>CM059426.1:185311490-185666490 GCA_030390025.1 Squalus acanthias
GAAGTAAAATGATAATGAGGTGGCCGCGTTAAAATACCACAGACAACCCCGCTGAAATTCCTTCCGGGTTTCCCACATGATATCGGACCCTCACTCCCACGCGCCTCTGAGTTAGTATTGGGCCGTTGTGTCATTAGTTCAGGTTTCCATTGATTTTACATGGGATTTACTGTAATTAACTGTAGCTTTAGCAGTTTGTTTTGACTGGAGTGATCAGTACATGATGTTTTTCAAAAGTTGATATGGACAAATTAAGTGTAAGTTATGCAGAGCAACACATGAAAACTGCACCTATATTTCAAACTTCATTGTTATGAGTCTTGGGGACAGGCAAAGCTCTTGTTCGGGTATTTGGCTGCTACTGCAAGACACACAAAAATTTAACTATCAAAAGATTTTTTTTGCATTTTAACCTGGTTACAAACAACAAATATGCTTTGCTCAAACCTTTTGAGATGAGGAGGAAGTGATTGCGATGGACCTCCAAAGGGGAATGGCAACAAATTGCATTTTATTCATGATTTCAGAAGCTGTGAAACATGCAGGCATAGGCAGTAGTCCAGTTGTTAATGCAAATTCCCTTATATCCAAAAGGCACTCAGGAATTTTTAGTAGTGCTTTTAGATGGTATATGAAAAGCCATTTACGGTATGCATCTGTGTGGAATGTTGGAACATAGACTGTGGCCCTATGTTGTTTACTTTTGGCTGGTGTCCCTTTTGTATAGATTTACTGGTAGAATGCATAGTCTAGTATTCTGAGGCATCAGTTGGCTGGAATGTTGAAGGTCATGACACTGGACAGGTGAACTGCATTTGCACACTAATTGATATGCTGAGCAGATCTGCATCTTGTGAGTTATATTTTACTTATCACAGACATGTTCAGTAATATGACCATGCTTGCATTGCCTTTTAGATAAACAATGCTTCAGAGGATAAGCAACTTAAATTTGCCGTAACTAACTACATAGATGAACAAAGTGTGTTGGAATATTAAAACTGATGATTTACACTAATATCTCAGCTATATTTTAAAGTCATTTGTAATCTTTTGCACTTATTCTATAATGCTGCCTCGTAAGCTATTTTTACACTGTTTTAGTAGTCTGCTAATTAGTTCCAGGGCGAGTTAATAGTAGGAAACTTAAGTAGGAAGCTTAACCAAGATTTTTGGACAACTGAATTTAATATTAGCCTATGATGATAAAATTCATCCATTTGGTTATTGCAAAACAATATTGCAATGTTTCCCACTTGCCTCCCTTGATGAAAAATGGGCCGAAAATTGATCCCGGTGCGCGAGAGTACGCACTGCGTACTCTCGCGTATTCCCACTCCAATTGCCGGTTTTCTGCATGCCCTGCGCATGCGCTGAAAACCGGCAATTGCTCTTCTGAAAAGGGGGCGGGGCCTGGGTGCATCGCGTGCGCGCTACAGGCTGCGCGCACGCTGTGCACTTCATGCTTTGGACGCGCAGGTAAGTAGGGAAGATTTTGGAAATGTAAAAAGGAGTAGTAAGACCCGCTTTTAAGAAGGTAAGTAGTGAATTAAGTATTTTTTTGAATTTTTTTTTACAGGTATATCTTTTTTAGAGACTTTAAAGACAGGTAAGTTTATTTTTATAACTTTTTAAAAGATTTTAAATTTTTTCAAAAATTTAATTTTTTATTTAAAATGGTTAATTTAATTAACTATACTTATTTTATTAATGTGATGGTTTTTTTTTTAAATTTAATTGAGGTTTAGCTGTTATTTTGGGGGGGTGTAAGATTCATAGATTTCACAGCCATGCTGTGAGACTTATGAATGGAAGATGGTGTGCTGCCATTGGCTCTAACTGAGTCACGTGATCCCACAGCTCGCACGAATTCACTACGCCGCTGGGATACGCAAGCCCAGCACAGCTGATGTCTGGAACATCAAGTTCGTGCGAGCTGGATCTGAAAAAGCATAAGCGAGGTGAGACATCGCGGGGAAGGCTTACCCCCGCGGGAACAGAGCGAGATCAATTTCTGGGCCAATTTTTGTGTTTTGCTTAAAAAAAAGTAAATACTAATTTTCTTCCAGTTAATGATTCCTTTCATTTTTTTTAAATAAACAGATTCACACTGAAGAAATGTGATTATTCCTAGTTAGTTTCAGTGTTTTGAATGCTAATGGTTGCATGTGCACTTGATTTTAGTTGAACTTGACAATGCAGACTGAGCTGCAGGTCAGCCGAAAGGGCCATTGTTGCTTTGCCTCAGCCATGCCATGTGATGAGGAATTCAGTCCAAGTCTCCAGACCGATCTTCTGTGCAGGTGGCCATTACTCACATGTTCAACAAATGTCATGGCCAGTCTCCCAACTTTGGTTACTATAAATCGGAGTACAAATTCATGGTCTGTACGTGTGTGTGTGTTTTTAAGGACTAAATTTATAATTATGTACTATTTAATTTAATATAACTTAAAATCATCAATTTTGTGTGGGTGTTGAGAGTTTTAAGAGCACTGGTTTATTAGATTTTGGGGGAGAAATTCGGTATCGCCCCGTTTGGGGTGCTATTATTGGCCGGGTGCAAAGTTTAGCGCCCGGCGCTAATTATCGCCTCCAACTGCAAACTTGGCCTCTATCGCCACTGGAGATGATTTGCGTGCTAAGTCAGGCGCTGCACACCTGTCTTAAGGCGCTAACGTCGAGGAGCGAGGCGCTACCTCAGAGCGCTGGTGAAGCTCAGGTGATGTCAGTTACCATGGAAGCCAGACAGACTGGCACCGTCCCATTCTTAAAGGGGACGGGCCATCTTGCTGGCCAGCCCCACCCTACTCATTGCAGCCTTGACTCTCGGCCTGGAGATACCTCAAAAGCAATTGTGTTGGAAGCACTAATGGATGGGCTCAGGGAAAGAGCTCGGCTCTTAGGAACCTCAAAAGTGGTGCTGAGGGCCAAAACACCTTAGAACAGCGTTAAAACCAAAAATTTTGCTGACACAAAAAGGCAGGAAGCGGCCGCCTTTAAATTGCGCTCCCCCAGCCCCTTCCCGACTGCAAAACGTTCCCCATTACCTGTCGTTGCTATCGGCAGGGGGCGCCACTCAATATCCGGTCCGGGGCGCTACCGGGGCGTTGCACGCTCGACTGATGTCACGATCTGTGGGCGCAGGAGACCGTGGCGGTAGTGTTTAACGCCGCCGCAAAATGTCTGGTCAATTTCGCGAGCGGCGCAAACGTCGCACCCGGGCACTAGTTGCTAGGCGCTAATCAACCGAATTTTTCCCCCTTTATCTTGAGCTTTGACTTTTTTACTTTTATCTTTTTTCATATTTCTACTTTCTTGTTGGGTTCCCTTTGCTGTACTGTATCTCATTTTTGTCTTTTTATCTAGATTATTCTTATTGTCATTTTACATTTTTCTTCATATCTTTTCATATTCTTGTATCTGTGCTAGATAATAGGACAATTTTCTGCTTTTGGGACTCATTTGTCAGTATTAGGTATTGCGAGGCTAGTCATAGCATGAGTCAGATGCAATGTAAAGCTCAATCTCTCCCAATAATGTGGACTGAACCCTCTCCAAACAATACCCACTACACTGTGAGAATGATATTCTCATTTTCTTCACCAGTGATTTTAGGTCATTGTGGATCTTGCTTCCAAAACTGGAGGTAGATGTGTACAGGTAATCTGTACAATTAAAACAATTAGGGGGAGAAATTCGGTATTGCCTCGTTTGGGGCACAATTATCGGCCGGGCGCAAAGTTTAGTGCCTGGCGCTAATTATCGCCTCCGACTGCAAACTTGGCTTCTATCGCCCTTGGAGGAGATTGGAGCGCTAAATCAGGTGCTATACACCTCTTTTAAGGCGCTAATGCCGAGGAGCGAGGCGCTACCTCAGAGCGCTGGCGAAGCTCATGTGATGTCAGTCAGCAATGGAACACAGACACACTGGCGCCAGCCAGTTCTTAAAGGGGAGGGTCGATCGTGCTCTCCATCCACACCCTGCTCATTGCAGCCTTGAATCTCGGCCTGGAGAGACCTGTACATCAAATCTGCTGGAAAGAACAACGGAGAGGCCCAGGGAAAGAGCTCAGAGTGCAGCCCCCACAGTCTCTTCTAAATCGATGCAAGGAAGGTCAAATCAAAATGAACCTGCGAAGTGCTGCTCAGTACCCAAAACTCCTTCACACAGCGTTGAATCTCTCCAGAAGTCTCGCTCTCTCTCTGAATGTGTGGTGCAAAAATGTCGGCGACAAAAAAAGGCAGGAAGCGGTCGCCTTTAAATAGTGCTCCCCCAGTCCCTTCCCGACTGCAAAACGCTCCCCTCAACCTGTCGTTGCTAGCGGTAAAGCAGGGGGCGCCACTCAATATCCGGTCTGGGGCGCTACCGGGGTGTTGCACGCTCGACTGATGTCACAATCTGCGGGCGCAGGAGATCGTGGCGGTAGTGTTTAGCGCCGCCGCAAAATGTCTGGTCAATTTCGTGAGCGGCATAAACATCACCGCGCCCGGGCGCTAGTTGCTTTGCGCCCCATTAGCGCCCTCTTAGGGTGCTAACGGGAGGCGCAAAGCAACCAAATTTTTCCCCCTAATTGTTTTAAAGTGTTTTCATTGTATAGATTAACATTAATGCAATATTCTTTTTGAATATCTCCAATCAGTTTTCCGCCTCTGCCACAGCACCGAAATGGCCCTAACTGAAGTCACTAATGACATTCTCTGTGACTGTGCGTTATCTTTTCTGTCCTTGAGCTCTGCAGCCTTTGACAAAGTCGGCCACACCACCTTCCTCTAATGCCCCAAATCTATTGTCCAGCTCAGTAGGACTAACTTGCTTGGTTTCACTCTTACCGAGCTAATATGAGCTAGAGTATTTCCAGCAATGGCCTCTCTTTCTACCCCTTGCACTATTTCCTCTGGAGTCCCCCAAAGATCTATTCATGACCCCCTCCTCTTCCTCATCTACATGCTGTCCCTTGGCGACATCATCCACAAACGTGGGGTCACCTTCCAAATGTACACTGATGACACCCAGCTCTACCTCTCCACCGCTTCTCTTGACCCTTCCACTGCCTCTGGTATCAGAATGCTTGTCTAACGTCTAGTCTTGGAAGAGCCGCAATTTCCTCCAGCTAAACACTGGGAAGAACGAAGCCATCGTCTTCGGCCCCCGTCACAAACTCTGCACCCTTGCCACTTCTCGGTTACTGACAGGCAGAACCAGACTGTTCACAAGCTTGATAACCTATTCGACCCTGAACTGAGTTTTAGACTCCATATTCCTCTCCATAACAAATAATTGCCTACTTCCACATCCGTAATACAGCCCGCCTCCACTCCAACCTCAGCTCATCTGTTGCTGAAAGCCTCATCCATGCTTTTCTCACCTGCAGACTCGAGTATTCCAATGTTCTCCTGGCCAGCTTCCCATCCTCCATCCTTTGTAAACTTGAATTCATCCAAAACTCTGCTGCTTGTGTCCTACCCGCACCAAGTCATACTCACCCATCATTCCTGTCCTTGCTGACATGCATTGTCTCCTGAGGGGCAAAATTGGGTCGAGCCCCCTTTGGGGCGCTAACTTTGCCAGCGTCCAGAAAAAATTACCGCTCCCGCGCCCGAAATTCACTGGGAGTGCCCCAAGAGGGAGGCGGGGCACTACTGGAAGCGCCCCGCCTCCCTCTTGGGGCACTGTGAGTGAATATTGCGCGCTACATGCCGCAGCGCCACGCTCTGCGGCACGTCACGCCGCGGTACTGCAGGCCTTCCTCCCCTTATTAAAGGGGAGGGGCCTAGCGCAGCGCGACCCGGGGCCCCGCTGGGCCACCAGGGATCGGAGTGCCGGCAAAAGAGCCTGACACTCGAGAAGTGCCGGGCTCACGGAGCGCAGCCGGCACCCGGCACCCGGCCGGGGGGGGCGGCTTCACAGGAGGCTGGGGACAGCAACAGGGGCAGGTGCTGCCAGGCGGCCAGCAACAAAAATGGCCGGCCGGCTCCTCCCCTTTAATTTGCGCCACCCTGGCTGCAGGTAGGCCCCCTTGACCCTGTCGGACATCGCGTCTGGCGGTAAGTCAGGGGGCGCTACCGAAGATCGCGGCTGGGGTGACGTCATTGGCGGAGGCGCAGCGCCGCGGGGCGCGAATTGTTATCGCAGCCGCTAACCTCCCGCTGAATTTCTCAGGAGGCGTTAGCGCTGCGCCGCGCCCAGGCGCTAGTTGCTTTACGCCCTGTTAGCGCCCTCTTAGGGCGCTAACGGGAGGCACAAATCAACTAAATTTTTCCCCCCTGGTCTCTGAACACATCAAATTTAAAATTCTCATCTTTATGTTTAAATTCCTCCATCACCCATCCCTATCTCTGCAATCTCTCCAGCCCTACACCGGCAGCCTAAACTGTCTGTTTCTCTAAATTTAGCCCCCTTCACCGCACTATTAGTGGCTGTGTCATAAGCCGCCTAGGCCCCACGTCTGGAATTATCTCCCTAAACCCCACCTTTTTGACCAAGATTTTGGTCACTCTTATAGAGTCATAGAATCATAGAATGGTTACAGCACGGAAGAAGACCATTCGGCCTGTCAAGCCCATGCCGGCTCTCTGCAAGAGTACTTCAGCTAGTTCCACTCCCCCGCCCTTTCCCCGTAGCCATGCGAATTTTTTTCCTTCAGGTACTTATCCAACTCCATTCCTAATATTTTCTTAAGCGTTCAATTTTTCCTTAAACCTCTGAAGATCTTGAGGCCTTTTTCTATGTTAAAAAAGTCTTGAATTTATATAGCGCCTTTCACGACCTCAGGACTTCCCAAAGCGCTTTACAGCCAATTAAGTTTTTTTTTTAAGTGTAGTCGCTGTCGTAATGTAGGAAATGCGGCAGCCAATTTGCACACAACAAACAGCAATGTGATAATGACCAGATAATCTGTTTTTTAATGTTGGTTGAGGGATAAATATTGGCGAGGGCTTGGTGCCATGGAATCTTTTACATCCACCTGAGAAGGCAGACCGTGCCTTGGTTTAATGTCTCATCCGAAAGATGGGACCTCCCAACAATGCAGCACTCCCTCAGTACTGCACTGAAGTGTCAGCCAAGATTATGTGCTCAAGTCTCTGGAGTGGGACTTGAGGCGCTATGTAAATGCTATACCCTTAATAATTTTAAAGACCTGAATCTGATTCACTCTGAGTCTATGGGGGAGAAATTGGGCGCTGTAGCACCCCATTTTAGGTGCTATGCGGCCTCCTATCACTCGAAAATGGCGTCCAAGACGTGTGGGAACACTTCCAATGGGAAGTGCGCTGGAAGCCATCATGGTAAAGAGGTTTCCACGCGCACACCAAATGACCGCCGGCTGCTTGCAGAGCAGGCAGATTATGACCTCAATCAGTGTGCAATGCTGGTTTGACACCAGCGCTGCCATTTTCGAATGCCATGCTCTAGGCCACGCCCTGTCTTAACCTCGCACCGCTGAACACAACGTTAAACGGCATGAAGGACCCCCCCACCAGCGTTACTTAAAGGGATCATGAACTATTTACAGGTTAGTTGCTGGATTATTTCTTCTGGCTGCTGGTGCAATTGTATGTATTCTTGGAGTTTTCCTAGACTTACCTAAAGTTTGAATAGTCTACAGGGAGTGGTCTGGCTGGTGCTGAAGTACTTTTTTATTCATTTAAAAGCTTGCACTGAAACAAGTTGCTTCCAGATATGGGTGGCCTGGTAGGCCTTCCACTTGGAATAGAGCATGACTGGGAGAATGAAGAGAGGCCACGCAGGATAAGCTGCTAGAAGAGCGAGGAGGAAGAGGTGGAGAAGGGCTCTCGACACGAGGCCATATCCGCCAAGGGTTATTAGGGAGCAATTCTTTTACCTCAATTTCAGCGAGGACCAATGCTTGCGACGTCTTCGCTTCACTAAAGAAATTGTGACTGAAATCTGCTAACTGCTGCAGCCACAACTGCAACCTCAAAGCAGGGCAAAGACCTCATTGCCTGTGGCTGTGACCGTGGCTCTTTTATGCGTCTAGCTCATTCCAGGCTGCTGCTGAAGATATAAGCAACATCTTGCAGTTTGCAGTACACTACTGTATAAGGGAGGTCACTGAGGCTCTCTATACACAGAGAGGCAGCTTCATCTCATTCCCTCTTGCCAGAGACAAGCAGATGGAGCGAGCACAATAGTTTGCACAGATTGCAGTCATCCCCATGGTGCAGGGTGCCATTGACTGCATACACACATTGCCTTGTGTGTGCCTCATGTGACCTCTGCCATTTTCATGAACCGAAAGGGATTCTACTCCTCAATGTGCAGCTGGTGTGCGGCCACAGACAGCGCATCATGCAGATGAATGCCCGTTATCCTGGCAATAGTCACGATTCCTTCATTCTGCAGCAGTCCCCTGTGCCACCTGTATTTGAACTACCATGGCAAGTCAAAGGCTGGCTACTGGCCAATGAGGGTTATCTACTCATGACATGGCTCATGACTCTGATCCGAAACCCATGCTCACATGCACAGCAGGCCTGCAGTGAGAGCCATGCTGCCACAAGGAACATTATAGAGCACACCATGGCATCTTCAAGCAAACCTTCCGCTGCCTGGACCGCTTTAGAGGAGCCCTGCAGTACTCAGCTGAGCAGGTATCAAGATTTGTGGTAGTATGCTACATAACCTGGCCATTATGAGGATACAGCCCTTGCCGCCACCTATCAGGTGAGAAGCTGAGGAGGAGGAAGTAGAATGGGAAGTGAAAGGGAGGCTACAACGTAGACAGCCCCTTTCTGAATGGGCTCTATGTGATGAAAAAATTAATGAGTGATACCAGTAACCTCAACTACACCTCCCCAATCACCAACAGTCCCACGCTCCTTACCTTTCTTCTATCATTGACCATCACATCGTCCTCTTTCCAACAACACAAAAACAAAATCTACCAGAAAATGAACATGCCAATCCAAATTTATAAATTCAATCATGACATAATGCATACAAAAATAAACTAATCAACCTTGTGCATTCCCTTAGTGCCTGTCTTCGTGTACCTTTGCCTCTCCTAGTGCTCCTATGAGGTGCTTCCCCAGTGGCTGCAACATGGGTGGTGGAAGGCTGCTGACCTCCATTTGAGGAGACTGCAGATGGCCTCGGAGGGTGACCTCGAGCAGCCCTGGGCCTAGAAGGCCCCACTTCAGACTGCACCATTTCGGCTTGGACTGCAGCAGTCTGGGCTGGCTGGCTGACAGGCAACATAAAGGGCACTGGCGGAGTGGCAAGGGTGGGAAGCACGAATGCTGTCATCCTGAGAGAGGAAAGCAGGTTTGTGCTCCATGGAGCCACTGCTACTTTCCCGGAGCGGCACCTCAGCAATCCTAGTGATCTGTTGGAGAACATTGATGGACTGCTGTGATGCCCTGGAAGCCCCTTTGAACAGTGGTATCCAGAGCAGCAAGCTGAGCTTGCAAGGCAGCCGTCTGAGCTTCCACTGTCGCACTCAGACCTTTGATGGTAGCTGTTTGTGCTGCAATGGAAGCTGTGACATTGGCCATCAGACGCTGCGTCATAGTGGGTTCCACAGGTGTGCTGATGGAGGTGACCACCCATTCCATGTTGGAAAGGATGGGCTCCAAGCTCTGCACAAAGCCCTGTGCCAAGTTGGTGCTGGACTCCTCCATGCTCCTTGACATTGAGCGCAGACTTTCTGGCAGGCTTGTCAGTGCACCAAGCATTTACGTATGTACACCTATCAGCTTTCTTCTGTAGCCTGGCTCATCGAAGTCCTCATCTAAGTCCTCTGCAGCAGAACTAGTATGCGCCCTCGCCCTCTGGCGAGCTGGCACCTGCACTATCCTTTTCTCCCCGCCATGGCTGCTGTGCACTTGTGCCCAATGTCTCACCACATGCAGATCCCTCCTCTATCCTATCCTGTAAAATACGCGCAGTGTCAGTATCTGAGCCGATGACTGCGAGTGTAAGATCGAGTGACGGTGTCTCTTCATCTTCACTGTCTTCTTCCTCTTCCTACACTGACTGGGAAGGCTGCAGTTCTTGGGTATCTTAAATGAAAAAGAGACAAGGATTGGGTTGTGGTGAGGGGAGAGGAGAAAGTAAGAAGTGTCTACTTACACCATCTGCAGCTTCTAAGTCAGAAGAGATTGAGGGATGAGGGAGAAGTGAGAAGAGAGAAGTAGATTAGGTATGCAGATACCCTTATCATCGCTTGCTTCAGCCCCGCCAGTGACCACGGCCTCAGCGATGCCCCTTCCCAGGATGGCCAGCAGTGTCTCCTCCATGAGGTTAAAACATGCAGGCGCGCTTGTCCTCCTCCAATTATTTGCTGCTGCCTGCTGTTATGTGCCACCTTCTCCTGCAAGAAAGAGTGAAGTGTGTCAGTGAGTGTCCAGCAATATATTTAGATGATGTGGCTGTCGTGGTTGAATAGTTGCCAGTGTGTGCGAGCTGTGAGTTGTGGATGCGAGGCTTGCAACAGCGCTAAGTGTGTGAGGGTGAGGTAAAGCATATGAATTGATGGGTTGAGTACTGATTGATAGAGTTTGTTGGTAGGTGGGTGATGGGGGTGCAGTGGATGAGGCTAGTGGTGCATTTGGTAGGATATGCTATTTGACCATGGCAACTCACTGACCTTGGCAACTCGTGTGAGATCGTTAAACTTCTTCCTGCAGTGCATCCATGTTCTTGGAGCAACACTCCGGGCATTGACCTCTGCCACTACTTCTTTCCACTGCCTCCTGAACATCTGTCTGGTGGGCCTCCTGCCCCCTGTGGATATAGGATGTCTCTCCTTCTTTCCACCTCTTCCAACAAGACTTCCAGTGCAAGCCTGAACTAATGATCTGGAGATATGAGTTCAGATCTCACTACGGCAGTTGTGGAATTTAAATTTAGTTATTTAAATAAATCTGGATTTAAAAAACAAGCTCCTGACCATGAAACTACCGGATTGTTGTAAAAAAAAACATCTGGTTCACTAATGTCCTTTAGGGAAGGAAATCTGCCGCCCTTACCCGGTCTGGCCTATATGTGACTCCAGACCCACAGCAATGTGGTTGACTCTTAACTGCATTCTGAAATGGCCTAGCAAGCCATTCAGTTGTACCAAACCGCTACAAAGAAGTATACTACTTTCACCTCATGGACTGCAGCGGTTCGCCACCATCTTTCGAGGGCAGTTAGGGATGGGCAATAAATGCTGACCTTACTAACGATGCCCACATCCCATGAATGAATAAAAAAAGTATATGGAACCTTGTTCTTGACCCCTCAATTACTGGTTTGCTTCTATCTACCCTGTTCCTTCATTTTAAAGACTTTCATCATTGCCGCAATCTGCATTGTTCTATGGAAGAAAGATCCAATTTTTCAAGTCTTTTTTTAATATTTGGATTTCCTCATACCAGATAGCATCCTAGTGAATCTAAAACCAAATGCTACTTTTGACATACTGCCTGAGGAAGACCGAATTAAGGGCATGGTTGTATTTGAAGATCTCTAGAACACCTTGCATAGCAAATGGGAGTCCACCATTGCCTAATATATGAATTTTGAAGTGTTTCATCTCGATTGCTTCTTCTGGAATAACATGCAACTAAGTCAGTCACTAAAGAAGATCTTTAACGATGACAACTAATGATACTTTGAATAAGAAGGAAAGCTCTCACAAATTTACTCCCGACATGGGAATATCAACCTCTCAGTTGCAGCGGTCAGTGTCTAATATGGAAAGGGCACCAGGTTCTGCTGACATTGTGCATGTATTGTTCTGTTATTGAGTTAAATTTTTAAAGATACAAATTTGAATATGCTGTAAAAGAAGTAGCTATGTAGTAAAGAAAAATGATAAAATATTTGGCTTTTGTAGATGAGTATCAGTTAAAGAAAACAAAATACAGGAAACTTTCGTTTATCCGGCATCGACGGGACCGGCGTGGTGCCGGTTTATCGAAAGTACCGGATAACGGAGAGTTATATCTACCGAGGCTATTTTTAACCTAAAAAAATCAAGAAATGTGCAGTATACAGTATTTGGGTACTCACCTACAGAATGTTGTGTTAAATGGATAGTGGACGATGCTTGATTAAGTACAGTACTGCCAGTTGAGGGTAATCCATAACTCTTTAATTACTTAACAGTAAAACAAAACTTATAAACGACTGTCTACAGTACTGTAGTTGACTGTACACTTATTCCGAGTCATCTGGTTCATCAGAAATATCCGTGCCAGCTGGGTCATCAGGTTCACGCAGTTCCACCGATTCTTCAGGCACTTCCGCTGCTGCGACTCTTTTGGAAGCTTTCTTAAACATGTTGCGGATGTCGGTTTGCTTAGTGGACTCTTGCCTTTTCTGTAGAAAGGTGGAATGCAGAATATGGAGTTGCATAACTTCTTGTGCAGTGTAGCAATTCTGCCTTTCAGCAAATTTGAGGATTGTAGAAAATCCTTCTGCAGCTTTAGCCCAAGAAATCTTCTCTTCTTCAGAAATCTCATCCTCTTCACTTTCCATCTCGCTTTCCTTTTCTTTCTTTGGATTCAAAACATTCTGAATTATTTCATCATCACTTAGCATATGCACAACACCAACTTCTCTATCTGCATCAACCCACTGCTCGATATCACTTTCACTGAGGTGACGTAGAGGGTTTGCTGGGCCTGCATTTTTCACCATTCCAGCCATTTCCATTATTGTACTCTTCTTGGGACGAACACTGAACCCATGAAATTCCTCCTCTGAAGAAGAACCTTCAGCAAACATTACAGAAGGCCACAATTTGCGCCAGGCTTGCCTCAGAGTGTGACCTTTCACCAATTTCCAGGAACATGCAACATTATAGATGGCATCTTTAATATTGTATTCCTTCTGCAAATCTTGAATATTCTCATCTTGGCTTAGCAGTTTACGTAGGAAGTCTTTCTTGTAATGACACTTCAGATTTTGGATAACGCCCTGGTCCATGGGTTGGATGAGAGAAGTTACATTTGGTGGCAAATAAATGGTGAAAATATTTCCCGAAACCAACTGGGATTCATGCGGATGGGCTCTGCAATTATCAAGCAATAAAATGCATTTGCTATCTTCAGGTTTCCCTATTCTGCGGAAATGTTCCTTCACAGATGGAACAAAAATATGATGGAACCAATCGGAGAAGATTTCCTTATCCATCCAAGCATTTTTTTGAGCTTTGTACTCAACAGGTAAGTGCCTCACATTTTTAAATGCACGGGGATTTTTATACTTCCCGATAACAAGAAGTTTAACCCGGTGTGATCCAGCAGCGTTCGCACATGTTAGCACGGTTACACGATCTTTATTTTTCTTGTAACCTGAAGCATTAGCCTCACTAGCCCCAGCAAGCGTTGATTCTGGCAAAAACCTCCAAAACAAGCCAGTTTCATCGGCATTGTAGATCTGTGCTCGCGACAAATCATGTTGCTGCACAATCCGATTGAAATAATTGCAGTATTCTTCTGCGGCTTCGTGATCAGCTGATTTCTTCTCCCCGGAAATATCGAGTCGTCGTATCCCGTGCCGTAACTTGAAGCACGTTAGCCATCCATCGGAGAAAGCACACTTGTCAGTGAGCTCCATCCTATCGTAGAATTCCTTCGCTTTCTCGATGAGCATGGGTCCGGAAATTGGAACACCCTCTGAACGCTTAAGAGAAAACCATTCATAAAGCACGGTATCCAGCTCTTCAAGCTTAGGCCGTTTCTCTACACTCTTGCATGTCTCCGAGCTTGAATAAAACTTGAGCAGCTTATCCTTCTGCGATTTGATGTCGTAGATTGTTGACGAACCGATTTTGAATTCATTCATAATGTTGATACGCTTCTCTCCCCTTTCTAGTCGTTGGCATATCTCGATTTTCTGTTTTAAAGTTAAGACCACTCTCTTCCTTTTGCTTGGACCAGCTTTTGGGAATTCCATAATGCAAGATGGAGGAGATAATTGCCGATGAAGATGGAAAGACACACAGAACAATGGTGGCTAGGAAGAGACTACCAGCAGCGTGGCAGACACACAGCAAAATGGTGGATCAGAAGAGACTACAGTACCAGCAGCGTGGCAGACACACAGTAAAATGGTGTATCAGAAGAGACTACAGTACCAGCAGCGTGGGAGACACACAGCAAAATGGTGGATCAGAAGAGACTACCAGCATCGTGGGAGACACCCAGCAAAATGGCCGATCCGAAGAGACTCCAGGCAGCGCGGGAGAATCTACTCATGCTACTGCAATGTTTCGGACTTGCGACAGCGCCAGGAGGCCGAGTAGTGGCACTTTTGAAAAGTACCCCTACTGACTAAATCGGCGTTCGCGGACTCGGACTCGGACTCGGGATCGGCAACATTGCCGGTTATTTGAGAGGAGTTTTCGGAGCACTCGGCGTTCGCGGAGACTCGACTGCGACTCGGCAACATTGCCGGTTATTTGAGAGGAGTTTTCGGAGGATGATTTTTGCCGGTTAAGCGAGAATTCCGGTTATTTGGGTGCCGGATAAACGAAAGTTTCCTGTATAATGTTTTTGTAAAAAAATTTATTCATTGATGCATTTAGTTTTTTGTTGTTTAATAAAATCAGAAAATCAAAGTACTAGTGTAATACTTTTGCAGAGTTGTGCATGCAGAGAAGACACTGAGAATGAATTCCGATGGCATACTGCCCAACAATATTTCTCAACTTTTTTTACCAAACTTTTCACATCGCCTCACATGATTTTTACTTGACTTTCAGAAGTCTAAAAGAAACCCCGCAAGATTCCTGGGGACTTTTTTCCTCAAAAATGAAAACCCAACATGCTGAGCCCTAATTATTTTCTCCTTTTTCCCCCCCTGAAGGTGGGCTTTATTTTCAACATAGCTGTAAGGTGCTGTAACAACTGTAAAAAAAAAAAACTTCACTGACGCCGTTCTTTAAGATTTTACTCTCAATACTATTTAAAAAACCATCCTGTTTCCCCAGACGGCTCCCTCCAAACTATTTCAACAACTTCTAGCACTCTGAATGTGAAAAATGCCAGCTAAGTGCTTTACAGTGTAGTGGAAAATATTGGATATTAAGCAGAGGCAAAAAGGGCAAGCAGGAAAAAAAGATTACAATGGGGGACAAAGCCCTAGTTGAAGAGAGATTTTGAAATCAGGGAGGAAGGTGGTGAGAAGAAGTACCCAAAGGGAGAGAAATGGTGGCTGGAGTAGCGTAGGAACAGGAGTAGGCCATTCAGCCCCTTGGCTTGTTCTGCCATTCTATTAGTTCATGGCTGATCTGTACCTCAATTCCTTTTCTTCATATCCCTTGATACCCTTACCACTAGTGGTTGAGAAGATAGAGTGTGGAACAAAGAATAAACTGGTATCGGAGGATGCATGCAGAAACATATGGCTAGAGAAGATTGCGGAAGTTGGGTAAAGGCTTAGAAAGGAACTGAAAGCTAGCCTGAGGATCTTGAAGTCAGTTTGTTGGAGAGTGGAAGCCAGTGGAACTTGGAAAGGTTACAAATGTTGGGAATATGGGACTTTGTGTGGGTGAATACTTTGGCTGCAGCATCCCGAATGTCCTGATTTAATTTTTAATAATTTGATCATTTTGTGAGAGGATTACTATACTCAACAGATTTGGGAGCTGAAGTCACTGCCATTAAATGCATCCTTAGCACAGAGTCTTTCAGTATGTTTTTGAATTTGATTGCGCACAATTTGATTGTGTCACACTGTTTGCTGAGGATGCCAAACTGTATGGTCAGATGACAACTAAAAGGGAGATAACGGCATTCAAAGAGATGTATGGCCCAAGCAACTGGATGTACTTGGGAAAAGCAGATGAATATTTATGTTAGGAAATGTTGGAACAGGAAATGCTAAATGTATATGTACATGTGAACATACGAACATATGAATTAGGAGCAGGAGTAGGCCACTCGGCCCTTCGAGCCTGCTCCGCCATTCAATAAGATCGTGGCTGATCTGATTACTCCACATTCCCGCCTACCCCCGATAACTTTTCACCCCCTTGCTTACCAAGAATCTATCTACCTCTGCCTTAAAAATATTCAAAGACTCTGCTTCCACCGCCCTCTGAGGAAGAGAGTTCCAAAGACTTACGACCCTCTGAGAAAAATTTTCTCCTCATCTCTGTCTTAAATGGGCGACCCCTTATTTTTAAACAGTGACCCCTAGTTCTAGATTCTCCCACAAGAGGAAACATCCTCTCCACATCCACCCTGTCCAGACCCCTCAGGATCTTATATGTTTCAATCAAGTCACCTCTTATTCTTCTAAACTCCAGCGGATACAAGCCTAGCCTGTCCAACCTTTCCTCATAAGACAACCCGCCCATTCCAGGTATTAGTCCAGTAAACCTTCTCTGAACTGCTTCCAACGCATTTACATCCTTCCTTAAATAAGAAGACCAATACTGTACACAGTACTCCAGATGTGGTCTCACCAATGCCCTGTATAACTGAAGCATAACCTCCCTACTTTTGTATTCAATTCCCCTCGCAATAAACAATAACATTCTGTTAGCTTTCCTAATTACTTGCTGTACCTGCATAGTAACCTTTTGCGATTCATGCACTAGGACACCCAGATCCCTCTGCATCTCAGAGCTCTGCAATCTCTCACCATTCAGATAATATGCTTTTTTATTCTTCCTGCCAAAATGGACAACTTCACATTTTCCCACATTATACTCCATTTGCCAGATCTTTGCCCACTCACTTAACTTATCTATATCCCTTTGTAGCCTCCTTATGTCCTCTTCACAATTTACTTTCCTACCTATCTTTGTGTCATCAGCAAATTTAGCAACCATACCTTCGGTCCCTTCATCCAAGTCATTTATATAAATTGTAAAAAGTTGAGGCCCCAGCACTGATCCCTGTGGCACACCACTCGTTACATCTTGCCAATCAGAAAATGACCCATTTATGCCTACTCTCTGTTTCCTGTTAGCTAGCCAATCTTCTATCCATGCCAATATGTTACCCCCTACACCATGAGCTTTTATTTTCCGCAATAACCTTTGATGTGGCACCTTTTCAAATGCCTTCTGGAAATCTAAGTACAGTACATCCACCGGTTCCCCTTTATCCACAGCACATGTTACTTCCTCAAAGAACTCAATAAATTGGTTAAACATGATTTCCCTTGCACAAAACCATGTTGACTCTGCCTGATTACTTTGAACTTTTCTAAATGCCCTGCTATAACGTCTTTAATAATAGCTTCTAACATCTTCCCTATGACAGATGTTAAGCTAACTGGCCTGTAGTTTCCTGCTTTCTGTCTCCCTCCCTTTTTGAATAAAGGAGTTACATTCGCAATTTTCCAATCTAATGGAACCCTCCCCGAATCTAGGGAACTTTGGAAAATTAAAACCAACGCATCAACTATCTCACCAGCCACTTCTTTTAAGACCCTAGGATGAAGTCCATCATGCGATGAAGCGAGTCTGCTAGCATAGGTGAAACAGATTTTTGCATGTGATATTGATCAACCACAAGTTATTAAGCTGTTAAAAACAAAGCTGCTGAAATACTCGGGTATATCTTGAGAGAATTTGGATAAGTTGAACGCAGTTATTCTAACCTTGTGTCGATCAGTGGCAATGCAACATTTGGAGAATTGTGTGCAGTTTGGGTTACCCTACCTTAAAAAAGACACGGGGCGGGTTCAGAGGTGAGTGTGGTGAATGATTCTAGGAGCTAGAGCTCTAAGAATAAAGAGAAACTTGCAAGACTTGCTGAACTTGGTTTTTTTATTAAGCAAGAAGCTGATTGAGGAGAGACATGATGAAGTCTTTAAATGCTGGGAATCATACATTACATAGATGTAAACAAGCAGTATGATCAGAACTAGAGGGCACAGGTTAAAAATTAACACACCACAAGCAAAACTGGAAAAGCTTTTTCCCTCTGGGGAGGAGTAAATATGTAGAACAAATCCCCAACGAAAGCAATTGAAACTGAAATGATTAACTCCTTTAAAAAGAATCTGAGTAAATATCTGTTTTGAATTGGGATTGGTGGTTATAGGGATAGGTGTAGACTGAGATGATCAAATACTCCATAAGTGGCATTCTGACGTGTTTCTGGAAAAAATGGCACTTCAGCAAGCAGTGCTTTTGGGGCTCACATGTTGAAAGTGTTTTTTTTTATTTGATGGTAAACCCCAGTTGACATAAGCCATAAGCATAAACTCACTTTTTATTGGGCAAGGTAAAATATTGGCCCTGAATTTGCGGTTGGAGGCGAAAAATCTACGAACTTACCTGATGGTCCCAGAGGTTCGGACACTTGCGCTCCTGAGGCTCTATGCGAAGGCCTGTGTAGGGGCGCATGTGGTTCACAAGCGTCCCTGGGATCACGTGGGCTGGCCCAGCCAATGAAAGAAAGGGGTCCCCATTCATACTTATGAGGACTCTGTATGTATGGAATCCTATTTTTAATTCGTTTATGGGATCTGGGCGTCGCTGGCAAGGCCAGCATTTATTGCCCATCCCTAGTTGCCCTTGAGAAGGTGGTTAGCCGCCTTCTTGAACCGCTGCAGTCCGTGTGGTGATGGTACTCCCACAGTGCTGTTAGGTAGGGAGTTCCAGGATTTTGACCCAGCGACGATGAAGGATCGGCGATATACTTCTAAGTCAGGATGGTGTGTGATTGGAGGAGAACTTGGTGTTCCCATGTGCCTGCTGACCTTGTCCTTCTAGGTGGAAGAGGTCGCGGGTTTGGTAGGTGCTGCCGAAGAAGCCTTGGCGAGTTGCTGCAGTGCATCTTGTAGATGGTACACACTGCAGCCACGGTACACCGGTGGTGGAGGGAGTGAATGTTTAAGGTGGTGGATGGGGTGCCAATCAAGCGGGCTGCTTTGTCCTGGATGGTGTCGAGCTTCTTGAGTGTTGTTGGAGCTGCACTCATCCAGGCAAGTGGAGAGTATTCCATCACACTCCTTACTTGTGCCTTGTAGATGGTGGAAAGGCTTTGGGGAGTCAGGAGGTGAGACATTCGCCGCAGAATACCTAGCCTCTGACCAGCTCTTGTTGCCGCAGTATTTATGTGGCTGGTCCAGTTAAGTTTCTGGTTAATGGTGACCCCCAGGATAGTGGGGGATTCGGCGATGGTAATGCCATTGAATGTCAAGGGGAGGTGGTTAGACTCTCGCTTGTTGGAGATAGTCATTGCCTGGCACTTCTGTGGCGTGAATGTTACCTGCCACTTATCAGCCCAAGCCTGAACGTCGTCCAGGTCTTGTTGCATGCGGGCATGGACTGCTTCATTATCTGATGAGTTGTGAATGGCGCTGAACACTGTGCAGTCATCAGCGAACATCCCCATTTCTGACCTTATGTTGGAGGGAAGGTCTTTGATGAAGCAGCTGAAGATGGTTGGGCCTAGGACACTGCCCTGAGGAACTCCTGCAGCGATGTCCTGGAGCTGTGATGATTGACCTTCAACCACCACAACCATCTTCCTTTGTGCTAGGTATGACTCCAGCCAGTGGAACGTTTTCCCCCTGATTCCCATTGACTTCAGTTTTACTAGGGCTCCTGATGCCAGACTCGGTCAAATGCTGCCTTGATGTCAAGGGCAGTCACTCTCACCTCACCTCTGGAATTCAGCTCCTTTGTCCATGTTTGGACCAAGGCTGTAATGAGGTCGGGAGCCGAGTAGTCTTGGCGGAACCCAAACTGGGCATCAGTGAGCAGGTTATTGGTGAGTAAGTGCCGCTTGATAGCACTGTCGATGACACCTTCCATCACTTTGCTGATGATTGAGAGTAGACTGATGGGGTGGTAATTGGCCGGGTTGGATTTGTCCTGCTTTTTGTGGATACATGCCAGTGTTGTAGCTCTACTGGAACAGCTTAGCTAGAGGCGCGGCTAGTTCTGGAGCACAAGTCTTCAGCATGATAGCCTTTGCTGTGTCCAGTGCGCTCAGCCGTTTCTTGATATCACGTGGAGTGAATCAAATTGGCTGAAGACTGGCTTCTGTGATGGTGGGGACCTCGGGAGTAGGCCGATATGGATCACCCACTCGGCACTTCTGGCTGAAGTTGGTTGCAAACGCTTCAGCCTTGTCTTTTGCACTCACGTGCTGGGCTCCACCATCATTGAGGATGGGGATATTCTTGGAGCCTCCTCCTCCCGTTAGTTATTTAATGGTCCACCACCATTCACGACTGGATGTGGCAGGACTGCAGAGCTTTGATCTGATCCGTTGATTGTGGGATCGCTTAGCCCTGTCTATAGCATGCTGCTTCCGCTTTTTAGCATGCATGTAGTCTTATGTTGTAACTTCCCCAGGTTGGCACCTCATTTTTAGGTACACCTGGTGCTGCTCCTGGCATGCTCTTCTACACTTCTTGTTGAACCAGGGTTGGTCCCCTGGCTTCGTGGTAATGGTAGAGTGAGGGATATGCTGGGCCATGAGGTTACAGATTGTGGTGGAATACAATTCTGCTGCTGCTGCTGATGGCCCACAGCGCCTCATGGATGCCCAGTTTTGAGCTGCTAGATCTGTTCTGAATCTATCCCATTTAGCACGGTGGTAGTGCCACACAACACGATGGAGGGTGTTCTCAGTGTGAAGACGGGACTTCGTCTCCACAATGACTGTGCGGTGGTCACTGCTGCCAATGCTGTCATGGACAGATGCATCTGCAACAGGTAGATTGGTGAGGACAAGGTCAAGTAGGTTTTTCCCTCACCACCTGTCGCAGGCCCAGCTATGTCCTTCAGGGCTCGGTCAGTAGTGGTGCTACCGGGCCACTCTTGGTGATGGACATTGAAGTCCCCCACCCAGAGTACATTCTGTGCCCTTGCTGCTCTCAGTGCTTCTTCCAAGTGGTGTTCAACATGGAGGAGTACTAATTCATCAGCTGAGGGAGGGCGGTAAGTGGTAATCAGCAGGAGGTTTCCTTGCCCATGCTTGACCTGAAGCCATGAGACTTCATGGGGTCCGGAATCAATGTTGAGGACTCCCAGGGCCGCTCCTTCCTGACTGTATACCACTGTGCCACCACCCCTGGTAGGTCTGTCCTGCTGGTGAGACAGGACATACCCAGGGATGGTGATGGAGGAGTTTGGGACATTGGCTGAAAGGTATGATTCTGTGAGTATGACTATGTCTGGCTGTTGCTTGACTACTGTTGGACAGCTCTCCCAATTTTGGCACAAGTCCCCAGATGTTGGTGAGGAGGACTTTGCAGGGTCGGCTGGGCTGGGTGTGCCGTTGCCGTGTCCGTAGCCGGTGCTGAGGTCGTCCGTCTGGTTTCATTCTTATTATTTTGTTTTGTAGCCGTTAGTTACAACTGAGTGACTTGCTAGGCCATTTCAGAGGGCAGCTAAGAGTCAACCACATTGCTGTGGATCTGGACTCACATATAGGCCAGACCAGGTAAGGACGGCAGATTTCCTTCCCGAAAGGACATTAGTGACCCAGATGGGTTTTTACGACAATCCGATAGTTTCATGGTTACCATTACTGATACTAGTTTTTTATTCCAGATTTATTTAATTAACTGAATTTAAATTCCCCAGCTGCCGTGGTGGGATTTGAACTCATGTCTCCAGATCATTAGTCCAGGCCTCTGGATTACTAGCCCAGTGACATTACCACTACGCTACCGTTCATAAGTATGAATGGGAATACCCCCTAAAAAAATACACGTGCACTTCAAATAAATAAAATAAAATCCATCACATATTTAAAATTAATCAAAATGGCATTTAATTAAATATTTAAAACTAAAATTTAATTTTTTGAAAAATAAATTTACATGTTTTGTAAGGGGCTAAAAATAAACTTACCTTATTTCACAGGTTTTTAAATGTATAAATTATTGAAAAAAAATTATTTTTCTGTTCTTTACCAGGCGTAAGAATTTCATGGGCATTCACTGGGCAGAATAGCCGAACTCTCCGCCCGCAGAGGCCCTTTTCCCAGGGATGCGGAGGATCTGTCAAGAAGATTCCTGACATCGCAAGTTCCGGGTTTTAGCGCATGTCCTTCGCATGCTTAAACCCAGAACCTGCGCGGCCCCTACGGGCGCGTGTACACCTCGTACGCACCTGAAGGGACCGCAAATTACGGCCCATTATGCTCGTAGTTGTTTGACAAAGATAACAGCAAACCTAGAATATTCAATCCTTTTGGATTTTAAACAAAAATCACATTAGCTGTGCTCTTCAAATTGTATTATATACATTTTTCTTCCATCTTTAAGATCCATTTTATCTCTCTCTCTTAGTTCTTGTCACACTCATGCCTGCTGCACATCATTTCCAGACTGAACAGGAAGGCAGGCAACTTGGTCTGATGCCATTGTTTCTTGAACTTCAGAAGTGCTCCAGTAACCCTCCCCTTTTATTTTTTTTCTCTGTGGGAGGTGTGTGGCCTCCATTCCAGTACTTTTACCTATTGGTTTGAAGATAATTAGGATCTTCCCATGTGGGACATTGTGGGTATTAACCTGGGTCTTAGCACTATGTAACCACTGGCTGGCCTCCCATCTTCCACCTTCCATAAACTTAAGCTAATCTAAAGCTCTGCTGCCTGTCTCCTAACCCACACTAAATCCTGCTCATCCATCACCCCTGGGCTCACTGACCTACATTGATTTCTGGTCCACCAACTCAAATTTAAAATTCTCATCCTCGCGTTCAAGTCTCTCCATGGCCTCTTTCCTCCCTATCTCTCTAACCTCCTCCACCCCTACAACCCTCGAAGAATGCTGTGTTTCGTCCATCACCCTTTCTGATGTACTCCTGCTAATTCAAAAAACATTTCTGCACTAAAAATAAATTTGAATTAAGTAATTTAAGTAAAACAGCACAGGAGGCTTTTGTGCCGAAAACAACATTGAAATTAACAGGTAATTCAACCTGTGACTTTGAATTAACAGAAGACTAGACTATTAATAACAACCTACGTCAATACTGGCTTCTAATCAGTAGGTATCTGGATATGCCTTTGCGATTCTTTTTCCCTTTGGCACAACCTTTCAGGGCAAAGTATCAGGAAAGACGCCAGGTTCTCTTCACAACTTCAGGGTTTGGGGGTGGGGGGACAGGGCGGGGGGGGAGATGGGAGGAGAGAGTACAGTCCGGATTTTAACCTGGGGTGTAAGTGTGGTGTGCAGGGGCCGTTGCGTTCAGCATTCCATCCGGCTCCCCTCAGTGTGAGGCCCAGGCCATTTTAACTCTGGGTCTCATTTTAATTTCTCTACACTGACTCCCTGCCAAAGCTGGTGGGGATGACTTGGAGGCTAGCGGGCGGGAGCAGGAAATCATGCAGGTGCAGGCCGCTCCCGAGGACCCAAGGAAATGGTCTCTGGCAATGTAAGTGCGGGGAAGAGGAGGCCCACGGTTTCCTTGTGGGGCCAGGAGGAATACTCCTCCTTGTTGTGGCCCACAATAAAATGTTTAAAATATTTTTTTTAAAGAACTTATCTGGACCTCTTCTGGCTGTGATCCTTTTTGTTGGCGGCTCTACGACTGTGCACAATTTGCATAGCTAGGGTTCTGAATTACGCGAATTAAACTGGCGGGGGACTCAGATGCTGCGGGAATGCATAAGAACATAAGAAATAGGAGCAGGAGTGGGCCATTCGGCCCCTTGAGCCTGCTCCGTCATTCAATAAGATCATGGCTGATCTTCTACCTCATCTCCACTTTCCTGCACTATCCCCATATCCCTTGATTCCCTTAATATCCAAAAATCTATCGATCTCTGTCTTGAATATACTCAACAACTGAGCCTCCACAGCCCTCTGGGTTAGAGAATTTCAAAGATTCACCACCCTCTGAGTGAAGAAATTTCTCCTCATCTCAGTCCTATATGGCCGACCCCTTATTCTGAGACTGTGACCCCTGGCTCTAGACTCCCCAGCCAGGGGAAACATCCTCCCTGCATCTACCCTATCAAGCCCTGTAAGAATTTTGTATGTTTCAATGAGGTCACCTCTCATCTAAACACCAGAGAATATAGGCCTAGTCTACTCAATCTCTCCTCATAGGACAATCCTCCCATCCCAGGAATCAGTCTAGTGAACCTTTGTTGCACTCCCTGTATGGCAAGTATATCCTCCCTTAGGTAAGGAGACCAAAACTGTACACAATACTCCAGGTGTGGTCTCACCAGGGCCCTATATAATTGCAGTAAGACATCTTTACTCTTATACTCAAATCCTCTTGTAATAAAGGCCAACATACCATTTGCTTTCCTAATTGCTTGCTGTACGTGCATGTTAACTTTCAGTGATTCCCAGGTCCCTCTGAACATCAACATTTCCCAATCTCTCACCATTTAAAAAATACTCGTGCTTTTCTATTTTTCCTATCAAAGTAGATAACTTCATATTTCTCCACATTATATTCCATTTGCCATGTTCTTGCCCACTCACTTAGCCTGTCTATATCCCCTTGAAGCCTCTTTGCATCCTCCTCACAACTTACATTCCCATCTTGCTTTGCACCATCAGCAAACTTGGATATTTGGTCCCCTCATCCAAATCATTGATATAGATTGTGAATAGCTGAGGCCCAAGCACTGATCCTTGCGGTATCCCACTAGTTACATGGATAGCGCCTGGCTGCTATTTTAACTCCCTGCTGGTAATGTGGTACCCGGTGGTACCATTGTGGCCTGGTGCAGCTGCTTTAGAACATGTTTTTTTCAGGTGATTATATATGCTGTACTCTTTAAACCAGATCAAGTTATTCTAGGGATTCTCTGTCTGGAGTTCTGATCTTGGAAGATGATCATGTCCTGATGCATTTGAGGGAGGACACATCATTGGGGGAGATCAGGTTGCCTCTTGGACTCTTCTTTAACAGCATACTGTAAAATGTTTTGGTTTTGAGGACATATACTATCATAAAAAGTTGTTTGTGAAAAGCTAGATAAATCTCTTATGAATGTTGTATATTACTGCTGCTCATGTCTGGCGATTTTGCACCGACTGTTGTGTTGCAATTTCCAAAGGATCAAGATCTCTGCTGTATGCAAATATAGAATCTGAGTTCATCATTCTAGACACTTAGCTGATCATCTCATCGCGCTTAATCATGTGTCTGGAGTATAATGAGCAGAGATGGTGTTTTGTCATTACGAGATCAGTGAATAACCATCCAATTGACATTTTTTGTACTCCTTCATTTTCCTTTAAATCGTTGTGTTTTATACAATTTTAAGTGTATTGCTGTATATGTGATTTTTGTTTCCAAATATAGTGCAATAAATTAAATTAAAATAACATTTAGTTATCCAGAAGCGCCAGAAATAGGTTGAGACTTGACCAATACATGCTATGATATAAGCCCAGAAATTACTGTTCAATATCAACAGACAAGTAAAAAAGATTTGCATTTATGGAATGCCTTTCATGACCTCAGGACATCCCAAAGCACTTTTGCAGCCAATTACGTACTTTTGAAGTGTAGTCACTATTGTAATGTAGTACTGCAACCTTTGTATGACATTTCTTCTATCCACTGTATAGCGGAGGTGGTGACCTATTTAAAATAAGCAGGCTAATGCCTTTGTTAAAATAGTGAGCTAACAGTAATTTCTAGGCTGTAAGGTACAGGAGAACAGTGGATTTTATTTTTGCCTAATGTGGAGAATTATAAATACCTGGGAATAATTACCTATACAATATGATCCTTAGTAATGAGGTTGTCATGTAAAGGTTCAGCTAACATAAATAACAAGAGTGAATCTAGAGTCGCTGAAAGTCAATCAACATTGATCTTGAAAATAAGTCTGCATAGTGGTTAGCACTGGTGCCTCACAGCGCCAGAGACCCGGGTTCGAATCTGACCTCGGGTAACTGTCTGTGTGGAGTTTGCACATTCTCCCCGTGTCTGCGTGGGTTTCCTCCGGGTGCTCCGGTTTCCTCCCACAGTCCAAAAATGTGTGGGTTAGGTTGATTTGGCTATGATAAATTGACCCTTAGTGTTAGGGGGGATTAAATATGTGGGGTTATGGGGATAGGATGGGATATGTTAGGGGGAATTAAATACGTGGGGTTACGGGGGTAGGGTGGGATATGTGTACTGTGGGAAAGCAGGGACAGGGTACTGGATTTGGATGATCAGCCATGATCGTATTGAATGGCGGAGCAGGCTCGACGGGCCGAATGGCCTACTCCTGCTCCTAGATTCTATGTTTCTATGTTTCTATGTTTCTATGTTTCTAAGTAGTTTCCTGAAAACGTTGCTTTTAAAATAAAATCTAAATCATTCACAAGTGAGGTTTTTGTATGATCACCCTATGCTGGAAGTGGATGTTTCCAAACACTCCTGAGATTGGATCTATGACAGAGTGCTGGAATTATTTTGGCACTGTGCCCACCTGTATATGCTGTTTGTGTTTTTGACAGCATCATACATTATTTTCCCCCAGTGGTATGTATTTAACACTATACATTACAAAAAAATCACTCTGAAAGCATCCAGAGTCTTTCTGTCTGCTTGACATCTTGAAACAAAATGTAGTCACTCTACAGTGCAACATGTTGGAGCGCTTTTGAGATGAGAAGGATAAGGGTTCAAGTTTTGGGATACCCCATATAGTAGATTCAAAATCTTGGTGACTCTTTGGCTGCGATTTCCCCTACCTGGGTGGGTCCGTGGCGGGTGAGGTCGGTGGTGAGCCGTGAGCCCGTTGCTGCCTTCATCCCGCTGCAAGAAAAGATTTTTCCATAATGGGGCTTGTTAAGCCCGCCCTGTGCGTTACCCGGCCCAATTAAAATGTGCGGGTCTGGTGATCTCAGCGCTGTTGCATTTGGTGCCAGTATATTTAAAGGGGCCATGGCTCCATTTGATTTAACTCCTCATTTGGACAGTTTAGACTACTGACAGTGCTTCTTTGGCTGCAAGATGACTTCACAGAGGTAGAGGGCTGCTCCTCGCTTCTGCAATGACTCCCTCCATGTTCTTGTGGAGGGAGTCAGAGCACGCAGGGAGGTTCTCTTCCCTGCCAATGGGCAGAAGAGACTGCCCCAGGAGACTAAGGCAGCCTGGTTGCAGATAGCGGAGGAGGTGACGAGCATGTCTATGGTGATGCGGACCTGGCTGCAGTGCCGCAAGTGCTTCAATGATCTTCTGAGAACAGGAAAAGTGAGTATAAAGCCACACTTACCTTCATGCTGCTGTGCCTCTCATCACATCCCCATCACTCTGCCTTCCCAACCGTACTCCTGCACATCGTTACCCCAACATCCCTTGCACCTTCACCCATCCCTCTCTATCTACGTTATCACATCCCCAACTTACTAAGCACCCCTCACACTGACCCTCATCCTAATGCAATCATACCAACTAACAACACACAAGGAGGCCACTTGGTATTGCCACCCCACTCCATCATAGTTTCCCTCAAAAGATTTAACTCATCCATTCCTTACACTCATTCCATTACTCTCACTCAACCTTCTCTTCTTTCCCTCCTTGCAGGAAAATAGAGCCCACAATAAGAGGGAGAGGGAGAGAACAGGAGGTGGCCCTCAATCGTTGGCAATACTCACCAGTGCAAAGGAGGCTGCCCTGGAGATTAGTGGAGCGGTGGACCAGCCGGAAGTGGGGGATGGAGAGAGGGGCTCATCAGAACAACCTGGTGACAGAATCAGTTTCCATACAGCTACATGGCACTCATCAGTCACTCATATGGGAGCTGATGTCAAGAGAGATTGAATGCTCATCATGTGCATAATGGTATCTGTATGCAATCTACATATGATATATATAACTGATCTCTTTACTCTCCCACAGGTCCATCAAGACCTCCCCCCCCCCCCCCCCCCCGCCCCCCCCACCACTGTCCAGGAGAAACAGTGAGAGGACTCCTCAGAGGAGGCTCCAGCCTCTGAGGGCGCAGCATCACCTTAGACAAGTCAAGGCAAGCTAGCACCAGCGCAGAAACAAACACCTCGGTGGGGCCGTCGCGAGATAGAGTAGTGTTGTCACTTGGTGTCTTACACAACTCACGTGAGCAAGAGCAGATGGTGGAGACAGGGTCAGTAGTGGAGACTCCTCGTCGGAGGGCGCAGGAGCCTCCTAGCTCTGCTCAGCTGCATGCAGACGCTGAGCCTCGGGGGCCATCCAGGAAGAGGGCGATCCTGGAGCTGCAGGAACAAGTGCAGGAGGCTCTGACAGGTTTCGCAACCGTGGTGACTGCGAGTGTTCAGAGAATCGAGGAGTCCATCTCCAACATGAGCACCACCATGACACAGGCTGTAGGTTCCTCCATGGATAGGATGGCCACCTGCATGGAGGACGTAATGCGCCAGTCGCACGAGCAAATGGTCACTATTCAACATAGATGGGCATCTATGGAGGATAGATGGGCATCTATGGAGGATAGAAACCAGAGGCTCATAGACGTCCTTTCTAGGAGGGATGCCAGTATAGACGTGTGTCCTCATGGCCCCACTGATGTGCAGCAAGGTGCTCTCCAGCTACTTGCTAGCAGAGAAGTGCGGGTGACCCATGCGAGGGATGATGGTGGGAGGGGACATGGAAGTGGGGGCTCCTCTCCAAGCGCTCACACTTCTCCCCCCTTACCAACCCCTCGGTCAGAGCCCCAGATGCCATGCGATGGCAGAGTCTGCCCCTGCACAGTCGCAGGAGGATCAGACTTTGGCGGGGCCCTCACAGGTTCTAAAACCTAGAGGACGACCGCCAAAGGCGTCTAAGCAGGCACATCAGGGAAGTGGGAAGGCTGCCTCTACGTCTGCTGAAGCCACAGGGGTAGCACCACATAGAAGCACACGGAAAAGAAAGATGCCACACAAGTAGAGTCACAAGGGTAGTCACTTGGGTGTTTTCTTAATTATTATTGTCAAATTTATGTTCAGTTCATTTCTTGTATTAAATCATTTATTTTGAAAACTTTGCGGTCCTTGACAAATGTGTGTGCACAATTGGAAGTGACATAGTGAATGGTCAGGGCTACCTTAAGCTCCAGCAATGGTGGTGACAGTGAAAAGAATGGACTAGTCATTGTAGGGATGCTTTATGGTGTTGCAGTGGGGTGATGTCAACCTGGTTACGCATGTGCCAGCCACATGGCTGTGCTGTGTAAAGTTAAGTAAATCAGGCCACGATGAGGCCATTCCTTACCTCACGGGCAGCAATGTGGTCGAGTACTGGTGGAATTTCGACCACTGGCTCCTCCAGGTCTTCCTCATTCTCGTCTTCCACCTTATGCTGCTCCTCCTCCTCCTCCGAAGAGGCTGTGCGCTCTGCGCCTTCTTCCTCATACAGCGCTAATCCTTGCTGCTGTGCCATATTGTGCAGGGCGCAGCAGACCACGTGATTCTGGATACCCTGGCTGGTGCGTACTGAAGGGCACCTCCAGATCTGTCCAGGCATCTGAAGTGCATTTTGAGCAACCCCATTGTCTGGTCTATGACACTTCTGGTGGAGATGTGGCTTTGATTATAATGTTCCTCAGCCTCATTTCTTGGCTTCCTCAAAGGTGTCATGAGTCACGTCTTCATTGGATAGCCCTTGTCTCCAAGCAGCCAGCCGGTAAGTCTGTTTGGAGAAGCGAAGAGCTGAAGGACGGTGGACTGGCGCAGGACGAAAGAGTCATGGCAGTTGCCAGGGAACTTGGCACACACATGCATGATGATCTTCCTATGGTTGCAGATGAGCTGCATATTGAGGGAGTGGAAGCCTTGCGGTTGACAAAGACTTCTGGGTGATGATGGGGTGCCCTGATGGCCACATGCGTGCAGTCGATGACGCCCTGCACCCGTGGGGAGCCGCAAAGCCGAGCGCACGCTCAGTAACACTGGCTTCATCAGTGGAAAAGTTGATATAATTGGTGGACTTGTCAAAGAGGGCATCGGTGACCTGTGTGATGCATCTGTGGGCGGCCGACTGCGAGATGTCGCAAATGTCTGCTGCAGATGCCTGGAAGGAGCCTGAGGCGAAGAAGTTGAGGGCAAGGGTGACTTTGACAGCTACTGATAAGGGGTGTCCACCTGTTCCTCTGGGCTGCAGGTCTTGCTCCAACAATCTGCAAATATCTGCGACCACCTGGCGAGGTAGCCTGAGCCTCCTGAAGCATTACTGCTCAGTCATGTTGAGGAAGCTCATCCTCTGCCTGTATACCCTGTGTTGGGGGTATCGCCTCCAGCGCGGTCCAGCTCTCCGCTGATGCCCTCTGCCCTGTGAAGCATCAGGTGGTTGAGGAGAAGGTTGTTGATGTTGTTGTTGGTGCTGCTGGTGTGCCTGGTTCTACTGGTGTTGCGGCTGATTGTGGTCAGATTCTGAGGACCAAGGTGAGACAGTATAAATCGTACCCATTCTGATGTAATAGCTGGCAGGTGAACTTGAGATGACAGAAGCAATCTGTCAGTGTGAGAGAGGTTGTTCCAATGAGGTGACACTGGATAGAGAGTTTGCTCCAAACACTTGCAACCTGCATAAAGCTCAATCTGTCTTCCAAATGCAGTAAGCAACAACTTCTGAGCTTGGAAAGTTAACAGCTGTGAGATGGGAGCTTTTATAGCACATTTGCAGCTGTCAAGTAATGAGATAATTCCATGGCCATTCAACTCCCGCCCTGCTTACCTGACGTGATCCCCGAGCAGTGTGGACCCCGTGGGTGACCTGGTAAACTCTGAAGGTGAGTTAAAAATAGTTCTTAATGCTCTGTTGACAAGGTCATAATGACCTTAATTGCCTCCCCCGCCGCTGCATGTCAGGTCTGCTCAGTGCTGACAGACCCGATTTCCATTTTCCCACTGACCCGCCATCAATCTGACCTCCCGGAAAATTCCCCCCTTTATTTTACTAACTATTTTGGTAAGTGCCAGGCACACCAGAGTACTTTTTATTTAAAAAGTGCTGCGATAAATGCAAACCATTCGATAAATACCTGGATGCTGCATAAAATATAAATAAAATGTTAAATATGGCTGCATTGACAGACTGACTCCAGCACTTTGTTAGAGGTCATGAATGTTTGTCATGAACATAATGATCATACAATAAGTTTTTCCTTTTTTTTCCTATTTTCAAATTACCAAAAATAGCTGTGTAAGAATAGAAATATTTATCCTGGTTTTGGGGTTAAAAATGCATGGTCATCTTATATCTGGGTGCTATTACTTCTCAAATTTCCTTCCTGACTGGTTTCCCTCCTAGCACAGCAATTTTTCCTAAAACCTAAAAAGGATCCGGGACTTTGTGGAATAGTGGAAATTTAGGCCCAGCAGCAACACCATACCAGTATATTCCGACCAGCTGTTGCTGTCAATTGTAGGTCTTCCGACATTGTGATATTTGAAAGGCATCTTTCCCTCTTGGCACCCAACTTCAGTCTAGGCTCCTGCTGCGATTCAAAATCAGGTACAGAGCAACAAGATAAATACAGGGAGTGGGGATTCAACTTCAGCAGCAGGAGCTAGGGCTGAAGTCTGGCGGGAAATTGTTATTTGAATATAAGAGCATCCAGAGGAGCAAATCAACAACCGATAGGAATGCGCTGGTTGAAATGAGAGAGGAGAGAAAATGTATTTGTGAAGACCTATTGACATAAAGATGAGACTTTTGATTGATAGAAACTTTTTAATGTTGACCCTTTATATGAGGGACATGGATTTTTGGGAGGGATTGTCTTGAATCTGAATTGCCTTGTTAGGAGTCTGAATTTTGTAACATATGAGGGGCGAAATTGGGTGCCTTTGCGCCCCCCGGGCTTTGCGACCGGGTGCAGTGCTGACATCGACTCCCGCCATATTCGCCGAGAGTTTTGCGGCGGCGCCACGGCATGGCGCCCCGATCTCCTTCACCCGAAGATCTTGCGTCATCGCCGTGTTCATCACCCCGGTAGTGCCCCAGACCCGAAATTGACTTCCGCCCTCTGCAGCAGTGCTGGTCGAAAACACTGACAGCTACAGGAGGCGTGCATCGGTCAGCCGGCAGCTTCGGGGGGCGATGATTAAAGGCGAGGTGGCCGAGGTAAGTAAAAAAAAAACTTACCTTTCTTGTTCTGCTTTTTTTCGCAGGTTACTGCCAGCGATCGATCAGCCCGGCACTCTGCTTGAGTGCCGGGCTGATTGCGCGGAATCACGGCTGCCTTGGTGGTCCAGGTAGGTAATTTTTCTATTGCAGAGCCTACAGCGATGTCCCTTCCCTTTAAGGGAGGGAAGGAGCCTTTGAACGTGGCAGTGTGCAGCGTTGCTGAAGTCTCCGCCCCGCCTTCTGCCGATTGCGCTCCAAGAAGGAAGTGGTGTGCTTGATTTAGCGCTCCACTTCCTTCTTGGAGCGCAACAACGAATTTTTAAAAAGTTTGTAAACATTAGTGCCTGCCGCTAATTTTCCAAGCTTTTAAGATTTTGCGCCCCAAATGGAGCTATAATGAATTTCTCCCCCACTGTATTTGAATTTTTTGCACCTCTGGGTGTTCTGAACATTTCTACCTCCCCCCATGTTTGGTGTCCTGTGGTGGAAGTTTTTCAATTCACCCAGGTTTAGGATGGGGAAAATTATAAATCAGTCAGGCTTCTTGCTCCTTATTTCTCTTTTCCCCATCTCCCCCCCCCCCCCCACCCCGGGGGTCCCCACTCCTATAGAAATCATTGAGAGGTCGGACTTGGTAAGCAAGCATAATGGAACTATTAGTCAAAGAGCTGTAACAAAATGCACTTTATGGCTGAGCCACTGTACATGAAGGAGTCATATAAATAGGTACACAGCATTTCATAAAGAAATACAGGATAACATATGTTCTTTAACAGGATCTCTCCTTTAGTCAACATATGGCACATACTTGAGACCTTTAACGAGGTCTGAGTCAGACGGATATAGTTAGTCTATTTTACATTGTTCCTAAGCATATACAGAACACATTTTTTCATTATGAATGCACTAACTGCATTTAGCGTCAGGACAGTTGGAATAACATGAAGTGTACTGCTCTTCCTCACATTACTCCTGATAATGTGCTTAAATTCCCAATCTCACAATCTATAATCTATCAAAACAGCTTTTGCTTTTTTGTACTGTTGCTACCTATGGATTTTCTGGGTGAGAATCCTGAATTGTTGCCAATGTTGTCAAATTTAAGGGTGGCTTTGTGCTGCAGAATCTTGTCTGGTGGGAACTAGATTAAGAGCAAACATATCTCATTTAGGGCCTCTAAAGAGATATCATTGTCCTAGTAAAATAATTATGTTTATAAAGTTTGTAAAGCAAACGTATACTATGACATTATGTCACCAAGATATTTGCTGCAAGCATTTCAGTAGTTTGTAACATGGTTGTGAGAATACAACTTTATTGCTGGAATAGGTGCACACCAAAGTATCTCACGTGCTGCTAGTAAGGTCTGCTAACCTATTGAACAGGTACAGGGTGAAAACATTGCAATGAAGTTTTATATTTACCTAGGCTCATGATTAATTTAAATTAAAATAGTAAGAAGTTTTATGAGTTGTATAGTCATATAGATGTTACAATATTTGGATTGATGGATAGCAAACTATGCTCCCATCCAAGGGGGAGAATAGTGAATAAAGTTGTAGATATGAAAATAATAATTTGAAATGTCATAATCTGGTGGCTATTCAAAGATATGTTTTCTAAGCACATACAAGCATCCTATACTGCATTTGAACTACAGGGTTTTTTCTCACAGGGATGGCAGGTTTGATGAATAGTTTGGTGGTCTCTGGAAAGGTTCACCGATTGTTTAATGTGCCATTTAAAAAAAAATGCAGTAATTGAAATAAGTAAGACCAAAATTAACACTAAGGGGGGAATTTTCCCAGCCCTGGGGAGGCGGGTATGGAGGCGGGACTGCCGGGAAAATGGCAGAAACTGGGAGCGGGTACCGAACCCGCTCCCAACCCACCTCCGTGTCATCTTCCTGGGAGGCGGGTCCCCGACTCGTGCAGGGACCCGTCTCCTCGAGGCGGGAAGGGGATTAGAGCCAATTAACTGCCTGTTAACAGGCAGTTTTGAGGCTTATCCCCATTTTGCCCCTGCAATTGCGGGCTTCCCGATGGCTGCAAACCTCGCCAGGGTCAGCAAGGCGAGCAGTGGGTCTGCGGGGGTGAGAGGGATCGAAAAGTCCGCTGTGGAGGTGAGTGATGGGTGCAAGTGTGGAGAGGTAAGTATGAGAGGTGAGTGTAAAGTGTTAGAAAAAGTTTACTTACCTTTGCTTCTTCCTGCAGGCTTCAACCCTTGGGGATCCGGAGGTGCCTCATCTCAACGGCAGAGATGACAGAATGGCTGCTGCATTCTCAGATGCAGCAGCCATCTGATTTCTGCTGAGGAAAGAGGTTTTGGTGAGCTTTCAGTGCAAGGGCTCACCTTAGAACAGAGATTGTCAGTGTTTGACAGCTTCTCAAAGCTGTCAAACGCTGACAATTAATCTGTCAAAAATTTTCGACAGATGAAACGTCATACGCTGACATCCTCTGTCACCGGCTTTCCCTTAATTGGCGGGCTTAACAAGGTCAATCAAGAGAAAATAGCGTGGGTTGGCCGGACGTCGTTGGGGGCGGGAGTGACACCCGACAACCAGCAGTCCCGCCCCCAACGTGCCCCCATTGACAAAATCCAGTCCTAGGTGTGTAATGATACTGGTTAATAACTTTGGTCTTGCTCATTTCAATGAAAGCATTTCAACTTCTTTTAAAAACAACACATTAAATGTGTGCAATCATACTGGTTAATATGATTTTTCTACAACACAGATTTAGTGAGTGTTATGATTCATTTGTTTTTGCAGTTCATGCTAAAAGTCCTTCCCTACTGCTATGCAAATCTCACCTGGGACAGTACAGTTATGTTGATTTGCACATATTGTTAAATTTGAGAAGATCACTTGCTGTTGATGACATTATTTGCATCACCAATTCAGATAATAAGCAAGCAAATTGGACTTTGATGCAAAGGTTTGCCTTCCCTTCCACATTGAATTTTTCTAGGTCACATAAGCTCGGCACCACTTTTTGTGCATGATGATAATACACAATTAATTGTACAGTAATGTGGACCCACTAAGCAAATGTAAAATTAATGACTGAAAATTAAGAATATATTTAAGGAGTTTTCATTAAAAGCTACTAACAATTCCAGATTTTATATTAGTGCCTGGATTTTGAAGTATGTTTTAATCATGCATATTTTAGCTACTATGTTGAAATTTCTGTGCAAATAGTTTTATGGCAGTGCTTTTGATTAGTTGATCAAGCTGATGAACTGTATTACTTTTAGCTGCATCTCGTCAGTAATTACAACAACAACAACTTGTATTTATATAGCGCCTTTACCGTAGTAAAAAGTCCCAAGGTGCTGCACGGGAGTATTATAAGACAAAAAAAATTAAGAATTATTTAATATTTTGGGACTTGGGATCTGTGCTCTCTGCCTGTTTAAGTTTGCAAGGGATACTGAGAGTTGCAGTTATTGCTGTCTCCTTACCAGTTGAGATAATGGATCACATAGTTATTTTAGCGCATCTACTTTATACCTCTCATCGTACATATTTCGTGAAGTAGTCCACAGATCTTGTGGGAGCTTTGTTCCTCAATGCGTACTGAATGTTTCAAATTGTGTCCAAAAATAATTTTTCTCCCACTCCTTCTCTCCCCACACCCGCAGTAGTTCTAGATAATTTCAGGATTAAATCTTTATTAGTTTCGCTTTGGTGTTTGTTTTCCCTTTTACCCCCATCATTATTTGGCAACGCGCTCTAGCAAGAAATATGGAATCTTTATTTTACATAAGTTAACGTCTCACTGAATTTGGATTCTGTGCTTAGCAAAAATGGTGTGCTACACGTTTTTGGTCATATTGTGCTCTATATTGACCCCGGTAAGGGGTTGAGAGGTATGTTCCACATTCAGCTCGTTTGTGCTCAAGAAATGATTCAACTCTCAAAAACTGTACACAGATCTATACAAGGATTAACAATGATCTTACTTGTTGTAATCTGTTTAATGGATTAATCATAGTATTGTGCTAAACTATCAATCACTCTGTGAATTGATGGATTTTGAACACAGACCAGAATTTTTATGGAGCAACTATTATTTATTCACAACTCAATAATGATAAGCACCAAAGTGAAGCAGCAATAAAAGTTTGAATTTACTTGCAATGGGAAAGTTTGTAATAGGTCAATTATTCTTCATAAGAATGCCTTCTAAAGAAATATAATGATGCTGATGGATCACTAAGCAAAGTCCTGGTTTCAAGTAAGATGAATTCAACAGATTTCAAGTTCTGTGCTACTTACAGTATTGGTATATTATTGAAGTAATGTGTTGTAATGCAATGCCTCAATCAGAGCAAAAAAATGAGTTCTTTGTTTTAAGGAGAAGGATCAAAAACAGCTCTTTAACTGAAGCAAACGCTGGCTTTCAATCTCTTAATTTTATTTTGAAATAAATATTCAAAAAAACTTGGTGAATATATAAATATCGAATTAACAATGCTACATATAATTCATTACATTATGAAAATGTGACACTAGATGGAATTCACACTAAGCAGCAAAATGAATTTTAGTTGAAGGTCTGAACACAATTACCAAGGTCCTGTCAGTCAGTGTTACAAACCACTTTGATTTTTGGATCAAACAACGCCATCTGCTATTTAATTAAAATTGTAGTAAGCTACTCAAAAAATTGTGAAAGCGGGATGAAGTCATTCCAAGAAGGTGACCTTGGTGTTTTCACTTTATAGCTGATATTGATGGGCACATGATCTGAAACAGAGTGCCAGATCAGGTGAAATTATTTGTTAATGATCTAGTAGAAGACTGTTTTTCATGAGTAAATTATTTTCTTACCTGCATTACCTATACTATATTTGTCAGACTGAAAGAATGAGGATATGGTCAGTATGGTATTAAGTTGCACACTAAACAGTCTATCTTGTAGTCTATCTCCTATGAAACTTGGCTGCATTACCAACATTGGCTCAGAATTTTCTGCAAAAATAACCGCGAGTTCATGGCGCGCGCCATTATTAATGTGTAAATTACCCCGCAATTTGTGGCGAGGAAGAGATATGCCGTGAGTTACGAATCACCACAAATTGCTGGATGATTTGCGCCGCTCTGCCATTAGCCTCGCAAAAACTGGAGCTTGCCGTCAACCACCCCATGAGTGTTAAGAAATTGCTGCATTAGCGCTGTAAAAACGAATTAAACTCACCGCAGAAAGTTAGGGCCGCTATTTCACAGCATTAGGGCTCTGTTAATGGGGTAATTTATGTTTCCAATGGCCTTTCAGTTTGAAACTATTTAGCAATTCATGATAATTGTTCTGCACATGCCACATAAAGCACACAATTAGGACGCAAGTTAAACTGGGAAAATTATAAAAGGAAATAAATCCATCACGGAGAAAAAAAATACATTCGGGAATACAACTAAATGATAGAACTGAAAGGAAACAGAGAGAGGACAGAATGGAAAGTGCTTTACTGGACGTGAATGTTGCTGATTGAGAATATGCAGGCTGGCAAAGCAAGAAATGTTTCTGATCAGCAGAAAGGAAGATCATCAAATTTGATTTGTTGTGAATTGCTAGAAAATATATAGCTTTCGCGTGTAGGCAGCAGCTGCATTCGGTTCCCAAATTTCATGAATTAAAAACAATTTGAACCTTGAGCAAGAGGCTGTGATATTTTTATAAACTTTGCTTCAATAAACAGATGTCCAAACTGCCACTTCAGAGCTTTGCTAACCATTCAAATCCTTAAATTTCATTGGCTAAGGAGATAGACTATTGGTTCCGTCGTTCACCAAGTTCCCAGATGCTCCATTGACCTCGCCACACCGTTATCAATTCGTATTTCCAGCTGAAGGGTGAGAAAAAAATCAAACTTGGGTGCTCTCCGCGATATGCCCTGCTCGAGCAATTCTGGGCCATTATGTGAAAGAGCTTGGCAAGTTTCACCTACAGCACCTCAGAAGCAGCATGCATATCAAATGACAGGACCACATTACCAACTCTGTGGTGGTGAAATGTGGAACATCATTGAGACAATGTTAATAAAAGCATAGCTCTCCTTAGCAACAAGTACTGTTTGGATGGATAATGTGACTTCCCAAGCATGTTTTATATGGTGGGCTCAAACATGATGGATTTTGGGGATGAGCAGAGGAAGCTTTTTAAGCATGTATTAAAGCATAGCCTGAAGCCATAAGTCATTGATGCACACAACTGGGAGATGCTTGCAGCAGACTGACCAAGATGATGTTCAAGATTATAGCAAGAGTGGACCATTTTGAATGCTGCGTTATCAACAGCAACAAGAAAAGTTGTTACTGTGGAAACTGCAGAAGCAGCAGTAGCTAAATGACCGAATCAGAATGGCGTTCATGCGGACCCACTGCAAGGATTCCTTTGTTTCACGGATTGGACTACACAAGGATGATTGGGTCCATAGAAAATCAATAATTCTCAACCAGTTGTCTTTGCGATTTGAAGGGCGACATATTATGTCATGCCTCTAGGAGTTTATTTTCTATTTGTCGTGCGATTTGATCTATAAACGCATTTTACACTAATAACAAAGGCTATGTGATTTAACACCACTCTCTTCTATTTGTAACTATAGAATCATAGAATGGTTACAGCACAGAAGGAGGCCATTTGGCCTGTCGAGCCTGTGCCGGCTCTCTGCAAGAGCACTTCAGCTAGTCCCACTCCCCCGCCCTTTCCTCGTAGCCCTGCAAATCTTTTTCCTTCAGGTACTTATCCAATTCCCCTTTGAAAGCCACAATTGAGTCTGCCTCCACCACCCTTTCAGGCAGTGCATTCCAGATCATAATCACTCGCTGCGTCACCTTTGGTTCTTCTGCCAGTTGCCTTAAATCTGTGTCCTTTGGTTCTCGACCCTTCCGCCAATGGGAACAGTTTCTCTCTATCTAGACCCTTCATGATTTTGAACACCTCTATCAAATCCCCTCTCAACCTTCTCTGCGCTAAGGAGAACAACCCCAGCTTCTCAAGTCTGTCCACATAACTGAAGTCCCTCATCCCTGGAACCATTCTTGTAAATCTTTTCTGCACCTCTCTAAGGCCTTCACGTCCTTCCTAAAGTGTGGTGCCCAGAATTGGACACAATACTCCAGTTGAGGCCGAACCAGTGTTTTATAAAGGTTCATCATAACTTCCTTGCTTTTGTACGCTATGCCTCTGTGAAGCCCAGGATCCCGTATGCTTTTTTAACTGCTTTCTCAACCTGCCCTGCCACCTTCAACGATTTGTGCGCATATACCCCCAGGGCTCTCTGTTCCTGCACCCACTTTAGAATTGTACCCTTTAGTTTATATTGCCTCTCCTCGTTCTACTGACCAAAATGTATCACTTTGCACTTTTCTACATTAAATTTCATCTGCCACGTGTCCGCCCATTCCACCAGCCTGTCTATGTCCTCTTGAAGTCTATCGCTATCCTCCTCACTGTTCACTATACTTCCAAGTTTTGTGTCCTCCTGCAAATTTTGAAATATTGCCTTGTACCCCCAAGACCAAGTCATTAATATATATCAAGAAAAGCAGTGGTCCTAGTACCGACCCCTGGGGAACACCACTGTATACCTTCCTCCAATTCAAAAACAACCGTTCACTACCACTCTCTGTTTCCTATCACTTAGCCAATTTTGTATCCATGCTGCCACTGTCCATTTTATTCCATGGGCTTCAACTTTGCTGGCAAGCCTATTATGTAGCACTTTATCAAACGCCTTTTGGAAGTCCATGTACACCACATCAACCGCATTGCCCCTCATCAACCCTCTCTGTTACCTCATCAAAAAACTCAATCAAGTTAGTTAAACGCGATTTGCCTTTGACAAATCCGTACTGGCTTTCCTTAATTAATCCACACTTGTCCAAGTGACTGTTAATTTTGTCCCGGAATATCATTTCTAAAAGTATCCCCACTACCGAGGTTAAACTGACAGGTCTGTAGTTGCTGCGTTTATCCTTACACACTTTTTTGAACAAGGGTGTAACATTTGCAATTCTCCAGTCCTCTGGCACCAGCCCCGTATCTAAGGAGGATTGGAAGATTATGGCCAGTACCTCTGCAATTTCCACCTTTACTTCCCTCAGCATCCTCAGTGGGTAGCACACTCGCTCTGAGTCAGAGGTTGTGGGTTCAAGTCCCACTCCAGGGACTTGAGCACATGAAGCTAGGCTGACACTCCAGTGCAGTACTGAGGGAGTGCTGCACTGTTGGAGATGCCGTCTTTCAGATGAGACATTAAACCGAGGCCCCGTCTGCTCTCTCAGGTGGACATAAAAGATCCCATGGCACTATTTCGAAGAAGAGTAGGGGAGTTATCCCCAGTGTCCTGGCCAATATTTATCCCTCAACCAACATAACAAAAACAGATTATCTGGTCATTATCACATTGCTGTTTGTGGGACATTACAACAGTGACTCCACTTCAAAAAGTACTTCATTGACTGTAAAGCACTTTGAGACGTCCGGTGGTCGTGAAAGGCGCTATTTTTCTTTTTTATCAATTTTTATCCCATCCAGTATCTCAATTACCTCCTCTTTCACTATGACTTTGGCAGCATCTTCCCTGTTTATTATTTATATGCCTGTAGAAGACTTTTGGATTCCCTTTTATGTTAGCTGCTTTATTTTATTTACTTTATTTTTGTAATGTAAGAAAAAAGTAGCTATTGATTGCATGAATCTATTATAATTATTTTGATGGTATTTCTATATTTGACAAAATGTTGTTACATAATTGTGTGTTTCAGTCAGATTTTGATAAAAGTTTTTAAAAAATTGTTTGGAATTGTTATACTGTAATGAGAACTATTACAGTGCAGGAATGTACAGCCTTCAATTAAAAGCAAATGCTTAAAAATCAATATCAGTAAAAATGAACTACTAGAAAAATGTTTTCTGGTTTCTCCATAAAATTCTGTTTTGTCCATTACCATGTTTACATGGAGTAAATGTGTCTATATTTCTCACATCAGACACATCGCCACTTTGACTGGTTTTAGAAGTTTTATTTTGGCTAATCAACATGGTATAAAACTTTGTAGTTTTGTGGTGATGTCTCAGCTACATCTGGTGCTCAGTACCTGGGCTATGTCTTTCATACACAACTCTGGATCTGCTTCTAGTAAGTTTAAGTGAGGCATATTTAAATTATTTATACAGCACAATGAAAATATGGCAACTTGTTGTGGTCAGCACAATAACTTTAAACATAGTAATTTATAAACAACAACAACTTGCTTTAAGGTAGTAAAATGTCCCAAGGCGTTTCACACGAGTGATTATCAAACAATATTTGACATGAGCCACATAAAGAGATATTGGGGCAGGTGTCCAAAAGCTTGGCCAACGAGGTAGGTTTTAAAGAGCGTCTTAAAGGAAGAGAGAGGTGTAGAGAGGCAGCGAGGTTTAGGGAGGGAATTCCAGAGCTTAAGGCTTAGGCAGCTAAAGGCACAGCTGCCAATGGTGGAGCGAAGAAAATTGGGGGTGTACAAGAGTCCAGACTTGGAGGAGCACAGAGATCTCACAAGGTTTTAGGGCTGGAGAAGGTTATAGAGATAGGGAGGTGCGAGGCCATGGAGGGATTTGAAAACAAGGATGAGAATTTTTAAATCAAGGCATTGCCGAACTGGGAACCAGTGTAGGTTAGTGAGCACAGGGGTGATGGGTGAACGGGATAGGTTCGAGTTAGGATATGGGCAGCAGAGTTTTGCATGAGCTCATGTTTATGGAGGGTGGAAGATGGGAGGCCAGCCAAGAGAGCATTAGAATAGTTGAGTCTAAAGGTAACAAAGGCATGGATGAGGGCTTCAGCAGCAAATGAGTGGAGGCAGGGGCTGAGATGGGCGATCTTACAGAGGTGGAAGTAACTCATGTTCAATTAGGATGTTAAGGTTACGAACAGTTTGGTTCCAACACAGATAATGGCCAGGGAGAGGGATCGTGTCGGTCACTAGGGAACGGAGTTTATGGCGGGGACCGAAGGCAATAACTTTGGTCTGCTGCAGAATTAATTGGAGGATATTTATGCTCAGCCAATACTGGATGTCGGCCAAGACAAAGTATTGTTTTGTCAGCTAACTCTTGGGAATAACATTTTTCTTAGTATCATCTTTGGCTCAGTGGTAACACTCTCACTTTTGAGTCAATAGGTTATAGGTTCAAGCCCAACTTGAGCACATAATCTAGGCTGAAACTTCAGTGTAGTACTGAGGGAATGCTGCACTGTTGGATGTTCTCGTTTTTGGACGAGGCCCTTTCTGCCCTCTCAAGTTAACGTAAAAGATCTCATGAAACTATTTAAAGAAGAACAGGGAAATTATGATGACCTGGTCAACATTCATCCCTCAACCAGCTCCACCAAAATAGCTACCTGGTCAGCTATTTTATGCTGAATCATGCTTTTCTCTGGACCTGTGATTTTGTAAAAAAAAATTTTGGCTAATGAGCAAAAAATAACTGTCTTGGAAGGGAGGTAAATTAGGTCTCTGGGGCTGAATTGGCTCTAAGATAACATGCCTGGGCATGGAAGATTAAAATTTGAGTCAATCCTCTATGGCATACTCAGTAATCCAATAATTGAGCCTGGTTGATCTTCAGTACTCCAGAGTGCTGTTGGCTTATTGATGAGATCTGGAGGAGCAGTCCTGTTACTGGGGTCTGTGATTTGTTTCTCTCTGATCTAGGTAGGGTGGCCATAGTTGGAATTCAGCCAGCTAAAATCATCAACAACTTGCATTTATATAAAGTAGAAAAACTATATAGTAGAGGTGTTAAGAGAGGTAGTGGAGAGGTAGAGCTGGGTGTCGTCAACATACATGTGGAAGCTGGCCCCATGTATGCGGATAATGTTGCTAAGGGGTTAAATGTAGACACAGAAGGGGAGGGGGACAAAGATCGATCTTTAGGGGACTCTGGAGGTAACGGTGTGGGGGTAGGAAGAGAAACCAAAATCATGCAGTTTACCAGTGCCTTATGTTGGTAAGTTGCACAAGTTTAGCTGGTTAAGCTTCAACAGTATTCTCCTATGCACACTTGGAAAGGGGAAGCATTTTTCGCAAACCTGAAAAGTAAATCAAGTTTGTCACCACAGAGGGAGTGTTCACTTCAGATCGGGCAAACACTAATGTGATTTCTCTGTAATTTGGTTTTGAGATTCTTAAGCATGTTTCTGTGCATACCAGGCCTCCGGCTGACCAAAAAGACCTAAAAATGTCAGTTTAATACTGAAAATTTAGGATAGCCTATTGATTACCACTTTTGGAACCATGATTACCACTTTTGGAACCACAAATACAACCTTCATAAATCCTGCTTCAAAACACAAGGGTACTGGCCAATTAACAAATAAATTGCTAGTTGTTCCCACATGCTAATGTTATACAGACATTGTGGCAAAACTTGAAAATCAAAATAATAATACGTTGTGGTAATCTCGGGTTCAAAATGATTGTTCAGTTGGTGACCTAGAAAGCAAAGTAATTCTGTAAACTGCATTCGCAATTCAGTTTTAGTATTTCTCATTTTCTGTTTTGCAGGTACAGGAGACATTGTAGCCATTATGATTCCTGAGCTGAAAGGACGTGAGATTATGAGCCTACTTGAAAGGAATGTCACCATAATGATGTACATAACAATTGGAACACGTAATTTACAAAAATATGTCAGCCGTACCTCAGTTGTATTTGTGTCGATCTCATTCATTGTGTTAATGATCATTTCGCTGGCCTGGTTAGTCTTCTACTATATCCAGAGGTTCAGATATGCAAATGCACGAGACCGGAATCAGGTAAGGTAATTTTAATCCTTGGATTTTAACAGAATTGTTGACTATTTTGTTTTATTTTTAAAACCTTACATTTTCAGAAACGATGTTTAAATGTTTGCTATCATTTGTCCTTGAGATGACAACAGTGACAGCAACAACTTGCATTTATATAGTGCCCTTAACGTAGATGTTATGATCTGGAATGCACTGCCTGAAAGGGTGGTGAAAGCAGATACATTAGTAACTAATAGTAACTTGAAAAGGAAAAAAATGGCAGGACTACGGGGAAAGGGCAAGGGAGTGGGACTAATTGGATAGCTCTTTAAAAGAGCTGGCACAAGCACGGTGGGCCGAATGGCCGCCTTCTGTACTGTATGATTCTATAAGCCAAATAAGGAGTTATTAGGTGGGTTGGTCAAAGAGGTGGGTATTAAAAGAGGAGAGGGTGGTAGATTGGCAGAGGAGTTTAGGGAAGAAATTACAGAGCATGGAGTCTAGCAGGTCGAAGCCACTGCTGTCAGTGTCGAGGTGAAGGGGGGATACGGTTTACAGATAGAAATTTTTTGAATGCAGATACATTGCAGAGCCTTAAAAAATGGACCATGGATTGTTTTGCTATGGAGAATACATTACAGGAGATCCCCAGAACAGCCTTGTAGATTAAGATATCAAAGTAATTGATCTTTTTAAAAAAAAACTTGGCACTGCATCCAAGGATAAGTTACTTACAATGCAGGCTTTAATATCTAATTGTAACTAGATATATGCATATTTACCATGATTAGTGTGCAACATTACTGGGGGACTTGTTTTTCAAATCATCATGGGATATGTTAGTTATAAATAGACACCTTGTGCATTATATAAATAGAAGATGTGCAGATCATGCCATGAATAAAGAAAACCACTGAATTTGCAGCTCATGAGCAATAAAGTAATAATGCTGCCCTGGAGATTTTTTAGTAAGGTCTCCTTCTCTGCTCTGTTGTTTGATTGATATCAATCTTCATGCTGTCTTTCTTCATGATGTCATAGCAGCTTCCTTATTACAAGTGGGTTACTGTATTCTACTTCAAAATGCATTGAAAACTGTCAACCTATCTCTTACAAAATGTATTGTTAAAGGGGCCATGTTTATCTGTATGACCTATTATGCCTGTAGGTGGTGGGATGATGTCGTGTAATGTTAGATTACAGAACATTTGTTGCTACTGTATGTTGGCTCCACACCATAGCCACTGGACTTTGTAGCAATGTGTTATCGCTGTATGAACAATAACTTAAATTTGAGGATGTTATAATAATATGTGGAACAATAATAACATAATATGGAAAAAATAGTCAAAAAACATCTCAACCTGACATATCTCCTTCCCACGGGTAGGTCTATAATTTATGAGCTCACTCGTGAAGACCTTGCCCGCCTCACTAGGTTCGCCACCACAGCTGCTAATCCCCTTAGGTTCCAAGAGGCTCACCCTGTTCCCAGTGTACGACATGACTTCCCATGACTCCCCTGGTGATACACTCAAGACTATTTCATCCTACACAAGGTGTGCCTAAAATGGCCCTACCCCTCTGAGGTTCTTCATGTCTGGGAAACCCTAGACCTTGTGCTGCTTGGTCAGTGACTTCTGCAGCTGTTTGAGCTGGACCAATAAGGTTGGCCTTGTGCTCCTCTGATCACTTCTTCCTTGAGCTGCTGGTCTATAACCCCATTGGTATCTATGTCATTCTCTATTAAAACATCAAACAGCATGAATGAATAAGCTCCCATTTCCGTAACCCCTGCATAGCCTAAAGATTTCAGCCAAGCTCTGGCTGTGGATACTTTTGTGATCATCCACAGCTCCAAGATGCAGGTAGCTTTGCCTTTACATAATGGTAGTCCTTCGTCAGGCTGCTATGTACTATTGTCAAAAAGCAGCCAGTGTATTTCAACCCCTTCACGTGCATCCCATTCATCCTGACCAGGTAATGGTTATAAATCAACCTCTCTATATCAGCGGTCACTGTGTAACTGGCCATTATGAGCTCAAGTGGCCTCCTAGTTTGCATTGCATAATTTTTAGAGACTAGCAGTGGTTCTCCTTGTGGTCTACTTCACTACATTTAAAACACATGATCTCATTGTCTTCAGATCTTTTACTTTTGAGAGCTGTCCCCTCCTCTGGCTGAGCGAGCTAAGCAGCTGGCTCACTGAGCAGTTTGTTCATGGGACAGCATGAGGCACCTGGTCTTCCAACTGTGTGATGGCTCACCTGTGCTCGTGAGGCTATGAAATGATCTGTGCATGTACCTAGCTGCTCGAGAGTTTTATACTGCTGCTTTGAGCCTATTTCTAGGAATCTCCCCATTAACATTAAATGGCAAAGCATTCATAGTCTATTATGCCTTTGCTTTCCAGCCACATCTGTCAAGTGTCTTTGAGGTGGATAGCCATTTTCCAGATTCTTTCTTAGTTTCTTAAATTTCTGATGGAATGCATCAGAGGTTAAATTGTACGCCATGAGAATAGCACACTCTACCATATTATTGTCGATTTTAGGATGTCAAATTTTGAATGTGTGCTGTTCTTTTATGCTTGAGTGCTGGTTTGTCCACTACATAATTTGCTTACTCTACTGCATGAAGTAATTATAAGCCAGATATAGCAAAGATTGCACATAATGTGAGCTTTGGAAAATCATAAATGTGGAGGTAGCCTTCAATTATTTGTCCTCATTACTCAACTTCCAAATATTAATACAGAGGAGATTTACGAGGATGTTGCCAGGACTGGAGAATTTTAGCTATGAGGAAAGATTGGATAGGCTGGGGTTGTTTTCTTTGGAGCAGAGAAGGCTGAGGGGAGACTTGATTGAGGTGTATAAAATTATGAGGGGCCTGGATAGAGTGGATAGGAAGGACCTATTTCCCTTAGCAGAGAGGTCAATAACCAGGGAGCATAGATTTAAAGTAATTGGTAGAAGGATTAGAGGGGAGTTGAGGAGAACATTTTTCACCCAGAGGGTGCTGGGGGTCTGGAACTCACTGTCTGAAAGGGTGGTAGAGGCAGAAACGCTCATCACATTTAAAAAGTACTTGGATATGCACTTGAAGAGCGGTAACCTACAAGACTACGGACCAAGAGCTGGAAAGTGGGATTAGGCTGGATAGCTCTTTTTCGGCTGGCACAGACATGATGGGTCGAATGGCCTCCTTCTGTGCCACAAATTTCTATGACTCTATGATTCTAATAGAATATTGTTATCCTAAAGGTCCCAGCTACGTTGATGTCAGCTTACCACACTTTATGGTCATGTGGAAAATTGAAATTTTGTCCTTTTTGCACATTTTACACTATTTTTTAAATAAAAATTAGTAAAAGGGCCAGGAAAATCTGAATCTGTAGTGTTTGAGTAGTTAAATTGAGAAATTCGGCAAATTAACTTGAATTTGTCTAATTCAGGTCATTCATTTTGTTGTCATAAGACGCTCCATCATGGTGGATTCCACTGTGGTGCTGATGGAACTTGCCTCAATGCTCTGCGCAAAGCCTTGAGACAAGTTAGAGATGAAGTTCTCCATGTTCTGTGGCATTGTGCGCAAGCTCTCTGGCAGGCTGCGGAGTGGACCAAGTATTTGCCGATGTATGTCGATGAGCTTTCTTCGGTAGGCTGAGCCATCAAAGTCAGCACCTGAGTCTTCCTCAGCGGAACTAGTATGCGATCTAGCCCTCCAGCAAGCTGGCACCTGTAGCGTCCTATCCCCCTGTCCTAGCTCCTGCGCACTTGTGCCTGGTGAGTCACGACATGTAGATCCCTCCTCTTACCTCTAAAGCCTGCGTGGTGTCAGTATCTGAGCTGATGGTCAAGTGACAGTACATCTTCTGCAAAACTATTCCTTTTTTTCCACTGGCTGAAGCCCATCGATATTCATAGCAGCTGAAATGAAAAAAAGGGAGGAGGGTTATCTTGTGGTGTGTGGAAAGGCAATAAGAAAGTGGGTGTTGAAAGCATTTGTAGTGTGTCATGCAGTGTGTGTGGTGTGAGGGAGAAGTCAAATAGACAAAGAGGATATTTGCCTCCACTACTCTATCTGGAAATATATTCCACAGGGTGATTACACTTTATGTGAAGAAAATTTTCCTGGTATCAGTGTTAAAAGTACATGCCTCTAGTTTGAACTTATGTCCCCTTGTCCTACTCCCACAGTTTAATTTAAAGTAATATTCTGGGTTAATTTTTTCTAATTATGAAAATCTTATATGCCTTTGTAAGATCACCTCTTGGTTGCCTCCTTTCCAGGCGGAAAGCCCAAGGGGGCAAAATTTGGTTGCTTTGCGCCTCCTGTTAGTGCCCTAAGTGGGTGCTAACGGGGCGAAAAGCAACTAGCGCCTGGGTGCGGCGCCGCTAACGCCTCCCGCCAAATTCAGCGGGAGGTTAGCGGCAGCGGTAGTGCCCCGCGGCGCTGCGCCACGGCCACAAACTTCGGTCGCGCCCTCTGACATACCGCCAGACGCTATGTCCGACAGGGGCAGGGGGCGTAGTGCGGCCGGGGCAGCGAGTTTTAAAGGGGAGGTGCCGAGCAGCCATTTTTTTTGCTGCCCGTCTGCCAGCACCTGCCCCCTCTGCCGTCCCCCTGCGGGGTGCCGGCCACGATCGGGCAGAGTGCCTGGCTCTTTTGCCATCACCCCAATCCCTGGTGGTCCAGCTGGGCCCCGGGTCGCGCTGCGCTAGGCCCCTCCCCTTTAATAAGGGGAGGAAGGCCTGCAGTACCATGGTGCTATGTGCCGGCGCGCATGGCGCTGCGGCACATAGTGCTGCGATGTTGGGCTGGAGCGCCCCAAGAGGGAGGGGAGCGCTTCCAGTAGCGCCCTGCCTCCTGCTTGGGGCAGTACCATTGAATTTCGGGCGCGGGGGCGCTAACATTTTCGGGGCGCTAAAAGTAGTGTCTCGGCGAAGTTAGCGCCCCCAAAGGGGGTGCGACCCAATTTTTGCCCCCAAGTTTCTCAAGTCTTTCCTCATAACTCAGACTCCTGAATCTGGGATCAGCCTCTTGGCTCTTTTCTGTACTGCCTACAGCGCCTGCATGTCTCTCTTGCTTCTTGGAGGCCAGAACTGGATGACTTGACTATTCCAACGTACTCCTGGCCGGCCTCCCATGTTCTACCCTCCATAAACTTGAGGCCATCCAAATCTCTGCTGCCCGTGTCCTAACTCGCACCAAGTCCTGTTCACCCATCACCCCTGTGCTCGCTGACCTACATTGGCTTCCGGATAAGCAACACCTCGATTTCAAAATTCTCATCCTTGTTTTCAAATCACTCCATGGCCTCACCCCTCCCTTCCTTTGTAATCTCCTCCAGCCCTACAGCCCTCCGAGATATCTGTGCTCCTCCAATACTGGCCTCTTGAGCGTCCCCGATTTTAATCGCTTCACCATTGGCGGCCGTGCCTTCAGCTGCCAAGGCCCTAAGCTCTGGAATTGCCTCCCTAAACCTCTCTGCCTCTCTACTTCTCTTCCCTCCTTTAAGGCACTCCTTAAAACCTACATCTTTGACCAAGCTTTTGGTCATCTACCCTAATATCTCCTTAAGTGGCTCGATGTCAAATTATGTTTGATAACGCTCCTGTGAAGCGCCTTGGGATGTTTTACTATGTTAAAGGTGCTAATAAAATACAAGTTGTTGTTGTTACGCAAGGTGTGACCTGACCAGAGTGCTTTAAAGTGTGATCATTACCTCTTCTGACTTGGTCTAAATAGCCAAAACAGTAGAATACAACATTTTATTGGCTTTTTGTTCGCTGCTAAATTGGGCATGTTTAGCATTGAGTTTATTAAGACTCCTAGGTCTCTTTCAGCTTCATCCTTAGCTATTTCAACAACATTCATGGAGTATGTGAGTTATCTATTTTTCTTCCTATGTGTAGCACTTTACATTTGTCTGCATTAATGTCATCTGCCATTTACTTACATATCTTGTCCAACTCATTTTGAAGTTTCAGATTGCTTCTTCTGATTCCAGTGCCCCTTTTAGTTTAGTATTATCTGCAAATTTGACCACTTTGAGATTTTAGCATTTTGCACTGATTTTTGTTATTCATTCAGAAATTCAAATAGGCTGCAGTTCAAGCTTTTATCAGTTTTCAATGGCAGCAATTTAGAGATTCAAGCTTAAAATATTTTGGCAATCTAATCAATCGAACCATATAATCAAGGTTCTGCTATAATCTCTAGTAAGTAGGTTAATTTTCCAAGATTAATATTTTAAAGGGTTAAAATGGTAAATTTTTACGTCTGTGCATATTGTTGAACCCTATGTCTAATCTAATCTAATCTAATAACTATAATTAGACTTCTACAGCTGGATGGAATAAAGTCAATTTTCTTTTCCTTTGACTGATACTGTGCTTTGAAGGTTGATGTATTTTTAAATGTTCCACAACACTAAAGCTAGTTGAGTCTTAAAACTTAAAATTGTAAACATGAAATGTGCATGTTCTGCTAAATTGCCAAGCCAATCAATTTATTGGACTAATCATGGATGAGAGCTATAAATAATGTGCACAGTACTGTTCAAACACACAACATATACACAATTACCATCAAAAGTTGTGTGACTGCTTTTGATGATCTGAGGAATCAGGCCATCATGCTTACTTAATAAAGTTTCCTAATTAACAAGTACTATTACCTCAAATGTAGTTTAATAAAGAATTTTACATAATTTTCAAATGTCCCCTGGCGGGATTACTGTTCGAGAGAGAACTTAAAAAATCTTTTACTCTGCCAGTTACCAAACTCTTTTGAAGAGGTGATCAAAAAACACCCAGAAAAGGTAAATTTTAGTATTTTTTTGCTCTCATATGTAGCATTCTCAGACTAATGACAAACTACTGACAGATAACATCAGGCTATTGAGTTTAGCTGGAGTAATTTGTATGCTTTCATCTGGTAGCTCAAGGCAACAGGTGGTACAGAGGTACAGTGTTCTAAGTTTGCCAGAACATGTAGGTCTTCAGAGTCTTTCTGCCAATTTGTACACTACAGTGATAATTATATGTGGAGGGTGGAGGTGGAACAAATAATGACAATGTTAATGTTGGTATAGTTTCCCCATTCTTTGAAAAAAGTTCAAGCTCCACATGGCGAGGTTACCCATTGACAAGGCATTGATTTGTGTTTTCCCGGACAAATGGGTGGAATTGCGAATAAAATCCCCAACACACTTGTTAAACACATATGGGATAAAAATGGAATTTAACTTATTCAGTCAGTATAAACTATTGGGCTAATTATAAATCTACAGAATCACAGAAAGCGATCCCCAGAACACCCATAAAAACTCCATGTAATAAAAATTGAATTTGACTAGTTCAGTTACTATAAATCAAAGGTCCTGGCCATTGATTCTTTTTATGACCTACTGATTGGAGCTATTAGCCCGACATTAGCTGTGGCAAGGCAACGAACTGCGTCTACTGTTGCCCTTGCCCGTTTAATGGTGACGATATTTTGAGCTGCAAGTTACTGGAAGTGGGAGATGGAAATAGCGCAACGCCCTCTACAGGGCATCTGGGATCTGAGTGAACAGGGCAAGTAACCGTGTATTTTATTAACCAATCAGATTGAAGGATTGTGAAATTAGCAGCGCAAGGACTGAGAAGGAAGTGTAATTTTAGAGTGGGTGAATTCAGTGTCAAATCGTACAGAAAGAGAAATATAGATTGGGAAAGAAAGATTGGATTAAGAGAGAGAGAGAGGAAAAAAAGAGACAAATAAAAAGTAAAAGAAAAATGTATTTATATTTTTTTTAAATCTTCAACAACAATTAAAACCTGAAGGAATGAGACACCACACTTGTAATAAGTAATTAACACATCATGTCATTAAAAGGATATAACTTGAAATAACTTGACTTAACTTTCTGTGGCGAGTATACTTCGTATCTACCGTGCAAATACAGGAACTTCACGCTGCTCAATGCATTTGAATGGGGAGCCAGACAGCGTGATGCCATTTTCGCGAAGCTAGCGGTGGAGTAGCACATCTCTGACAGCAACTTTTCTATTTCCGTGTTTAATCGCACCTCTGTCCTTGCCTGAAGTTGTTGTGGCATTTGCACATAAATAACAGCGAGCGCTATTAGCCTCACCGTTATTTTGACAGCAAATTTTGGGCCAGTGTATTTTGAAATATATTGTTACGTTAGTTACATTGTGACTTGAGGTGTCTCTGCTGCTTCCAGTGGTCACAAAGTTAATTGTTGCTGACCTCCCCTAAATTATAGCGAGGCTCTAAATACATTGGAGTAAGGTACATCATTTCAGTTTCTGCTGTGACTTTTTTTACACTAGGTTGTTCACTGGATCTCCCATGGGTCACAGCACAAAACTACCACCAATTAGACACACAATGGTGGTACAGAGGGAGCAGTGTTCTAAATTGGCAAGAAGATGTAATCTTCAGAATCGTTCTGCCAATTTGAGCACTAGAATGATCATTTTTGTGGAGGCTGAACAAATAATGACAATGTTAGTTTACTTAACGTAGGTGTAGTTTTCCCATTCTTATAAAAAATTCAGCCTGAGGCGATGAGGATGGCTAATGTGGGGAATGGGAAAAAATTTTGATGTTGATGTTTACCAAAGCACATTATAAAGAGCTCCAGTCCTCGGTACTAATATTCCTCACAGCCCATAATGCCCCAGCTGGGTAATAGAACCAGCATATAAGAGGCCCCATACCCCGGGATGGGGACAACACCTCAAGCTCAAACTAAAAAGGTGACGTCACAGTTCCTGTGCCACTTGCAGCAAGGACTCTAGATAAAAGCTCTCAACATATTTTTGAAAAAGAGACCAATTGGACAGATAATGGAAATACAGTAAATGGTAGTGTATGTGGATTTTCAGAAGGCATTCTATAAGCTATCTCACAAGAGGCTTGTTAGTAAAATTCAGGTGTATGGTATAAGAGGAAATGTAGTGGCATGGATAGAATGGCAGTAGACTGATAGGCAGAAAGGTTAGGAAAAATGGGTGTTCAAATTGGAGAAAGGCTGGAGGTCAGTGCTGGGTCCACTTTTTTCTGTGTATATATACATAGTTAATTTACACTTGGGCATAGGGAACACAATTTTGAAATTTGTTGGTGGTGCAAAGGTAGGTTTGGCAAACAGCGAAGGTGTCTGTAAGAGACTTCAAGAGGACATAGATAGGTTAGAGGAATGGGCAAATAGTTGGCAGATACAATTTAATGTGGATAATTATGGTGTAGTGCACTTTCAAAGATGAAACAAATAATGAGAGTATACACTCAAAGGAAATAAACTTGAAGGGTGTGATGAACAGAGAGACCCAGGGGTTCAGACACTAAGGCTGCAAATTTAATTCTGGAGGTGGGATGGGGACGGGACAGCTGTTCTCTGGGTTCCGGTCCTGCCCCCAGCTGCCTCCGCTCTGCAGACGTGATTTTCCCTTGATTGGCCTTGTTAAGCCCTCCCTGCGGGCTTACCGGCCAGTTAACAGGAAGCGGGTCTGATGATGTCACTTGATGACGCGTCATCAGCCGGTTTCCTTAAAGGGACCACGTCCACATGGAGTTTGACAGTTGTTCTGTCAGTGTTTGACAGCATTGAGGTGCTGCAAACAGTGACAATCACTGCACAAAGATGAACGCTTGTACCCAGGCTCTCCAATGACTCCCTCCATATGCTTATGGAGGGAGTCACAGCACGCAGGGAGGTTCTCTTCCCTTCCAAGGGCGGAAGAGACCTCCCCAGGACACCATCTTACCTTGCACCTCCACCCAACCCTCTCTATCTACTTTATCACTTCCCCATCTCACTTGCCACCCCTCACACTCGCCACCCCTCACACTCACCCTCATCCTACTGCAAGCATACCAACTAACAACACACAAGGATAGGCACTTGAGAGGTTTAGGCAATGTCCATGTGAAGTTTCTGGTAATGTGTTGGAATACAGTGAAATCTCTTTTTCAAAAAGTGACCCTTATTGGACAGATCTGAGCGCACTTGAGAAGTGTCTTACTGAGTTCCAGCGATTGTTCAGTAATAACTCCCCCCCCCCCCCCCCCACCCCCCCCCCCCCCCGCTATAGTGATGAGTGTGCATGGAATGGCTTGGACATTAAAGGGATGCTTCACGGTGCTGGTGTGGGATGGTGTCAACCTGGCGCATCATGTGGCAGCCAGGGTTTACAGCGTCAAGTGAAGAAAATCTGGCCATGGTGATGCCATCGCTGGCCTCCTGGCCTGCAATTCTATCAGGGGCTGATGCCCTGTGTCCAGTGCAGCATCAGGTGATGGCGGAGAAGGTTGGCGATGGTTGGTGTTGGGGCTGATCGTGGAAGGATTCGGAGGACAAAGGTCTGATTGTTTGATTGGCTCCGATGTTGCTGGAATAGATGGCAGCTGCAGGTGAGATGACAGAAGCGATCTGTCACTGGTGAGAGAGGTTGTCCCAATGAGGTGGCACTGGACATACAGTTGATCTAAAAACTTGTAAGCTAAAGAAATCTCTATATGTATTAAAAATGCAGCAACCAACATTTTCTGTGCTCTGAAAGTCACCATCGGCAACATGGCATCCTTGACACCACTTCTGCAGCTGTCAGCTTTTCACAAACATCAGAGCAGACTCAAAATACGCCAGGTTGAGCTGGCGTGTTCCCCGAACAGCGGGTAACCAGTGGGGGAGAAGCTAAAATTACAAGTAAGCCTCAAAATACTCTTAAATTGTCTCTTAACAAGCCATTTAAGTACCAGAATTGTCCCCCCCGCCGCTTGGTGTCGGGCCAGTTCTGCGCTGACAGTCCCGACACCTGAAAGACTCGCGTGGAGGCGGGTTGACAGCGGGTTTCCTACCCGCTGTCAATCTTTGCGATTTTGACAGCGGACCCGCCTCCAAACCCACCCCCTCAGCGCGATTAAATTCGCAGCCTTAATTCCCTGAAAGTATGCCTGTAGGTAGATAAAGCTACTTAAAAGGCCCACAGCATTTTTGGTTTTATAAATAGGGACAGAATGTACAAGAATAAAAAAGTAATACATTTTTACAAAACAGTTAGAACACAGTTAGAGTACTGCATGCCATTTTAGAAAGGCTATTAACGCCATAGAGCACATAACAGTGTAGATTCACCAGGATGATGCCATGGATGGAAAATGATAATTATAAGGAGACTTGAGAAATTGGGACCATTTCTAATGGAGCAGAAAAGGTTAAGAGGCGAATTGATAGAGTTTTTTTTTAATTATGAAGGGTTTTCATAGAGTAAATAGGGATAGATGATTTTTCTATGTCTGGGGAGTCAGTAACGAGGGGTCTGATTTAAAATTGTCACTTAAGAGATTGAGGAGAGAGGTTAGCAGAAATGTCTTTACACAGACGGTCGTTGGTTCATGCATTGCTTTGCCATAGGAACTGGTTGAGCAGAGACCTTTGTATTTTTTAAGGGAAAATTGGATAAATATTTGAAGAGGACTATGGAGATTAGTGTTGGATTACTTCAGCAAGGAGCTTGGCATTGACACAGTGTTTCTTGTGCTGTAAACCTTTATGGTTCCACCAATGTTCAGAGACACCCTAGTAAATCAGCAGGGGGCTCAGCATGCAGAATGACAGGGACAGGACAAAAATGGAACCTTTTGCAACTAAAGGCCTCAGCCAAGGATAATTCCTCCTCCCACAATCTTAGGATGTTCCCTCTGTGCGTAACATCCAGAACCACAGCCAGCTCTGAGGTTCCCAAACTGAGCCAATCATTATGGCCCAGATTTTGCTGTCAAAATAACGGTGATTTAATGGCGCTTGCTGTTATTTATCCGCAAATTGTACAACAACTTCAGGCGAGGGGCAGATGCGCAGTTAAACTCAAATATCCAAAAGTTGTTGTCTGAGTTGTGCCACTCCGCCGTTAGCTTCACGAAAGCGACATCTTGCTGTCTGCTTCACCGTTAAAATGCATTGAGTGACGTGAAGGTGCTGTATTTGCATGGTAGATATGAACTAAACTTGCCACAGAAAGTTAAGTTTTGTCCATTCTAGTCTAAGAACCCTTTTAACGATGTGATAAATGTTAATTACTGCCAATCAACCTCTCTGGCACTGAAAAACAAATCCTCACTTGCCTTAATAGAGAGAGAACCGATTTATCCTTTCTGTAAAAAACCGACTGTAACCTCACAATAATGCAAAAACCTCACAAGACAGGTTGACACAAACCTCAGCCACTTCATTCTCTTTCAAAAGCAGAAATGTTGCTAATCTAATCATCAATCTTTCACATAGGAAGATACTCCATCCTGACCAAGACCATATTAGCAGGAGAGCTGGTTACAGTGTTAAGTATCTGCTCTTCCAGCACAAACTCCTCCAAATTTCCTACAGCAGTATTCCTAATACTTCTACATAGCCCCCTCCCCATTCCATATGGAGGACACAGTGATAGTAGTAGGAGACCTGAACAGTACCCCATTATCGTGCCTTGACAGACCCCCAACTGACTTGGCACACCCCAAGCAGGCAGCCAGCAGTGCACAAGAGTTGCAGCGACCTATGCTTTGTAGATGCAAGACGTACTCTCCACCCAACGGGAAGCAATTCACCTTTTACTCCAACCCACACAAGTCATACTCTACACTTAATTAAATTTTCCTGAAACAAATCTACCAGGCAGGGGTGTGGAACATGCATCTGTCACTCTCCAGCTAACACTAGACAACCTACCTACTTCTTACTGACATTGTTGCCTCAGATGCTAGATGACAAATTTTGATTACCAAATTCCCAAAAATTGTCACAGGCCTGCAGTCTGCTAAAACCCAGGGCCAGATGGATTCCCTACTGAATTCTACAAAACCTTACTGAACTGACTCTCGTGCTAACATCTCTTGACTTGCATCTGTGCTCCATTCTCTGGTCCGGCCATACCGGGGACCTGATCATTACTTGTAGATATTAACTTCTTTTGCTTTCCGCTTACTCCCTCCCACTCTGTAAATACACCTCCTTATTTCTTCCCTGCTACAGTCTCTTTTTTCTCTCTTCACTTTCCCGCCTTTGGAACTTCCTGACTCTGGCCCTCAGTCCCACTTTCTCTCCATCAGTTGTTGCCCATGGTATATCATTTCACTGACAGCATCTGGTCCATACTGGTATATCTTTCCTGCCTTCTTTCTCAGTACCCTGGGCCTTAGAAAGATAAGAAACAAATTCTTTGGTACATTAGTAAACGAACACGTATGAGTGTTACGAAGAAACATTGGAGACTAACAAGAGAAGGGATGAGAGGATAACAGAAAATGAGACAGAGATGTTGGCCCAGTATTTTATGGGAAAACAATGGCGAGTTCACGGCACCGCTGTTATTAGTGCATAAAAAAGCCTGCAATTTGTGGCGAAGAGATATGCCATGAGTTGCGAATTGCTACAAATAGCTGGACGATTTGCGCTGCTCCACCGTTAGTCTTGCAAAAATGGGATCTTGGCATCAACCTCTCCACGAGTGTCAAGAAATTGCTGGATTTACGCTGTAAATATGATTAAACTCAGAAATGCAGAAATTTAGGGCTGCTATTTCACGGCGTAAGGACCCATTAATGGAGAGATTAATGGTCCTGACATGCTACTCAACTTCGGAGGCCCAAGAAGGGAACAATTGAAACTGTGGAGTCTCACTCCTGCAGGTAGTAAATAGTTCCTAGAGGTTTTTAATTTTTCCTTTTTTTTCTCCTTTCTGTCTCTCTTTTTTTCTCAACTTTTAATCCAATCTTTCTTTCCATCTCTTTATTTTTCTTTCTGTATCTAATTTGACTCTAATTCACCCTATTTCCTTCTCTGTCGTTCACTTTGTTTCTTTCTCTATCCTTAAATTGCATTGGTTAAGGAGATAGACTATTGGTCCTGTCGTTCACCAAATCCCAGATGCCCCGTTGACCATGCCACTCTGTTATCAATTTGCATTTCCAGCAATTTGCATGCAAAACAAATTGGAGCTGAAGGGTGAGGAAAAAAAATCCAACTTACGGTACACGGCGTGAGATGCCCCGCCCCAGCAAACTCTGGGCCATTGAGTACACAAAGTTAGACAGAATGATCAGAAACTACAATGAGAAAAGTGCATGACAGCCATACAGAGAGAGGGAAGACAAAGACAGAAGCAATAAGTAAAAAAGAAATCGATAGTAGGAAAGAAATGGGGAGAGAGAGAATTATTTTTTGTCAGTGGGCAAAGTCACAGGAGATCAACTATATTATAATATTATGTGTAACATAATATAATGCCCCTGTTATAAAATAGCACATCCTCTGGCTAATCTTGGCAGGTCCAATAGTTTATTGCATAATAGAAACATTTGTTGAATACCGGCATGTTGGGCTGAATGACCTGTTTCTGTGCTGTAAATACTATGGCCGGAATTTTACTGGCGCTGAGAGGGCGGGATAAGAGGTGGGTCAGCTGTCAAAATAGAAAAGATTGACAGCGGGTAGGGAACCCGCTGTCAAGCCACCTCCACGCGAGTCTCCCAGGTGTCGGGTCTGTCAGCGCTGAACAGACCCAACACCAAGCGGCAGGGGAGACAATTTAGATCATTAAATGCATTGTTAAGGGGCAATTAAGTCTTATTTTAAGCTTACCTTTAGATTTTTAGAGTTCGCCAATGGCTTCCCCGCTGCTCGGAGATCATGTCAGGAAAGGAGGTCGGGTGCTGTGTCAGCACAGAATGATTTAATAACTTGACAGCTGCAAATGGTCTATAAAAGCTCTCATTTCATAGGTCTTCACTTTCCAAGGTTAGAAGCTCTTGCTTACTGCATTTAGAAGACAGATTGAGCTTTATGCAGCTAGCAAGTGTTTGGAGCAAACTCTATCCAGTGTCACCTCATTGGAACAACCTCTCTCACCATTGACAGGTCGCTTCTGTCGTCTCAACCTCACCTGCCATCTATTCCATCAGCATTGGTGCCCTTGAAAAAATCTCACCTTGGTCCTCAGAATCCCACCACGATCAGCCCCAACACCAGCATTACTGGGCATACCAGCAGCACCAACCTTCTCCGCAATCAACTGATGCTGCACAGGACACAGGGCATCAGCACCCGGCCACATCGCTGCCCGGGTCGCCAGGGATGGCCTCACCATAGCCAGATTTACTTCACTTGACGCTGCACACCCTGGCTGCCACATGATGCGCCAGGTTGGCACCATCCCACACCAACACCATAAAGCATCCCTACAATGCCCAAGCCATTCCTTTGACACTCATCACTATTGTGGGGGGTACCCTTATGTCTCACCATTCACTGCAACTCACTAAGCCACTTCCAAAGGTGCACACAAATTTGTCCAAGAACGCAAAGTGTTGAAAATAATGATTTCAATGTTTGACAGCACATTACCAGAAACTTCACATGAACATTGGTTAAACCACCTAAGTGCCAACCCTTGTGTGTTGTTAGTTGGTATGCTTGCAGTAAGATGCGGGTGAGTGTGAGGGTGGCTAGTGAAATGGGGAAGTGATAATGTAGATAGAGAGGGATTTGCAAGGTAAGTTGGTGTGAGTAAAGATGTGCAGGAATAGGGTAAGGAAGGTAGAGTGATGGGGATGTGATGAGTGTCACAGCAGGATGAGGTTGAGTGTGGCTTGGCAGTAACGTTTCGTGATCCACTGAGATCATTGAAAGGTTTGCGCCACTGCAGCCTGGTCCTCCTGACGACATCCCTGCTTGTGCCCTCCTGTGCAATGTGCAACCAGGCTGCGTTGGTCTCCAGGGGAGGTGTCATCCGTCCATTGGAAGGAAAGAGGACCTTCCTCGTGCTGTGACTCCCTCCATAAGCATATGGAGGGAGTCATAGGAGAGCCTGGGTGCAGCCGTGCACCTTTGTGCAGTGCTTGTCAGTGTTTGCAGCACCTCAATGCTGTAGAACACTGACAGCACAACTGTCAAAATCAATTTGGAGATGGTCCCTTTAAGGAAACCGGCCGATGACGCGTCACCAAATGACGTCATCAGACCCGCTTCCTTTTAATTAGCTGGGAACCTCACAGGGCGGGCTTAACAAACCCAATCAACGTAAAATCACTTGGAGAGTGCGGGCTGGAGCAGGCAGCGGGCTGGGACCGTGCTACCAACCCCGACCACCCCAGACCCGCCTCGGTCAGCGAAATCACGGCCTACGTAATACTATGTAATCTATATATTATTTACCTTGTCACTACTAGTCTAGAGTAAGAATGTGACACTTGTTATCCTTTCCTTGTACAGTGAATAACATATTTGTTTTCTTTTGCAAAATTGAGGAAGGTGTCACTAATTAATTTCAAATAAAAAATATGAAGACTCAGCTGTTCAAGACCCCCTAACATATGTCTTCCTTATTGGACTGGTTAGGCTTGATTAGGATGTTAGGCAGTATTAGAAGGACAAGGGCAGCAGACGCATGGGAACAGAATCAGCTCCAAGTTCTGCTCTTAGTCACACAACATTCTGACTTGGAAATATATCGCTGTTCCTTCATCGTTTCTGGGTCAAAATCCTGGAACTCCCTCCCTCACAGCACTATGGGAGCACCTTCACCACAAGGACTGCAGCGATTCAGGAAGGCGGCTCACCACCACCTTCTCGAGGGCAATTAGGGATGGGCAATAAATGCTGGCCTTGCCAGCGACGCCCATATCCCAGAAATGTATTAAAAAAACAATATGATCACAAATTGAGAAACGGTGAACGGGAAACTTTATGGAAAAATAACAGCTTGATGTTAGTATGTAGCTATGCTCCCCAAATTGACTAACACAGATTTTAATTAACCATTTTATTTGAATAAAGACCGTTAGAATTTGAAAGCTCATCAAGCAATTGCATTGTTAACAGATGGAATAAAATAAAGTATTCTGTGTATATTTGGTAAAATTGGATTGCAATCTAAAGTAGCATTCTCATTAGATTCCAAGTGGCAGTATTGCATTGAAGCATGAGGACTAAGAAGATATTTCATTGTTTTATTTGATTGGCAGTGAGGTGCAATACTATGTATTTGCTGTTGTAGCAGGAATTTACAAACAAGAGCTGCACTCTGTTACATCACTTGTTTATAGTGGCAAAAGGTCAAATATGTTCAGTATAATAGTTTTGGGTCTTACGGAATCAATAGACCTTAAATCACGCCGTTGACCGGGTCTTTACAACATGAATTACCAGCTCTAAATGGCTGCGGTGAGATTAATTTGTATTTGTGGTGCAAACCCAGCAATTTCGTGACACGCAATGAATTTTAATGGGGAGCCTCATGGTGAGGTTGCAATTTTTTCGTCTTTTGCAAGGCTAACGGCGGAGCGGCACAAACCACTCAGCGATTTATGGAGAATCGTAAGTAGTGACGTATCTCTTCTTCACCACAAATTGCTGGATTTTTTTACGAGCTAATAATGGTGAGCGCCGTTAATTCACCATTATTTTTGGCAATTTCTGGTCTCATTCTACAGCCTAACAGTGATTCCTGTAAGTTGTATCTTTTCTGCAATTTGCCTCGAGGAGAGGTCTGTGCTTGATCTATAATAATTACCCATTTCCTGCTGGATTTAGCACAGTTCCGCACAACGCCACAAAATCTCTTCTAAATGGTGGATATTAAACAAAACCAGAGTTTTAAAAGTCTTTAATAAAGGAAAGCATGAAAATGCTGCAAATGCTAAAAATATATCTAAATATGCATAAAACAAGGTACATAGGGCGCGATCTTGCCAGCCCTGAGGAAGTGGGTATGGAGGCGGGACTTCCGGGAAAATGGCAGAATCTGGGGGCGGGTGCCCAACCCGCCTCCGTGCCATCTTGCTAGGAGGCAGGTAGCATGAATTCAAGAACTTATCAAACTACAGAGAATGTCAGCTTCACAGAGCTGTCAAACGATGACAATTCATCTGTCAAAAATTTTTGACAGATGAAACGTCATACGTTGACGTTCTCTGTAACCGACTTTCCCTTAATTGGCCTGCTAAGCCCGCTGGGCGGGCTTAACAAGGTCAATCAAGGGAAAATAGCGTGGGTTGGCCAGAAGTTGATGGAGGTGGGACTGAAACCCGACAAGTCGGAGTCCCGCCTCCAAAAGCTCCCCATTGGCAAAATCCAGCCCATAGTCTGCAATGGGTCAATTATGCTTCATAAAGTCCTGGTTATTGATGTACCAAATTCAGTAGGTTCCATATTCTTGCAAATATCCCATTGTCAGTATAATGACCCTCCATGCTGAAAGCAAAACAGAGCCTTCCTTCCATCTGCTTGCATACTGGATTTTAAAAGAAATGATTACATGATGTAAACACAATTTTTAACTTATTAGATATTGAAGCCATCCATTCTGGGAAATGGCAATAATCATCTTTCCCAGGCCAAATCAAATAACCTGATTAGCATATAAGATGCTTGTGTATGGCTTCCCTATTAGATAATACTTACCACTTATATTCAGTTGAACACAAACAGATTCAATATATACAGAAAGAAAAATACATTTCTGTTCATGGAGATCCACATAATTCACATGTTTCCAGGCATTAATTTTTTATTTTGGTCATCTGGGCATCCGACACATGGAAATCATGTTTAAGAATTTCCAAACAAAACTACTGCAAAATCCACACAGTTAGAGCTTCTGTGCATTATTTGCCCATAGGGCACACCACTTACCTAGGGACTTAATGCTTAGGTGCAGTTGCAGAGCTAAAGTTCAGAGAACCCACATCAATCCCTAAGTGTGCAGAGGTAAACTGCTGGAATGTACCCAATGGAAATTGTGTAGGCTACCAGCACAATGCATTGTTAAGCTTCTGGCTGCGTGGCCAATCAGTATCATCCTTATTAGGGCACTAGTTGTCAGGGTTATCTGGAGCTGAGTGGGAATAATCCCCATGACAAGTCTACCTTTCCGGGTTCTATTAGTGAGCCATGCTGGCTAGTCAATGCAAGAGTTTAAATATCTCCTTCAGAATGTACTTCTCACACAGCCCAATAATCTGCAAGACTTTTGAAGACTTCCTGTGGTGATGCTTGTACATGGGTAAGGCAATATTCCTGCCCTAGCTGCATGGAATGTAGCTCCCACTTTAGATGTCACTGAAAATTGAAGTGATAAAGTAGGGGAAACTTACATCTATTATATCATTCCTCTAGATCTCCAAGCAGAATAGAAGACACAGCAGAACACTAAATCAAAGGAATTCTCTTCTGTCAGACATGAAATTATGTTATTAATCAGGTTGAAGAGAGTGATAGCAGCCTTTGGTTGTTTCTTGGCTTCATTCACATCTGACACATGACATGCATAGCAAAAATATTGGTTCAAATTATACATGTGTTTAAGCATCTCCAAGAAATGGGGCAATTGCTGATTCAATTAATTTGTAAGTATCAGCAATCGAGACAGATGTGGGAAGCAGGCTAGCTGCCTCCCTCAAAGCTAATAACTATCTCTGGACAAATTTGTGTATTGTCTTACTGCCTTACAAAGCCCAAAATAATTATTTTTAAGAATGCAACTAATGGAAGAACATATTATATTCACAATATACTGACCTATCTAAAGGGTCATATAAAACGGTATAGCACAGAAATTTTAAAGGTTTGAAAAAAGATGAAGCTCTGCTTTAGTCATACCTTTTTTGTGTTCCCGGGATGTGGGTGATGGTGGCAAGGCGACACTTATTGCCCATCCCTAGTTGCCCTTTGTTGGTGGTGGTAGGCTTTCTCCTTGAACTACGACAGTTGTTGTGGTAATAGTTACTGGGAAGGTAACTGGCCTGGATAAAGTTTAATGATTGTATTACATAGAGTGCCAAAAAATCAAGGAGATTGAAAATTTAAAATGGCTCAATGATAAATTACAAAAGCATGTTGATGGGTTTGTATTTGCTCATAATTTCCAACTTTAATCCCAGTTGATAGTAGATTTTCAAATTGTTGGACAAAAGTTTCTGGAGACAGTTGAGAGCCACTTCACATAAGGTCATGGGAGTTGTCAGTGTCCTTCACATTTGAAATAAAACTGCTAAAATATTTAATTATTCTAAACTGTAATATAAACAGTCTTAAATAAAAATCCACATCACTCACTGACACCTGTTCACCTGGGAAAATTGCACATTCCACAATTTAATATATATTAAGTTTGAAAGCATACAGGTGTGTTAATGAGCAACATCACAATGTGAACACTATAGTTGAATAACTTAGGGCAATTATTTGAGGTCGAGTTAAAATTTGACTTTATTATGTGTAGAAAATATTTATCAGTGATTTACCTGTTGGATTACTGTGTATTAATTTTTGACCAGCCCTTATCAAATGATTTTTTTCTAGTCTAGCTTTTATAAGTTTAGTTTAAAGTCCTAGCAATTTAAATTTGGTGTGGTAATCTACAGTATTTGATGGTCTCTACCCTTAACTCAACTTTCCAATTGGCTGCTTGGTTTTGAATTTATGAAATACAGCTACAATTGATAAATGGATGACTGGGAAAGAAACTCCACCACTTTAAATGAGATTGATTTCTAAGTGGTGTCATTTTATCAGCTTTTGTGACTTTGGCCAACCAATCAAAACTGAGATTTTTCTTTAAAGAGTATAAATTTATATTACTGATAATTTTTCTCAGTTTCATCCAACAGCCATCCTATGGCCTCTCTGAATGATGGCCACGAGGAACTGCACTAAACCTCTTGAAGTTAGTTTCACACAGGATCCTTACAACCAGACTAACCAGGCTCACTTGACCGACCAGCCCCACCAGACCGTGGAGGTAGTAGCGATATTGGATAGAATAAAAATAGACAAAGAGGAGGTACTTAAAAGATTGGCAGTACTCAAAGTAGAATATTATCTGATATATTCTCCAATATTTAATGTGTATATTTAAAAGAAAAGATTAAAATAATTACACCCTAAATAATTGCCCTATAGTATTGATACGGAGTTTCTATTGTGATACCACTTGCTGGGTACACAGCAGTTAGTACAAAGCAGTTTTCAAATGGTCTAGAGAGGGGCCTTCAAATTATACCATCAGCGTCCAAATTATCTCAATGGTTAGCAGCATAAGCTGGTCACAGCTTGACTAGCAACCAGCCTAAGGAAATATGCATTAGTTCTGTGTGATAATTCATAGTGCTAGAGGACATTGGATTGCCTGTGGAGGAAATGGTCCCTCCTTTCATAACTTGAATGAAAAGGAGATCACAGGTGCAGGATGAGCAGGAAGTGTAAACTAATTGTCTTCCCTCATCTTCGAAGAATGCATTATGTTGCAAAAGGGTGTGAAAGTTGGCATTTAAGACCCGTAATCTTCAATGCAGCAAAGCATGAAGGAACTGCAATCTACCGTACACAATGTAACCTGTTCCTGTGTTAGATTAGTATGTGTTTTCTTTGCCATTGCCTTTTTCTTTTTGCATGTGGCTAAAGTTCCATGTATCAAATAGATAATGTCTGCCTTTCATTACCAATGGACCAGCTGGTCTTTTCCTGTTCATCATTTTCATATGTTCGTAACTAGATTAACTAACAAATTAAGATTTAAATAAAGAGGAGAAATCATCTGTACAAATCCTGCTGAGAGAAAAAAGAAGGGATTCACTAGGATGAATATAGAAACTTGCAGAAATACATAAAAATGTTGATGAGGCCTAGCCAAAAGCAGGAAACACAAGGCTTGAAACTGAAGATAAGTACAAGATAGCAAATATTCTGAATGGTTACTTCCTCAAAGTACTCATCATGGAAAACATGAACATCAGTCATGCCCTCCCCCAAAAAAAGTACTGAAGCAGAATTCAAAACTTTGATATAAATGAAATGGAAGTCGTAGATGAGCTGAAAGGGCCTAAAACAAATAAATACCCAGGGTTAGATGGTATTTATCCGAGAGAGTCGAGAGAGATTAGCAATGAGTTTTGTAATGCACTGACTATCTTTACGATGGAGTCAATGGACCCTGGGGAAGTACCAGTAGATTGGGAAGAGGCTAATGTGGTGCCCATATTCAAAAAAAAATAACAAAACAGATATATGTAACTGCAGATCCATTAGTTTTACCAATTTTGTGCATAATAATGGAATCAATTATCAGGAGTAAACTTGAGGATTATCTGTACTACAACAACCTGGTAAACAATGGTCAACATGACTTTAGGTGGGGAAGATCCTGCCTGACCAACCTCCTTGATTTATTTGAGGAAGTGACAGCCCAAATGCACTATGGTAAACCCATCAATGTTGTGTACTTAGAGTTCCAAAGGACATTTTTTAAAGTTTAAAATGAAATATTACTAATTACACTCAAAGCTTTGGGGATTCAGGGCAAAACTGCAGTTTCCTAGAACAATATGTCATGGAACCAACAAGGGAACAGGCTATATTAGATCTTGTATTTTGTAATGAGACAGGGTTAATTAACAATCTCATCGTAAAGGATCCTCTTGGGCAGAGTGATCATAATATGATAGAATTTCACATTAATTTTGAGAGTGACTTGCCTAAGTCTGAAACTAGAGTCTTAAACTTAAATAAAGCCAATTACATAGGTATGAGGGGCGAGTTGGCTAAGGTAGGTTGGAAAAATAGATTAAAAGGTATGGCGGTAGATAAGCAGTGGCTAGCATTTAAAGAAATATTTCATAAGTTTCAGAAACCAGCAAAGGTTGACCAAAAAATTGATGATAAGGGAAAAAATAGAATATAAGAGAAAACTAGCAAGAAATATAAAATCAGATTGTAAGAGTTTCTACAAGTATGTAAAAAGGAAAAGAGTAGCAAAAGTAAATGTTGGTCCCTTAGAGGCTGAGACAGGAGAAATTATTATGGGGGAATAAGGAAATCGCAGAAATGTTAAACAAAAAGCATACCAAAAATGGTGGGGAAACGAGGGTCTAATGAGGGTGAGGAACTTAACATAATTATTATAAGTAGAGAAAAAGTACTAGAGAAACTAATGGGACTAAAAGCTGACAAATCCCCTGGACCTGATGGCCTACATCCTAGGGTTCTAAAAGAAGTGGCTGAAGAGACATGGATGAATTGGTTTTGATCTTCCAAAATTCCCTAGATTCTGGAATGGTCCCAGCAGATTGGAAGGTTGCAAATGTAACACCGCTATTCAAGAAAGGAGGGAGAGAAAAAACAGGGAACAGTTAGCCTCACATCAGTCATCGGGAAAATGCTGGAATCCATTGTTAAGGAAGTGGTATCAAGTCACTTAGAAAATCATAACATGATTAAGCAGAGTCAACATGGTTTTATGAAAGGGAAATCGTGTTTGACAAATTTATTAGAGTTTTTTGAGGATGTAACTAGCAGGGTAGATAAAGGGGAACCAGTGGATGTAGTATATTTGGATTTTCAAAAGGCATTCGATAAGGTGCCACACAAAAGGTTATTACACAAGATTGGGGCTTATGGGGTTGGGGGTAATATAGTAGCATGAATAGAGGATTGGTTAATGGACAGAAAACAGAGAGTAGGGATAAACGGATCTTTTTCAGGTTGGCAGGCTGTAACTAGTGGGGTGCCGCAAGGATCAGTGTTGGGGCCTCAGCTATTTACAATCTATATTAATGACCTAGATGAAGGGACCGAGTGTAATGTATCAAGTTTGCTGATGATACAAAGCTAGGTGGGACAGTAAGCTGTGAGGAGAACACAAAGAGTCTGCAAAGGGATATAGATAGACTAAGTGAGTGGGCAGTAAGGTGGTAGATGGAGTATAATGTAGGGAAATGTGAGGTTATTCACTTTGGTAGGAAGAATAGAAAAACAGAATATTTTTTAAATGGTGAGAAACTTTCAAATGTTGGTGTTCAGAGAGATTTGGGTGTCCTCATGCAAAAAACACAGAAAGCTAGCATGCAGGTACAGCAAGCAATAAGGAAGGCAAATGGCATGTTGGCCTTTATTGCAAGGGGGTTGGAGTATAAGAGTAAGGAAGTCTTGCTACAATTGTACAGGGCCTTGGTGAGACCACACCTGGAGTACTGTGCACAGTTTTTGTCTCCTTATCTAAGGAAGAATATACTTGCCTTGGAGGCGGTGCAACGAAGGTTCACTAGATTGATTCCTGGGATGAGAGGGCTGTCCTATGATGAGAGATTGTGTAGAATGGGCCATACTCTCTGGAGTTTAGAAGAATGAGAGGTGATCTCATTGAAACTTACAAGATTCTGAAGGGAATTGACAGGGTAGATGCTGAGAGGTTGTTTCCCCTGGCTGGAGTGTCTAGAACTAGGGGGTATAGTCTCAGGATAAGGGGTAGGCCATTTAAGACTGAGATGAGGAGGAATTTCTTCACTCAGAGGGTTGTGAATCTTTGAAATTCTCTGCCCCAGAGGGCTGTGAATGCTGAGTCTTTGAGTATATTCAAGGCTGAGATAGATAGATTTTTGGACTCTAGGGGAATCAAGGGATATGGAGATTGGGTGGGAAAGTGGAGTTGAGGTCGATGATCAGCCATGATCTTATTGAATGGCGGAGCAGGCTCGAGGGGCCGTATTGCCTACTCCTGCTCTTATTTCTTATGTTCTTAAAACCTGGCTATGGCTAATGGACAGAAGATAGTTACCAGGTTGGTATCGGCTGAGTGAGGTGCTCCACAGCTTAGTGTTGGGATCATTACTGTTTCTAATTTACATCAATGACTTTAATTCTGAAACGGAATGTAAATTGGTTAAATTTGCATATTATACCAAACTAGGAGGGGCAGTGGAATTGAAGGAGGCAGCTCAGAAATTACAGAATTAGTTAAATGAAATATATGAGTGGGCCAAAAAATGGCAGATGAAATTTAATGCAGACAAGTGTATTGCACATAGGACGGAAAAGTGGGCAATATGCATACTTAATGAATTGTGTTGAAATAGTTAAGGATGAGGTTGAAAGAGAGCAAGAAGTCTTAGTAGACATTTCCAGTCTATGCAGAACAGCATTCAACAAAGCCAATAGGATGTTGAACTACATAGCCAAAATTGTAGAAGATAAATCCGAGGAAGTCATGATCACACTGCTCAGTGCTCTAGTCAGGCTACACCTTGAGTACTGTGTTCAATTCAGGTCACCAAGAAAGAAAGGAGACATTCAAGCACTGGAGGTCATGCAGGTAAGAACCACGAAGAGTGCCAGGGCTCTTAGTTACATATAAGGAAAGACTGGAGAGACTTGAACAGCCAAGAAAAGAGGTGATCTTATAGAAATATATATGATTGCAAATGGTATGGAACAAGTTAATCTGAACTATTACTTTAAATTGTGGGAGTAGCACAAGGGGACAAAATTCAAACTGGTAAAAGGGAATTTTAGAACTGATATCAGGAGGTTGTCCTTCACACAGGGAATGATCAACACTTGAAATGGACTTGCTGGCAGTGTATTAGAGGCGAAAACCCTTGAATTATTTAAGAAACAACTAGATGCAACAATGATGGAGTGTAGGGTTGTTCTGCATAGATGAAGTAAGATCCGTAACTATTGTTATAATAAAAGAAGGATGCTCCTCCATTGTTTAATCTTTGAGGAATTTGAAAGTGACAAAATTATTTGTCAAACCAGTCATTTAAGAAAAATACATAACCATGTTGTCCAGACTTTTCCATCTAAGGGGGCAGTTAAGAACTTTGTCTGGCACCCTAAATATGAAAGGGAAAATAGATTTTTTTGAGTAGTGGGTGACCGGAGAGAACGGAGGGTAAATTTCTGATTATTACATTGTAATATTTAATTTCTAATTTAATTGATCGTTACCTGCTGTGAGGAAAAGAAAAAGTAATCTCAAAGTATTTTGCTTGTCTGATCAAGTAGTATAAGTACCTCAATGTTAAGTGACCCCAAAACATGACTTCCAAAGAATTTATATTAATTTGGTTCCATTGCTATCAAAGTAGGGTCACCAGATCTTACAAAAAACAATTAAAATATTCTCTGAAAAGTATCATTATTGACAAAGTATTAACACTTTGCCACAGACAAGTTTACTTGTGGATAGCAAGTGCTTCCTGGTTTTGATATGATTTTTGTGTTACAGATTGAGCTGGTAGCATGGCAGGTGCAATCATCAATATCTATAGAACCTCTGACTTTTCATTGACTGTAAAACTAGCTTTCAGAGCTAGTTTTCAGCCAATAAAAGCCTTCATTTTTTTTTAAAGAAAGAAGATGTTTCCAACCCAAAGTAGACATTGGAAGCAGGGAGGCGGAAGTATTTAAAAAAAATATCCATTTTAAACAAAGAGAAAATGGGTAGAATAGGTAGAAAACAGTCAAATTAATTTTATTAAGAAAGAGAATAGGGCAAAAGAGTCACCATTTGATTTTTAATTGTTATGTATAATTGAGTTTAAGCATTTCATTTAGTAATTTGGGATTAATACAGTAATAAAGTATCTGCTTGACTAAGTGGTAGAACTCTCACTTCTAAATCAGAAGGTTATGGATTCAATTTCCAATCCAGGATTTGACCACATAATCTAGGCTGATAATTCAGCATAGTACTGAAGGAGTGCTTGATAGAAGTGCCATCTTTTGGGTGGGGCATTCAACCAAGCCCTCTCTTTGTCTTTTCAGGTGAACAAAAAAAATCCCATGGCACTTTTTCAAAAAAGAGATTGGCTCTCCTGGTGTCCTGGCCAGCAAGCAACAGCACCCAAAACAGATTAACTGGCCATTTATCTTATTGCTGTTTGTGGAGCCTTGCTGCATGCAAATTGACTGCCACCTTTACCAATAAAAACAGCAGTGACTACACTTCAAAAAGCTGTGAAGCATTTTGTGACGTCCTGAGGATATGAGAGATGCTATAAAAATGCAAGGATTTGTTTTCTTTCCTAATGCTATACCTGATGTTTGTCTACCTTTACTACTGTGATATTTTAGCATTAAAATGCACAAGCTGAAAAAATGGTCAGGCCAGGGGAAACTGAAACTTCTCTGAACCTGTGAACAATTTAAGGATTAATCCATTAAGCAGAAGTTGGGGTGAGCAATATTCGTTTTCAAGATATTAGGAATATATTTCGCCTCAGTCAAACATACAGTGTCAATAAAATGAGCCTGATATTTATTAATAGATGATCTGACAGGTGCATTATGAAGAGAAGCCCAAATACTTTTCATGGTCATCTGAATAAAGGCCTAGAAGTTACAGACAAGGGCATGCAAAATATCTGCCCTAAGTAGCCTTGCATCTTCCTGGAAGGAATTTTGTTTAAATAAACAAGATAAAGTAAAATCTATGCAATAAGTTAAATTGTATTTCTGTATGTTAAATGCAAACCACTGAACCTTGTGCATGTGTTTATCACTTTTTTTCAATAAATTTTTTAAATTTTGAAATACTACAGTCTGATTCATACATATGCTATAAAGAGGACCTACAATTTTGCACTACCCCCAAAAATCTATTATTAAATAAAATAGCTACTACTGAAATTAATTTAATATTTTTTACATTAGTTTCTCAAATTGGAAAGTAGAAATATGGTATTACATAAAATAAAATGTTGAACTTACAGGTATTAGAAACAACAGTCCAACCAAATTGCACAAACAGTTGTCAAGGTTGAGTGCCATTGGAAAGTGGAAACTTAAGGCGGCGAATTTAATAGACCTCAGAGGGCGGGTTTGGATGCGGGTCGGTAGTGAAAATCGGAAAAATTGACAGCGGGCTGCGAACCCGCCACCACCCCACCTCCACGCTACTTTGGCAAGTGTCGGGTCAGCGGCTCCCGAACTGACCCGATACCAAACGGCGGGAGAGGCACTTAAGGCAGTTAGCAGCTTGTTAACTGCTTGGATAATCTTATTTTAACTGCCTGTTCGGATTTTGCAGTTTTTTCAGCGTGCTGCCCGCCTTCAGAAAAACATGCAGCTGCATTGTGCCGGGTTTAGCGAGGACCTGAATTGTTGGCAGCTGCTCGAACAGCTTAAAAGCGGTCCTGCAATATCTCATAGTTTCAGATGCCGCAACTTAATGCTTTGAGGTTTGGGACACATTTTGCAGCTCTTCTAATCTTGTGAGTGTTCACGCTGAAATCCATTTGCAGTGTGACCTCCTTGGAATACCCTCTGGCCACTTTGTCTGAGTGCAAACAACCTCCATTCCTTGACTGAGATATACACCAGTGGTATGGGAACCATTTATATCCTCTCATCCTGGTCGTCAGAAGAGCAGCCACGGGCGCAGTGCAACCAGGCACAGCAGCAGCACCAACAGCAGGAGCGCCAACCTTCTCCTCAGCCACCTGATGATGCACAGGGCAGAGGGCGTCAGCGCAGGCCTGCACCTCGCCACAGGAGATACCCCCAACACAGGGTTTAGGCAGAGGACGTGCTTCTCAACATGAGTGAGCAGCAGTGCTAAAGGAGGCTGAGACTTCCACGAGACGTAGTCGCTGACATCTGCGCAATGCTGCACCAACACTTGGAGCCCAGAGGAGCGGGTGGATACTCCTTACCAGTGGCTGTCAAAGTCACCACCACACTCAACTTCTTTGCTTCGGGCTCTTTCCAAGGATCAGCTGCAGACATCAGCGGCATCTCCCAGTCGGCCGCACACGCCTGCATCACGCAGACTACCGATGCCCTCTTTGCTAAGTCGCACAATTACATCCACTTCTCCACAGATGAAGCAAGTGTGATGCGCGTGCGGTTGGCTTTGCAAATATGGCAGGCTTCCCAAGGGTGCAAGGCGTCGTAGACTGCACACATGTGGCCATTAGGGCACCCCATCACAACCCAGCTGTATTTGTCAACCGCAAGGGATTCCACTCCCTTAATGTCCAGCTGGTGTGTAACCACAGGAAGATCACCATGCATGTTTGCGCAAAGTACCCTGGCATTTGCCATGACTCCTTCATCCTGCGGCAATCTACTGTGCCTCAGCTCTTCAATCCGCCAACACAACTTTCCAGATGGCTACTTGGCGACAAGGGCTATCCCTTGAAAAAGTGGCTCATGACACTGATGAGGAGGCCATCAAACAAGGCTGAGGAGCGGTACAATGCGAGCCACATTTCCACCAGAAGCATCGTAGAGCAAACCATCGGCTTGCTCAAAATGCGATTCCGATGCCTCGACAGATCTGGTGGAGCTCTGCCGTATGCACCAACCAGGGTGTTCAGAATCATCGTCGTCTGCTGTGCCCTGCAGAACATCGCACAGCAGCGTGGCTTGGTGCTGCCTGAGGAACAAGTGGCTCAGCACACAGCCTCCTCAGAAGAAGAGGAGGAGGACGAGGAGGAGGCTGAGGAGGAGGACCAGGAGATGGAGGTACGCCTTGCGGGGCCGGATGTGGCCAATGCAGCAGCACGCGACCACATTGCTGGCTGTCAGGCAAGGGATGCACTCATCCTTGCCAGATTCGTGTAAGCTTATGCTTCAACCACAGGTGGCTGGCATATGGCTATGAATGTGTAGATGACCTTCTTAACACGCCATACATCATCTCTCCAATAAACAGTGCTTTCCTATCACTACTATCACCACCATCATTACAAATGCAAGTCGCTCTGAGCCCTCAATGTGCAACTTCCATTTCTCAGAACACATAGGCCAGAACTTCAACTCTTTGCCATCTCTCTTGTTTAATCACATCACAGTAAGGATGACAATCAATACTTTACAACAGAAAAAAACACCCAAGTGACTACCCTTGTGACTGTGTGTTAACTTCCTCTTACACGTGCTTCTACATGGTGCTTCCCCTGTGGCTTTAGCAGATGTAGAGGCACCTTGCTCACTTTGATACAAAAGCAAAATACTGCGGATGCTGGAAATCTGAAATAAAAACAGAGGTCAGGCAGCATCTGTGGAGAGAGGAACAGAGTTTCAGGTCGATGACCCTTCGTCAGAACTGGAAAAAACTGGAGATGGAACAGGTTTTTAAACGAGTGCAGGGGCGGGAAAGGGGGGAGGGGAGGAAAGAACAAAAGGGAAGGTCTGTGATAGGATAGAAGGCAGGAGAGATTAAGAGACGTTGAGAGAGATTAAAAGATGGTGCAAGGCAAAAAGAGATGGAACATTCTTTGTTCCAGTCCTACTCAGGTCCCCTCCCTCACCTCTTTTTCCAGTACATTGATGACTGTATCGGTGCTGTTTCCTGCTCTCGCCCTGAACTAGAAAATTTCATTCACTTTGTTTCCAATTTCCATCCTTCCCTCACCTTCTCATGGTCCATTTCCGACTCTTCCCTTCCCTTCCTCGACTTCTCTGTCTCCATCTCTGGAGATAGGCTATTGACAAACATTCACTACAGGTCCACTGACTCCCACAGCTACCTGGACTACACTTCCTCCCATCCCGCTTTCCTGTAAGGACTCTATTCCATTCTCCCAGTTTTCTCCATCTCCGCTGCATCTGCTCTGACGATGCCACCTTCCATACTAGTGCTTCCGACATGTCTTCCTTTTTCCTCAACCGAGGATTCCCCTCTACTGTGGTTGACACGGCCCTTGACCGTGTCCATTCTATTTCCCGCAGTTCTGCTCTCACCCCTTCTCCTCCCTCCCGGAACCACGATAGGGTTCCCCTTGTCCTCACCTTTCACCCCACCAGCCTCCACATTCAACGGATGCTCACTTTGATGCTGCGCCTGCTTAGACGCCTTTGGCGGGCGTCCTCTGGGTTTGGGAGCCTGGGAGGGCTCCTCCACAGTCTGCTCTTGCTGCGGCTGTGCAGGGGCTGAGACGGCCATCTCAGTTGGGTGAGGAATCTGGGGCTCTGACTGAGGACTCCGCAGTGGCATGGAGAGGAGCCCACACTTCCTTGTTGTCTGCCACCAACATCCATCTCATGGGTCACCCGCACTTCAGTGCTAACAAGTGTCTGGAGACCACCTTGCTGCACATCAGTGGGGCCATGAGGACCCGTCTCTGTACTGACCGTCCTCATAATGGGGACGTCCATGTACCTCTGGTGTCTCTCCAATAGATGCCCATCTATCCTCCATAGCAGACCATCTATTTAGAAGAGTCACCATGTTCTCCTGAGTCTGGCGACTTATATCCTCCATGGAAGTTGCCACCCTCTCCATGGCGGCACGTTTATGCGCCATTGCCTCCACAAAGGCAGTGCTCATGTTTGAGATGGACTCCTCCATTCTCTGCACACTCGCAGTTACCCTGGATGCAAACCTTGTCAGAGACTCCTGCACTTGTTCCTGGAGTTCCAGCACCGTTCTCTTTCTGGATGGCCCCAAAGGCACAGCGTCTACATTTAGCAGAGCTAGGAGCATCCTGCGACCTCCGACGAGGACTCTCCACTGTTGTCCCTGTCTCCACCATCTGCTGATGCTCACTTGTGAGCTGTAATACACCAGGTGACAACACTACTCTATATCGCAAAGGTCCCGCCGAGGTGTGCGTTTCTGCGCTGGTGCTGGGTGCGCTGAGTCCTGGTGACGCTGCTCTCTCAGAGGCTGCAGGTTCCTTTGAGGAGTTGTCCGGCTCTTTCTCTTGGACAGTGGGGAGGGGGGGCTCTCGATGGTCCTTGGGAGAGTAAAGGCATGAGTTAGACATCTGATTTTTAGGTAGCAGACACATCCTATTGTGCTGCTGATCAAAGTCAATCTCTATGAACATCATATGCCATTGCAGTCAATCATCAAATCTAAATGAGAGGGTTGAAAATCTATTCTGTCACCAGCTTCATCTAGTGCACCTGTCTCTCCGTCCCCCACTTCCAGCTCCTCGCCACCTCCCACGATCTCGTGAGCAGCCTCCTCAGCACTTGTCAATGTCGCCAGGGATGGTGGGCCTCCTCCTGTCGACGCTCTCTCCCTCTTATTGTGGGCTATCTTTTCCTGCAAGGAGGGACACAAGTGGAGTTTCAGCGAGAGTGATGGAGTGACTGTGAAGAATCCATAACATAGAAGCTTAGAGGGAGACCAAGATGGAGTGAGGTACCAAGAGGAAGCTGCCTCCCTGTGAGTTGTTAGTTGTTGTCATTGCATAACAGTGAGAGTGAGTGTGAGGGGTGCACAGTAGGATGGTGAAGTGATTCAGTACAGAGAGAGAGATGGATAGGTAAGGGTGCAAGGAAAGTAAGGTTAAGGTGGGATGTGGAGGAGCAGAGATGAGAAGAGAAGGGAAGCAGATTGAAGGTAAGCGTGATGTGATACTCACTTTTGATGATCGCAGAAGATCATTAAACCATTTTCGGCACTGGACCCAGGTGCGTGAACATAAGGACCTAGCGCTTAGCTCCTCAGCAATTTGCAGCCAGGCTGCCTTTGTTTGCTGAGGAGGCTTCCTCCGGTCATCAGGAGGGAAAAGAATCTCCCTGCGCCCTCTTACTCCCTCCACAAGAGCTTGGAGGGAGTCCTTATTGAACCTTGGAGCAGCCTGGGCTTTGGCAGCAGTCATTGTATCCTGGACCCATTCAAACAGCAGCAGAAAGGAGAAATGAGAGGCTGAGGCTACATGGGCCCCTTAAAAACAACTGCAGCAATGACATCATCAGTGGAGAGCAACAGACCCGCTCCCACTCATTGGACTGAGCAGCGCGCACACGAGACTAATTAGGCCAATTAAACCAAAATCAGAAATCGGGAGCGGCTGAAACCGGCAGCGGGACCAGAACCCGCCCACCAGGCAACCTGACTCCAACCCGCCTCCTCTATTAAATTCTAGGCCTAAGTGCTTTAACCCTGTTACATACCAGTTACAGAAACTGGTTTTGACTTCAAATCTGACTTGGCCTATACAGGGTCACTCACTGGGAAGAAATATTAGGTAATCTGAAGAACAATCTTGTATCTCTCTAACAACTCAACATATAAAATGTAAGAGGTGAGTAGAATGATAACATACAGAAGATCTGTCCATTGTACAGGATCATGTAAAGTTCTTCCATCTCAATCAATAAATGTTCCAGGGTGGAGGCTAGTTCTCAAAAATTTGAAAAGCTCACTAGTAACATTTAAAAATGAGATGAAGTACATCTCTCCCCTTCTCCTCCTCCTTTGTAAGCCACAGCCCCACTGAATTGATTTATGAGTTTATTTTTCCAAAAACTTCCAGGCAAATAAATTAAGGGGGGTGCAATAAATATATCAAATGAGGTAAATATTATAGTTCTAACTACATATTAAACATAGGAGAGGAAATCACATTTTCAAATGAGTGGATAAGAAGCCTTGTATAGATCAAATGTGAATTGGGTCATCGAGCTGATAGAGCAGCTCTGTTTAGGTGTTCTTTATCTAGTAAGTGACTGTACCATACATCCCAGTAAGGCCCCTGGCTTGATCCCCAATAGAGTGGGAGGCACTGATTTAACTCAGTTCCTGGGGGTCACCGAGGGGAAGGCTGAGATAATTAGCAGGAGAGAGAAAATAGAGCAGGATGCCAATTCAGAATTCTTACTGGCTGGTGAAAAGGTACATTTCTGGGGGCCTGTGAGCAGGCTGCCTGCCAAACAGTATAAGTATATTGCATACAGGTGGACTAAAAAATGGGAACAATGCACCTTGAAATACATTTAACACAAACAAGCCACATCTGTGAAATGCTGAAATGGCCTCATAAATCTTAAATTTGACTTTCTCAATGTCAAATGCTCAATCTCCATTTTTGTGCTTTCCCCACTGTTCCAAAATGACCAGTAAACTTCTTTTGATCCATTTATGAAAAGATGTTACAGAGAGGAGGGAGGGAATAAAAGACGACAGCGGATAAACTGGAAATGTAACAGTTAAATGGACTTCATTGTAAGTGTAACGTTCAGCATTTCCTATGTCCTCCTTCCACTAATTTTCTCTCAGTCGTCTCTGGTTCCCTCTTCTGAAGCCATTGCCTCCTTGCTAGGGTACTGATCAATGCACACTGGGACCCCCTCCAGAACCTCGCCCAAGTGACCGTTCTTCATCTATAAATCTAAATGTTGAGTGTCAGCAGACTATTCGACTTTAGTGGTTAGCACAGTTGTGCCCAATGCTGTCCTTGCTTGATGTCCATACATCAACCAGGGGCACCAAGGCAATAATCAGTGAGTGTGTGGGTGGCTTGGGTCTGGCAATTTGCATATTCAGAGTAAATTATGTAGTTCCTTTTAATCAGGTGAACCTGATTCAGGTGAACCTCGTGTAACATGATCCCCATCTTTGGAGTACTGTAGCACCAAACTTATTTTGCTCACTCAACTTTCATTTACTTCATTGTAGCATTTTTTCTTTTCTTCTATCTTGTTTTAATCTGTAGGAGAAGTCAATTTAGAAATAGTTACTGTTGATGTAATTATAATTTTCATCCCTTAAACCATAAAAATAATTCAGATACCAAAAAGAGAGCACAACCAAAACTTTTTCTTATTTTAATGTAGCATAGCTAGGAGTCAACCACATAGCACAGTTAGGAGTTCTTAAGTAAGCTCTATCTTGCCTTAGAGACATGAAGAATTGATGTAACAAATTTTGTACGACTAACTAGTTACTGTATGTAACTACATCTATTACATAACATGGCAGCACAATCATTAATGGCATCTCCTAAGCATAAGCAAATCCAATTTCAGGCTTAAGATGGCAGAGCTTTACCTATTATCAACATATGGTGACAGAATCTGGCTTCTGTAATCAGTAGTACATTCTTTCCTCTGTCTGATTGCAGTGCTGGTGCTTGGTAATGTTTCCTTTCCATTGCTTTTTAACAGATAGGCACAGACTCAGTTTGATATAGGCACATTTCCTCTTGGGTTTTTTTTTTCTGTCTCTGTTTTGGGGGTTTCTATGGTTCCTTAACACTTAATTTTCTTTTGCAACCTTAGTCATGTTGGTGTGCTTTATTGGTGGATTGCTTGATGTGTTTACTTTTAACATTCACTTCAATATCCGTTTGAGTTTTTTTTTAATGAATAAAATAAGAAAAAACACCATTTTTCTCCCTAGATCTCAAAGAAATGGTCAATAATTGAGACAGAATTGTAGGTTATTGTAATGGTCAATAATTGAGACAGAATTGTAGGTTATTGTAATGGTCAATAATTGAGACAGAATTGTAGGTTATTGTACTTGCACAGGACAGCTGTGCAGTGAAGTCATCTGTAAACAATATTCATTTTTGTTGGAACTGTAAGTAACAAGTTTCATTGTATACTAATATATCTGTACAAAAGCAAAATACTGCGGATGCTGGAAATCTGGAATAAATCAGAAGATGCTAGAAATGCTCAGCAGGTCAGACAGCATCTGTGGAGAGAGAAACAGAGTTAACAGCCGCGATTTTGCCGGCGCTCAGAGGGCGGGTTTGGAGGCAGGTCGGGAGTTAAAATCCAAATGATTGACGGCGGCTTGTGAACCCGCTGCCATTCCACCTCAACGCAACTTTGCAAAGTGTCGGGTCTGCGAGTCCCGATCAGACCCGACACCAAACAGCGGGAGAGGCACTAAAGGCAGTTAACAGCTTGTTAACTGCCTAGATAATCCCTTTTTTACTGGCTCTTCCCATTTTACTACATTTTCAGCGTGTTGCCCGCCGTGCGACAAACACATCAGCTGATTGTGCTGGGTTCAGCAAGTAGCTGAATTGTTGACAGCTGCTTCTGCAGCATAAAAGCCGACGTGCAACATGGCTGACTTTCAGATGCCAGAACATTGTGCTTTGAGGTTTTGGAACACATTTTGCAGGTCTATTGAGCTTGTGAGTGTTTAAGCTGAGATCCATATGCACTGTGACGTCCTTGGAATACCTTCTGGCCACATTGACTGAGCGCTTATAACACCTCTTCCTCAACTGAGATATATACCAGTGGGATGGGAACCATTTATACCCTCTCATCCTGGTCCTCAGAATTGGAGGAAGAGCAGCCACGGCAGCAGCAGAACCAGGCACAACAGCAGCACCAACAACAGGAGCGCCAATCTTCTCCTCAGCCACCTGATGATGCACAGGGCAGAGGGCGTCAGCGCAGGGCTGCACCTCGCCGCAGGAGATACCCCCAACACAGGGTTTACCGGCCGAGGATGAGCTTCCTCAACATGAGTGAGAAGCAGTGCCAAAGGAGGCTGAGACTTTCGCGAGAGGTAGTCGCTGACATCTGCACAATGCTGCATCAACACCTGGAGCCCGAGGAGCGGGTGGCCACTCCTTACCAGTGGCTGTCAAAATCACCACCGCACTCAACTTCTTTGCTTCAGGGTCCTTCCAGGGATCATCAGCGGCATCTCCCAGTCGGCCGCACACGCCTGCATCACGCAAGTTACCGATGCCCTCTTTGCAAAGTCGCACAATTACACCCACTTCTCCATGGATGAAACAAGTGTAACTGCGCGTGCGGTAGGCTTTGCAAATATGGCAGGCTTCCCAAGGGTGCAGGGCAGTGTAGACTGCACACATGTGGCCACTAGGGCACCCCATCACAACCCAGCTGTATTTGTCAACCGCAAGGGCTTTCACTCCCTTAACGTTCAGCTGGTGTGTAACCACAGGAAGAACATTATGCATGTTTGCGCCAAGTTCCCTGGCAGTTGCCATGACTTGTTCATCCTGCGACAGTCTACTGTGCCTCAGCTCTTCAATCCGCCAACCCAACTTTCCGGACGACTACTTGGAGACAAGGGCTATCCCCTGAAAAAGTGGCTAATGACACCGATCAGGAGGCCATCAAACGAAGCTGAGGAGCGGTACAATGTGAGCCACATTTCCACCAGAAGCATCATAGAGCAAACCATCGGCTTGCTCAAAATGCAATTCAGAGGCCTCGACAGATCTGGTGGAGCCCTACAGTACGCACCAGCCAGGGTCTCCAGAATTATCGTGGTCTCCTGTGCCCTGCACAACATCGCACAGCAGCGTGGCTTAGCGCTGCCTGAGAAACAAGTGGCTCAGCGCACAGCCTCCTCGGAAGAGGTGGAGGAGGAGGAGGAGGAGAAGGAGGAGGAGGGGGCAGATGAGGGACACCTTGCGGGGGCGAATGTGCCAATTGCACCAGCACGTGAGCACATTGCTGGCCGTGAGGCAAGTGTTGCACTCATCCATGCCAGATTCACGTAATTTTACGCATAAGCCACATATGGCTGGCACATGGAAATGAATGTCTGGCCGACCTTCTTAACACACCATACAGCATCTGTACAATAAGCTGTGGTTTCCTATCACTCTCACCACCATTATTACAGATGAAAGGCGCCCTGACCCCTCACTGTGCAACTTCCATTTCTGAGCACACATAGGCCAACTCTTTGAATCTTTGCCATTGCTTTTCTTTAATACATTTATAATCATGATGACAAACGTTACTTTATATGAGATGAAAACACCCAAGTGACTACCCTTGTGACTATTTGTGTGTTCCCTTTCTCTTACGCGTGCTTCTACGTCGTGTTTCCCCTGTGTCTTCAGCAGATGTAGAGGCACCTTGCTCACTTCTATGCTGCGCCTGTTTAAACGCCTTTGGCGGGCGTCCTCTGGGTTTGGGAGGGCTCCGCAACAGTCTGCTCCTCCTGCGACTGTGCAGGGGCTGAGATGGCCATCTCAGTTGGGTGAGGAATCTGGGGCTCTGACTGAGGGATCCGCAGTGGCATGGTAGTGTGAGCGCTTGGAGAGGAGCCCACACTTCCTTGTTGTCTGCCACCAACAACCCTCTCACTAAACTGCTAGCAAGTGGCTAGAGAGCACCTTGCTGCACATCAGTGGGGCCATGAGGACCCGTCTCTGTATTGACAGTCCTAACGGGGATGTCCATGTACCTGTCTCTGTACTGACCATCCTCATAATGGGGACGTCCATGTACCTCTGGTGTCTCTCCAATAGCTGCCCATCTATCCTCCATAGCAGACCATCTATTTAGAAGAGTCACCATGTTCTCCTGAGTCTGGCGACTTATATCCTCCATGGAAGTTGCCACCCTCTCCATGGTGGCACGTTTATGCGCCATTGCCTCCACAAAGGCAGTGCTCATGTTTGAGATGGACTCCTCCATTCTCTGCACACTCGCAGTTACCCTGGATGCAAACCTTGTCAGAGACTCCTGCACTTGTTCCTGGAGTTCCAGCACCGTTCTCTTTCTGGATGGCCCCAAAGGCACAGCGTCTACATTTAGCAGAGCTAGGAGCGTCCTGCGACCTCCGATGAGGACTCTCCACTGCTGTCCCTGTCTCCACCATCTGCTGATGCTCACTTGTGAGCTGTGATACACCAGGTGACAACACTACTCTATGTCGTGAAGGACATAGCATTTCTGCGCTGGAGCTGGGTGCGCTGATTTCTGGTGACACTGCTCCCTCAGAGGCTGCAGGTTCCTCTGAGGAGTTGTCCGGCTCTTCCTCCTGGACAGTGAGGAGGGGGGCTCTCGATGGTCCCGTGGGGAAGTAAAGACATGAGTTAGACAGATATTTAGGTAGCAGACACATTCTATTGTGCAGATGATCAGAAGTGAATCTGTATGAACATCAGATGCTATATCAGTCACTCATGAAATCGAAATGAGAGGGTTGCAAATCTATTCTGTCACCAGCTTGCTCTACTGTGCCCGTCTCTCCGTCACCCACTTCTAGCTCCTCTGCACCTCCGACGACGTCGAGAGCAGCCTCCTCAGTGTTTGTTAAAGTCGCCAGGGATGGTGGGCTTCCTCCTGTCCTCCCTCTCGCCCTCTTATTGTGGGCTCTCTTTTCTTGCAATGAGGGACACAAGTGGAGTTTCAGCAAGATTGATGGAGTGAGTGTAAAGAATCCGTAACATAGAAGCTTAGAGGGAGACAAAGATGGAGTGAGGTGCCAAAACCAAGGTGCCTCCCTGTGCATTGTTAGTTGTTTTCATTGCATAACAGTGAGAGCGAGTGTGAGGGTGCATAGTAGGATGGTGAAGTGATTCTGTACATAGGGATAGGTAAGGGTGCAAGGGAAGTAAGGGTAAGTTGGGATGTGGAGGAGTAGGTTGACAATGCAGAGTGCTGGTGATGAGAACAGATGGGAAGCAGATTGAAGGTAAGTGTGAAGTTATACTCACTTTTGCTGAGCGTAGCAGATCATTGAACCTTTTTTGGCACTGCACCCAGGTGCGTGAGCACAACGACCTTGCACTTACCTCCTCAGCAATTTGCAGCCAGGCTGCCTTCGTCTGCTGAGGAAGCTTCCTCCGGCCATTAGGAGGGAACAGAACCTCCCTGCGCCCTCTTACTCCCTCCACAAGAGCATGGAGGGAGTCATCATTCAATCGAGGAGCAGCCTTAGATCTTGCAGCAGTCATGTTCCAAAGACCCGTTTTCAGGAGCAGCAGAAAGGAAATGAAATCCAAAGGCTACATGGGTCCCTTAAAAGCTCCTGAATCGAAGACGTCAGCAGAGGCGAGCAGCAGACCCGCACCCACTGATTGAGCCAGGTAGTGCGCATAGCCCAGTTAAGTGAAAATAGTAATATCGGAGCGGCTGAAACCGGCAGCGGGACTGGAACCAGCCAACCCGACTCCAACCCGCCTCCTATGGCAAAATTGTGGCCAACGTTTCAGGTCGATGACCTTTCTTCAGAACTCAACATGATGAGTTGTTATTCTTTGTTAAATATTTTAGATTTTTGTATTCATTCTAGGAAACAAAACCATTCTTCACTTTGGGCATCAAGTGCCAACATTTAGCAACTATAGAAGCCCAGAATGAACCTGCCACTATCTAATCATAAAGATGTGTTTTCACCCCAACTGCTGCTCAAGCATGAATTCTTCTGCTTCCCAGATTAGCCACTCTTGCAGCTTTTCTGAGTGAGATTGCCAATTTCAACTGCATTTTGGGTCGCTTGTATTGTAGTCGCATGCCCACCAACAGCTTGATTGGGACTACTCAAACTTATTTCAGATTATAACCAGCAGAAAGAGAACACAAAAATACTGGTTCCACAGGTAAAAGGACAGTCATCGCCACTGCGCCAAATTACTTGATTTTATGACATCAAGTAGATCTGTTAATCATAAACCCAGCAGCCTTTTTTTTTACAATAATAGTCTGCATAAAAATGAGTTTGTAGTTCATTATCAAAGCTTATCAGATGTGTTTGGTATCTGATTTCATCTTTTTTTATTTTATTTGTAAACTGTAAATTAATCTATTCATTAAAGGTCAGGCATAGAATGACAACCCTGGATGTAAAGGAGAAGCTGAATATAAAAAGTTTTTTTATCACTTTTTTACACTGTTCATATAAATACAGTTGCATATGGCGGACGCTTTGGTGCTAACACGATTTGCCCGTTATATGCATTGAACGCTTTATACTTCAAAGTGTTTTATTAAAAGCCCATAAATCTCCCCGTTGTTGATTATACCTGAACTATCCTGTACTAATCAGCATAGGAGGCACTGCTGGAACTCAGTGCTCTATAATTCTGACCCATTCTTACTTTTCTCTGTTGCAATGTACACCATAGTTATTGTGTAATGTTTTGCCAATTCTCACACTGATGGGACATGGCAAAGAACCATTAGCACCTCATTTGCACTTCCATACTGATGCTGTTCGCAAAGATCAGTCAACTGCGCAGTTTCTCCTCAGCTGAATTTTCCATGTGGCTCCATGACATAGAAGTCTAATAGGTAATTGCATCTTAACGAGGTGCAAATTGTTCACTGAACACCCGTTTCTGCCCGGAATAGCTGGTGTGCTTAACACGCTGTAAGCGCGACTTTTCCATAGAATTTACAGATCAGAAACAGGCCATTCGGCCCAACTAGTCCATGCCGGTGTTTATGCTCCATTCGAGCCTTCTCCCATCCATCTTCATCTAACTCAATCAGCATAGACCTCTATTCCCTTCTCCCTCATACACTTATCTGGCCCCCCCTTAAATGCATCTGTACTATTCACTTCAACCACTCCTTGTGGTAGCAAGTTGCACATTCTCACCACTCTCTGGGTAAAAAAGAGGTTTCTTCTGAATTCCCTATTTGATTTCTTGGTGACTATCTTATATTGATAGCCTCTAGTTTTGCTGTTCCCCACAAGTGGAAACATCTTCTCTACGTCGGTTTTATTCTGGTATGTTTTACTCTGTTCGCTAATGTTGACAATGAACATATCAAGGGGGGGCCTTCCTTTATACTGATGGTGTCATTTTTGCATAGAAACACCATGTTGTCCTGCTGAGTGGGGGAAGCAAATGCATTGTCATTCGGTAGTTACAATGTAAACTTAGATATAGAACTAGATAAGATGAGCAGTAGTATTTTTTTAAATGAGTAAAATTTGCAAATAGTAATGAGTCACCACAGCAATTTCACTTAGATGGTGGCAACTTCTACTGCTGCATCCAGATACCTTTCTTTCTGACCCAGTCAGACAAGAATTTCATGACTTTCTATCTTTTGGAAAGAAAATTGGTGTCTCTCCTGTTTCAATTCTCACCGATAGCTGTGTACAGGAAGACTTGGGGAAACACGTTGATGCAGTAGAATCTGAGGAGCCATGGGATGAAATAAAATCTGCCATCTGCACCACATCCTACATTAAATGATTGATTAGGAGTAACCAATTAAAAATCCTCCACATGTCCTGTGCTGCAGCATAACTATACTATTGGAATCCCTAAACTCATTCTGCTATATACTGGAAAGGTTTCAGGGCATCAGATGACTTCCTCAACATCGTGGAGAAATGTACAACAGTTCAGTCATACTGAACCTGGCATGAGAAGGGTCAAAACTTAGGCCTTTTAGCTTTAAAAGGAGGCAACTGAAAGGCGATCTAATAAAGGCACATAAGATAATAAATGGTACTGAAAAGGTAGAGTCAAAAAATTGCTTCAAATTAAATTATGTAGAAATTGCAACACAGAAGCCAGCCTTTCGGCCCAAGTGGTCAATGTAGGTGTTTATTCTCCACACATGCAGTAGTCCTAACCCCATGTGCTAACCCTGTTCCCATATCCCTTTATTCCCTTCTCCTTCAACCTCCTATCTAACCTATTCTTCAATGTTGACTCTGAGAAAAAGAGAGAGAAAAGAATACAACAGCTGTCCCAATATCTCAATGAGTTGACCTAATGAATAGCTGAACCATACAAATCAGGGAGGTCCCAGGCTTGATCCCTGTCATTGCTGAGCTACCTGATTTCAGCCACAGCAGCAGTAGTGGTGCTACATTTAGCACTAGTGCCCCTGTGTTAGGGAGGGTAAATCAGCTAAATCCAGTGCCCCTTGCTGGAGGGCTCATCTTGTTCATGAGACCCACCTCCTGCTCCCTTGACCCTATTCCCACCAACCTGCTGACCAACCAACTTCCCTTCCTGGCCCCCATGTTAGCTGATGTTGTTAACGGTTCCTTCTCCTCAGGTACTATCCCCCTCCCCTTTCAAATCTGCCGTCATCACTCCGCTCCTCAAAAACCCACCCTTGACCCCTCTGTCCTTGCAGACTACCGACCCATCTCCAACCTCCCTTTCCTCTCCAAAGTCCTTGAACGTGTTGTCGCCTCCCAAATTCATCACCATCTTTCCTGAAATTCCATTTGATTCCCTCCGATCAGGTTTCCGCCCTGCCACAGTACTGAAACGGCCCTTATCAGACACAAATGACATTCTATGTGACTGTGACTGGTAAACTATCCCTTCACATTCTTCTCGACCCATCTGCAGCCTTCAACACAATTGACCACACCATCTTCCTCCAAAGCCTCTCCTTCATCGTCCAGCTGGGCGGGACTGCCCTCGCCTGGTTCCATTTTTTATCTATCCAATCGTAGCCAGAGAATCACCTGCAATGACCTCTCTTCCTACTCCCGCATCATTAACCTCTGGAGTCCACCAAGCATCTATCCTTGCACCCCTCCTATTGCCCCTCGGCGACATCATCTGAAAACAAAATATCAGGTTCCACATGTATGCTGATAACACTCAGCTCTACCTCACCACCACCTCTCACAACCCCTCACCTATCTAATTTGTCACACTGCTTGTCCGACATCGAGCACTGGATGAGCAGACATTTCCTCCAAGTAAATATTGGGAAGGCCGAAGCCATTGTTTTTGGTCCCTGACACAAGCTCCGTTCCCTAGCCACCAACTCCGTCCCTCTGTCTGAGACTGAACCAGACCATTCGCAACCTTGGTGTCGTATTTGACCCCGAGATGAGCTTCCGACCACATATCTACTCCATCACCTAGACTGCCTGTTTCCACCTCCATAATCGGCACCCTATCCACCACCTTAAACATTCACTCCCTCCACCACCGGCACAACGTGACTGCAGTGTGTACCGTCTACAAGATGCTCTGCAGCAACTCACCAAGGCTTCTTCGACAGCACCTCCCAAACCCGCACCTCTACCACCTAGAAGGACAAAGGCAGCAGGCGCATGAGAACACCAAGTTCCCCTCCAAGTCAAAAACCATCCTGACTTGGAAATATGTTGCCATTCCTTCATAATTGCTGGGTCAAAATCCTGGAACACCCTAGCTAACAACACTGGGAGTACCTTCACCACAATGCCTGCAGCGGCTCAAGAAGGAGGCTCACTACCACCTTTGCAAGAGCAATTAGTGATGGGCAATAAATGCTGGTCTTGCCAGCGATGCCCACATCCCATGATGAATTAAAAAAAAAAATAGAATTACATAGGATCTACGGCATAGAAACAGGCCATTCGGCCCAACCAGTCCATGCTGGCGTTTATGCTCCACTCGATCCTCCTCCCATCTTTCTTCATCTAAATCTATCAGCATAACCCTCTATTCCCTTCTCCTTCATATGCTTGTCTAGCCTCCCCTTAAATGCATCTATACTATTCGCTTCAACCACTCCCTGTGGTAACAAGTTTCACATTCTCACCACTCTCTGGGTAAAGAAGTTTCTCCTGAATTCCCTATTGGATTTCTTGGTGACTGTCTTATATTGATGGCCTCTAGTTTTGCTCTTCCCCGCAAGTGGAAACACTCTCTCTGTATCCACCCTATCAAAACCTTTCATAATTTTAAAGACCTCTATTAGGTCACCCCTCAGCCTTATTTCAAGAGAAAAGAGACCCAGCCTATTCATCCTTTCCTGATATGTATACCCTCGCATTTCTGGTATCATCCTTGTAAATCTTCTCTGCACCCTCTCCAGTGCCTCTATATCCTTTTTATAATATGGCGACCAGAACTGTACGCAGTACTTCAAGTGTGGTCTAACCAAGGTTCGATACAGGTTGAGCATAACTTCCCTACTTTTCAATTTTATCCCTCTAGAAATAAGCCCGAGTGCTTGATTTGCTTTTTTTATGGCCCTGCTAACCTGTGACGCAACTTTTAGTGATTTGTGTATTTGTACTCCGAGATCCCTTTGTTCCTCTACCTCACCTAGACTCGCACCCTCCAAGTAATAAGTGATCTCCCTATTCTTCCTACCAACATGTAATACCTCACATTTATCTGTGTTGAACTTCATTTGCCAATTATATGCCCATTCTGCAAGTTTATTAATGTCCTCCTGTAATTTGTTGGAGTCCTCCTCAGTATTGACTATCCCCCCAATTTGGTGTCATCCGCATATTTCGAAATTGTGTTTTTGATTCCAAAGTCTAAATAGTTAATATGAATTGTGAACAACAGTGGTCTCAGCACTGATCCTTGTGGAACACCACTAACCACCTTCTGCCACTGTGAATAGCTACCCTTTGCCCCTACTCTCTGCTTTCTGTCTTGAAGCCAGCTAGCTATCCATTCTGCTACTTGTCCTCTGATTCTACATTCTCTGACCTTGTTCATCAGTCTATTATGGGGTACCTTATCGAAGGCCTTTTGAAAATCTAGATAGATTACATAAGAACATAAGAAATAGGAGCAGGAGTAGGCCATTCGGCCCTTTGAGCCTGCTCCGCCATTGAATAAGATCGTGGCTGACCTTGTACCTCAACTCCACTTTCCTGCACGATCCCCATATCCCTTGATTCCTTTAATATCCAAAAATCTATCGATCGCTGTCTTGAATATACTCAATGACTGAGCCTCCACAGCGCTCTGGGGTAGAGAATTCCAAAGATTCACCACCCTCTGAGTGAAGAAATTTCTCCTCATCTCAGTCCTAAATGGCCGACCCCTTATTCTGAGACTGTGACCCCTGGTTCTAGACTCCCCAGCCAGCAGAAACATCCTCCCTGTATCTACCCTGTCAAGCCCTGTAAGAATTTTGTATGTTTCAATGAGGTCACCTCTCATTCATCTAAACTCCAGAGAATATAGGCCTAGTCTACTCAATCTCTCCTCATAGGACAATCCCCCCATCCCAGGAACCAGGCTGGTGAACCTTCGTTGCACTCCCTCTATGGCAAGTATATCCTTCCTTAGGTAAGGAGGCCAAAACTGTACACAATAATCCAGGTGTGGTCTCACCAGGGCCCTTTATAATTGCAGTAAGACGTTTTTACTTTTATACTCAAATCCTCTTGTAATAAAGGCCAACATACCATTTGCTTTCCTAATTGCTTGCTGTACCTGCATGTTAACTTCCAGTGATTTGTGTACAAGGACACCCAGGTCCCTCTGAATATCAACATTTCCCAATCTCTCACAGTTTAAAAAATATACTGTTTTTCTATTTTTCCTACTAAAGTGAATAACTATACATTTCTCCACATTATATTCCATTTGCCATGTTCTTGCCCACTCACTTAGCCTGTATATATCCCCTTGAAGCCTCTTTGCATCCTCCTCACAACGTACATTCCCACCCAGCTTTGTAATTACATCTACTGTATTACCATTGTCTACTCTCTCTGTTACCTCTTCAAAAAATTCAATGAGGTTGGTCAAGCAAGACTGTCCCTTTTGGAAATCCATGCTGACTATTCCTTCGTATATTTTTGATTTCTAGATTTTCTTCTATTTTCTCCTTTAGTAGGGATTCCATTATTTTTCCTACCACCAATGTTAAGCTGACTGGTCTATAATTCCCTGGACATGTTCTATTTCCCTTCTTGAATATAGGTATTACGTTAGCTATCCGCCAGTCTTCTGGCACTACACCTTTTTCTAACGAATTATTAAATATGTTTAGTAATGCCTCTGCTATCTCTTCCCTAGATTCTTTTAAAATGCGTGGATGCAATCCATCCGGACCAGGGGTTTTATCCTCTTTGAGTTTGATTAGTTTATTTAATATATCCCCTCGTTTTATTTTAAATGCACTTATCTCATTACTAATCTCATGATCCAATGTCATGTCTACCTGTTCTATCTCCCTGGTAAATACTGAAGCAGAATAATTATTTAATATTTCTGCCATCTCTCTATCGTTACCTGTGGTATTATCCTGTCTATTCCTTAATGACCCTATTCCTATCCCAACCTTCCCTTTTTTATTGATGTGCCTGTAAAATATTTTACTATTTTGTTTGATGTTCCTTGATAATTTAATTTCATAGTTCCTCTTTGCCTTCCTAATTGTTTTTTTGACTTCTCTCCTAATCGCTTCATATTCTCCCTTATCTTGCACTCTCCTGCTGTCCATGTACTTAATGTATGCCTCTTTCCTTACTCTCAATTGTTCCCTTATGGCTTTATTCATCCATGGAGTCTCATTAGTGTTTAGTTTGTTCTTTCCTTTTAGCGGAATATATTGTTCCTGCACTCTGTTGAACATCGTTTTAAATGTTTCCCATTGCTGTTCTACATCATTGTTTGCCAATATTGTTGCCCATTTTGTTTTCCCCAAGTTCTATTCTCAGCCCCTCAAAATCAGCTTTTCTCCGATCTATTAACCTGGTTTTCATCATACTTATCTCCTTCTCAATTATTATCTTAAAGCTTATTATATTATTGTCACTATTGCCTAGATGTTTCCCTACTTTTACTTTTCTTATCTGCTCTGGTTCATTCCCTATTACTAGATCCAATAGCGAATCCTCCGTTGTTGGGCTTTTTACATATTGAGTTAGAAAGGAGTCCTGTACACATTGTAGGAACTCCATTCCCGTATCCCCTTTACCTACCTCTTCTGTCCAATTAATATCGGGGTAGTTGAAATTCCCCCATGATTATTATTCTATGTTCTTTACTCATTTCCCTAATTTGTCTGCACATTTCTTCCTCCACCTCCCTTCCACTATTAGGTGGTTTGTAGACTACGCCTATTAGTGCGATTGATCCTTTATTATCTTTTATCTCTATCCATATGGATTCTATTTTTGTCTTGCTGATACCTACGTCACTTTTTTCTACTGCCATTATGTTATCCCTAATAAGTACAGCTACTCCACCTTCCCCTTTTTCCCTCTCTATCTTTTCTAAATATGTTATACCCTATCGTCCAACTTTGCCCCTGCCTCAGCTCATCTACTGCTGAAACCCTCATCCATGCCTTTTTTACCTCTAGACTTGACTATTCCAATGCTCTGCTGGTCAGCCTCCCAACTTCCACCCTACAAAAACTTGAGCTAATCGAAAACTCTGCTGCCCGTATCTTAACCCGCACCAAGTCCCGTTCACCCATCACCCCTGTGCTCGGTCACCTACATTGGCTCCTGGATCGTCAACGCCTGTTTTAAAATTCTCATCCTTGTTTACAAATCCCTCCAGGGCCCCATCCCTCCTTATCTCCGTAACCTCCTCCAGCCGTACAAGCCTTTGCGATCTCTGTGCTCCTCCAATTCTGGCATCTTGCGCATTCCCGATTTTAATCGCTCCACCATTGGCGGCCGTGCTTTCAGCTGCCTAGGCCCTAAGCTCTAGAATTCCTTCCCTAAACCTCTCCTCCTCTCTACCTCTCTCTCATCCTTTAAGATGCTCCTTAAAATCTTCCTCTTTGACCAATCTTTTGGTCATCTCTCCTGATATCTCCTTCTGTGGCTCATTGTTAAATTTTGATTAATAACACTCTTGTGAAGCGCCTTGGGATGTTTTGCTACGTTAAAGGTGCTATATAGATGCAAGTTGTTGTTGTTGCGAATGCAGGCATTGAGCAAGGACAGGCTGAAATGTGATGCTCCTATGCCTTACCACCACAGTCAAGTAGCCTGCTCTCACTGTCTTGACTCACACATGAAAAATCATCACTTAGGCAAGATACCAGTGACCATTTAAACTGTTACCCAGCAAAGAACCAGAATGAAAGATTAGAACAAGGGGAACAGGTTCAAACTTGTAAAAGGCAAATTTAGAAATGATGACTAGCAGTTCTTCACACAAAGAGTGGTCAAGACATGGAATGGACTTCACGTTGAGTAGTGGTGGTGAAAACTCTAGAATTATTTAAGAAACAATTGGATGCTACCCCTCTGGGGGTGGGGGGCGGGGGGACTTGCTTCTTTTTGAATGGATGAACTAAGATGAGCTGAATGTTTTTTCTCATCTGCATTTATCCTGCAATTTTGTAAAAACCCATATTCGGGATTATCAAGGAACTCCATTGCCTTGTTGGACACCCAGTCACGATGCCCCAATGTGGCCTAATTTAATTGACCTCTGCTCAGTGATGGATGTTAGCCATGTGACAATGATCAGACAGTGTCACTTCAGTGATGTTCCTAAATCCAAATACTCTGGAAAGATTGTTCAGTCCATAAGAATAATGTGCTTGCTCAGGTCAAGAGTGATTTCTTCAGACAGGGACTTCCTTCTTGGAGTAAGAAATGCAAAACCCCATGAACATAAAAGACGCATCTTCCTCCTGCAGGCTAACCTTCATGAACAGTGTAGCATAGGTCCTGAAAACCGTTGCAGTAAGCCTCTCTCCCATTCACTCCCCACAGCAGCAGTCATATATCTCATTGATTATATACCTTGGTGTTTCAGTACTTGTGCTCGTTATTTGTAAGAACATAAAGCATGGAACAACAGAATAAAAATATGACCCTTTAAGCCAGTTCCTTTTACTAGACCTTTACAAATAGTGCTTTCACACTGTCCCCCAGTTTTGTTTCCTGTCGGAAGTAAATGAACTCAAATAAAACTTCAAAAAAGATGAAATTTTACTTATTTCCTGGTTCCCGAAGATTATCAAATGAAACTCCTGGGTATTTATTGTGTAACACAATTTACATTATTCATCTCACCAGCCTGTAAACATATTTTTGCATTAGCCCTCACTACTGATCTGTACGAAGAACCACATCTAATTCAGATGCATTTATTTTAATGTATGCTCGTGCTTCTCCCAGGGCATTGTTCACAGATGAAAATGAAAAAATGAATATTCAGGAACATAAGCTTTGTCCTTCACTCATTCTAAATGAATAAACAAATAAATATGTGCCCCTTACCCACCCTAGTAGCATAAATAAATTGTGTCAGTCATTATACCATACTTACAAAAATCTGTTACCCACCCATGGTCCCTATATCTATAATCTATGTGTATCTAAAATACTAGCAGAACTTCCATGGTGTTGCTCATTGTGAGTTGGATATAACACCAAATTACAAAAATTGGGGTGTCATGCCATGTAGGGCATAACATCAGGGCAACTAATCTACAGTGACTGAATATTGTAATGAGTGGCCTTTATGTTTTATATATTCTTTGACCTATAAATATGATTTTTAGCTCTTGCCATTTTTAAAGCTGAAGATGCACAGCAAGATGGTGTGCAAGATGTACCAGTGGGAGTTTAGAGTGAGGGTACTTAACAGGTTGAGTTTTGGGTAGTGCAAGTCACAGGGCTGGTGTTAGGAAGGTGAACTGATTTCACAGAATCACAGAATCCCCACAGAGCAGATAGAGGCCATTTCGGCCCATATCCCACCCTATCCCCGTAACCCCACGTATTTAATCCCCCTAACACTAAGGGTCAATTTATCATAGCCAAATCAACCTAACCCGCACATCTTTGGACTGTGGGAGGAAACCGGAGCACCCGGAGGTAACCCACGCAGACACGGGGAGAATGTGCAAACTCCACACAGACAGTCACCCGAGGCCAGATTCGAACCCGGGTCCCTGGCGCTGTGAGGCAACAGTGCTAACCACTATGCCACCGTGTTGCCCGTGTTGATTGCAAAAGAAAGAAAATTAAGTAAAAAGTTGAATACAGAAGTGAAGTACAGGCAGGTGTGGAGTGGGGAACGAGATAATTTAAATTGAGTGTAAACTTGTAGAGACCCAGACATGACTGCATCAGCATGCTGTAAGTAGAGTTACGGGTTTGTGCAGGTAACCTTTCTGCTACTTTATTTCTAGGAGTGTGTGATAATCCACTCACTGCAGAATTCACAACATTTAAAGCAACGCTCTCATCAAATACAAGAATAAGGAAATCTTGCTACAATTGTACAGGGCTTTGGTGAGACCACACCTGGAGTACTGTGCACAGTTTTGGTCTCCTTATCTGAGGAAGGATATACTTGCCTTCGGGGTGGTGCAACGAAGGTTCACTAAATTGATTCCTGGGATGAGAGGGTTGTCTTATGAGGAATGATTGAGTAGCTTAGGCCTATACTCTTTGGAGTTTAGAACAATGAGAGGTGATCTCATTGAAACATATAAGATTCTGAGGGGGATTGACAGGGTGGATGCTGAGAGGTTGTTTCCCCTGGCTGGAAAGCATAGAACTAGGGAGCATAGTCTCAGGATAAGGGGTCGGCCATTTAAGACTGAGATGAGGAGGAATTTCTTCACTCAGAGGGTTGTGAATCTTTGGAATTTTTTTATTAGTTCACGGGATGTGGGCGTCGCTAGCAAGGCCAGCATTTATTGTCCATTCCTTCATCATTCCCCTCAAGAAGGTGTGGTGAGCCACCTTTTTGAATAAGTGGCTTGCTTGCCCATTTCAGAGGGCAGTTAAGAGTCAACCACATTGCTGTTGGTCTGGAGTCACATATAGGCCAGACCAGGTAAGGATGGCAGGTTTCCTTCCCTAAAGGACATTAGTGAACCAGATGGTTTTTACGACAATCCGGTAGTTTCATGGTCACCTTTACTGATACTATTTTTTTAATTCCAGATTTATTTAATTAACTGAATTTAAATTCCCCAGCTGCTGTGGTGGGATTTAAACATGTCTCCGGATCATTTGTCCAGGCCTCTGGATTACTAGTCCAGTAACATAACCACTATGCTACCATAATCGAAAGGGTTGTGGATGCTGAATCGTTAAATATATATATTGAAAGCTGAAATAGATAAATTTTTGGACTCTAGGGGAATCAAGGCATATGGAGATCGGGTGGGAAAGTGAAGTTGAGGTTGAAGATCACCTTATTGAATGGCGGAGCAAGCTTGATGGGCTGTATGGCCTACACCTGTTCCTAATTCTTATGTTCTTATCTAAATGTTTAGGGTCCTATTATAGTTGTTTGTGCTTTTAGCGATCCCTGCTCTTGTACAACATACATAATTGAACTGCAGTACGTTCAAGCTACAAGTGATAGTGTTAAATGTGTACTTTTTTGATTCCTTTAAACAGAAATGTCCAAAATTTTTGTCTTTGTGGGAACATAGCCTGGACCCTCATGGGCTATGTGCAGGCCTAGGCAATCCAGCCCCATCCTGAAGGATCTAGGGAGGAGGGGGCTGAAAATGTGCTCAGGGACGTGGCCTACTATGCCCCCACCTTGCCTCCCTACCCTGTTGTCATATACACTGACCTGTATGTGGGTGGGTTTATGAAAGTCTCAAGCTAGTGAAACACTGCCTGTACTGTGCTTTCTGCTATTTGGCCTTTCCAATGTTGGATGCTAGAGCTGCTTGTCAGATCCCAGTGTCCAATGTTGAAGTGTTCCAGTGTCATCAGAGGGTCATCTTGGGCCAAATACAGAAGGGAGGACTGTGCATGACAGTGCTCTGAAACTCCTTACTCTGGCACAGTCTAGAAAAAGTCAAGTTTTGAGCCAAGGAAAAGTAACATTTTAAAATTTTTTTTTTTTTCCATGGGCTTGATGGCCTGCCTCCTCCTGCTGCGACCCGACGCAGCACATTTTCTGTTACTTCCACTCCAGTGGAAGTCAGGGAGCCTGTCTCCCAGGGCTCGATTTACAGCTGGGGTTGAGGAAGCCATCTCTATGGCGGGCAGAAGTACCTGCCTGATTTCCACCAGTTGAGCAGAAAGCACAGACCATAAAGTTTAAATCAGTGTTCTCACTTAACTTGCCTTTATCTCAAGCTGCTGATACAAACTCATTTTGGTGCTCTGATTTAAAAGTTATCCACAATTGTAGAAGCAATGCTGAAAATAGCCCTTGCTAAACCTTCAGGCCCACAAAATTCAAAGAGGACGAACTAGCAAGCATGAAATAAAAGTGGAAGCAGAACTGAGTCGCCTGAACACCATGGGCTAGATTTCCAGGTTGACAGGCCTGAAATTGAATCTTGTGATTTCCTAAAATGAGAAATCAACAACATTACAGCCTGTTAGAACAGATTGGCCCGTATTTTCCGATCCCTATGGGTGTGTACGAGCTGTGTACACACCCGTATGGACCTCGCAAGTGCCAGTTTCAGGCATGTGAAGCGCATGCGTTGAAAACCGGCACTTCCTATCTGTCAAGAATCCTCTTGACAGATCAGCTGCCTGCCCTGGAGAAGGGCCTCTGCGGGTGGAGTGTTCCGCTTTCTGCAAAACCTCCGCCCGCTGAAATCCCTTAAAACTCTTGCGCCTGGTAAAAGCAGGCATAAGGCCTGCATTTACCAGCATAAGAGTTGAAAAATACTTTTAAAAAAGGTAAGTTTATTTTTAGCCCTGTAAAAAACTTTAATTATTTTTTTCAAAAAATTAAATTTTTGTTTAAAATATTTAATTTAACGTCATTGTAACTCATTTTAAAAACGTGATTTAAAATTTTTTTTATTTAATGTTGTAGTGTCTTTTTTCAGTGATCCCCATTCATACTTTTGACAGGTCTACCTGTTAAAAGTATGAAGGGGGATTCCCTTCTCCCATTGGCTCGCCTGGCCCGTGTGATCCATGGGGCGCTTGCGAACTGCCTGCGCCCCTGGGATACCTGGGCCTCTGTGCGCGCGCGCGCACCAGGAGAGGCCCAGGAGCGGAAGAGTCCGGACCTCGGGAGCCCTCAGGTAAGGGCGTAGATTTTTTCCCGCAGGGTGCCGCCTATCGGAAATTACGGGCCATTACGTTTTTAGTCCTGATTCTCCCAATCACGATAATTCCCTAAAATTGACTTAGTTCTATCTGGTAAGTTCAGTGCGCTCAAATGAGTGATGAGGATAAATTCAGTGATCAATGGGAATGCAGATTGTTGAATTTATCCTTATTACTCCTTCTGGTTTGAGGTCTCCAATCTGATGATTACAGATTTTAGCTGGTGTAATGTGGCCATATTAAGGAGGTAGCATAGTTGCTAACCAATCACATTGAGAGCAGACATCAGCATTTCCAGCCCCAGGTTGTGCAGTTCACGCAAGGGCAGAAAAATAAGCTGATTTTGGGGTCGGCCAATAATGCACTTGACTCCGCAAGCTTGAATCATAGAAACATAGAAAAATAGGAGCAGGAGTAGGCCATTTGGCCCTTCGAGCCTGCTCCGCCATTCAATATGATCATGGCTGATCCTCTATCTCAATACCATATTCCCGCTCTCCCCATACCCCTTGATGCCTTTTGTGTCTAGAAATCTAACTATCTCCTTCTTAAATATATTCAGTGTCTTGGCCTCCACAGCCTTCTGTGGTAGAGAATTCCACAGGTTCACCACCCTCTGAGTGAAGAAATTTCTCCTCATCTCAGTCCTAAATGTCCTACCCCGTATCCTGAGACTGTGACCCCTCGTTCTAGACCCCGCAGCTAGGGGAAACATCCTCCCTGCATCCAGTCTGTCTCAATGTTTCAATGAGATCCCCTCTCATTCTTCTAAACTCTAGTGAATACAGGCCTAGTCGACCCAATCTCTCCTCATACGACAGTCCTGCCATCCTAGGAATCAGTCTGGTGAACCTTCGCTCCACTCCCTCTATGGCAAGTATATCCTTTCTTGGGTAAGGAGACCAAAACTGCACACAGTACTCCAGGTGTGGTCTCACCAAGGCGCTGTATAACTTTAGTAAGACATCCTTGCTCCTGTACTCAAATCCTCTTGCAATGAAGGCCAACATACCATTTGCCTTCCTAACTGCTTGCTGCACCTGCATGTTTGCTTTCAGTGACTGGTGTACAAGGACACCCAGGTCCCTCTGTACATCAACATTTCCCAGTCTATCACCATTTAAATAATACTCTGCCTTTCTGTTTTTCCTACCGAAGTGGATAACTTCACATTTATCCATGTTATACTGCATCTGCCATGTATTTGCCCTCTCACTCAACTTGTCTAAATCGCCTTGAAGCCTCTTTGCATCCTCCTCACAACTCACAATCCCATTTAGTTTTGTGTCATTAGCAAACTTGGAAATATTACATTTGGTTCCCTCATCCAAATCATTGATATATATTGTGAATAGCTGGGGCCCAAGCACGGATCCCTGCGGTACCCCACTAGTCACCGCCTGCCACCCCGAAAAAGACCCATTTATTCCTACTCTCTGTTTCCTGCCTGTTAACCAATTTTCAATCCATGCCAGTATATTACCCCTAATCCCATGGGCTTTAATTTTGCACACTTACCTCTTATGTGTGACTTTATCAAAGGCCTTCTGAAAATCCAAATACACCACATCCACTGGTTCTCCCTTATCTATTCTACCAGTTACATCCTCAAAAAACTCCAGTAGGTTTGTCAAACACAATTTCCCTTTCATAAATCCATGTTGACTTTGTCTAATCCCGTTGATATTTTCTAAGTGTCCTGTTATCACATCCTTTATAATAGACTCTAGCATTTTCCCTACTACTGATATTAGGCTAATCGGTCTGTAGTTCCCTGTTTTCTCTCTCCCTCCGTTTTTAAATAGTGGGGTTACATTTGCCACCCTCCAATCTGCAGGAACTGTTCCATAATCTATAGAATTTTGGAAGATGACGACCAATGCATCCACTATTTCCATGGCTACCTTTTAGTACTCTGGGATGCAGATTATCAGGCCCTGGAGATTTATTGGCTTTCAGTCCCATTAATTTCTCCAGCACTATTTTTTTACTAATACTAATTTCCTTTAATTCCTCCTTCTCACTAGACCCTTGGTTCCCTAGCATTTCTGGGAAGTTATTTGTGTCCTCTTCCGTGAAGACAGAACCAAAGTATTTGTTTAATTGCTCAGCCATTTCCTTGTTCCCCATTATAAATTCTCCCATTTCTGACTGTAAGGGACCTACAGCTGTCTTCACTAATCTTTTTCTTTTTACATACTTGTAGAAGCTTTTACAGTCCACTTTTATGTCCCTTGCAAGTTTACTCTCGTACTCTATTTTTCCCCTCTTAATCAATCTCTTGGTCCTTTTTTGCTGAATTCTAAACTGCTCCCAATCCTCAGGCTTGCTACTTTTACTGGCAACTTTATATGACTCCTCTTTGGATCTAATACTATCCTTAATTTCTTTTGTTAGCCATGGTTGGGCCGCTTTTCCTTGTGTTTTTGCTCCAGAAAGGAATGTATAACTGTTGCAATTCATGTATTCGTTTCTGAAATGTTAGCCATTGCCTATCCACCGTCATGCCTTTTAATGAAGCTCCCCAATCTATCATAGCCAACTCACTCCTCATACCTTCGTAGTTTCCTTTGTTTAGATTTAGGACCCTAGTTTCGGATTGGACTTCTTCACTTTCCATCTTAATGAAGAATTCTATCATGTTATGTCACTCTTCCCTAAAGGACCCCGCACAACAAGATTATTAATTAACTCCTTCTCATTGCACAATACCCAATCTAGGATAGCCTGTTCCCTAGTTGGCTCCTCAACGTACTGGTCTAAAAAAAACATCTTGTACACACACCAGTAATTCATCCTCCACAGCATTATTGCTAATTTGGTTTGGCCAGTCTATATGTAGATTAAAGTCACCCATGATTACTGTAGTACCCTTGTTACATGCATCTCTAATTTCCTGTTTGATGCCATCCCCTACATTACCACTACTGTTTGGAGGCCTATAGACAACTCCCACCAATGTTTTCTCCCCCTTGGTGCTTCTTAGCTCCACCCAGACTGATTCTACATCTTTATTTTCTGAGCCAATATCCTTTCTCACTGTTGCTCTGATTTCACCCTTTACTAACAACGTCATCCCACCTCCTTTTCCTTTTTGCCTGTCCTTCCTAAATATCGAATATCCTTGGATATTCAGCTCCCAGCCTTGGTCAACCTGCAGCCATGTTTCCGTAATCGCAATTATATCGTATCCGTTTACATCTATTTGCGCTGTTAATTCGTCTACCTTATTACGAATGCTTCGTGCATTCAGATACAGTGCCTTTAGATTTGTCTTTTTAACATTTTTAGACATCTTAACATTTTTTTGTACTATGGCCCTATTTGTCTTATTACCATTTTTTCTTACCCGGACCCTATTTGTTAGTGTACTCCTTTGTTTATACGCTCTGTCCCTTCCTGTCACAATCTGGTTATCCTTACCCCAATCACTTTCCTGCACTGCTTCCTTGTCTTTTCTCTTTAGCATTCTAGATTTTTCTCCATCGGGACCCCATCCCCACCCCACCTTATATAGTTTAAAGCCCTATCTACCTCCCTAGTTATTCGATTTGCTAGAACTCTGGTCCCAGCATGGTTCAGTGTAGTCCATCCCAACAGAACAGCTCTCTCTTTCCCCAGTACTGGTGCCAGTGCCCCATGAATCGAAACCCACTTCTCCCATGCCAATCTTTGAGCCACGCATTCATCTCCCTGATCCTATTGACCCTATGCCAATTTGCTCGTGGCTCAAGTAATAATCCAGAGATTATGACCTTTATGGTTCTGATTTTTAATTTAGTCCCTAGCTGCTCAAACTCTCTCAGCAGAACCTCTTTCTTTGTCCTACCTATGTCGTTGGTACCTATGTGGACCACGACAACTGGATCCTCCCCTTCCCACTCAAGTTCTTCTCCAGCCCGGAGAAGATGTTCTTTACCCTGGCACCAGGTAGGCAACATAGCCTTCGGGACTCTCGCTCCTGGCTGCAGAGAACAGTGTCTATCCCCCTAACTATACTGTCGCCTACTACAACCACCTTCCGTTTACTCCCCCACTTGAACGGCTTCCTGTACCATGGTGCCGTGGTCAGTTTGCTCGTCCACCCCACAGTCCCGGCACTTGTCCACAAGGGTTGCAAGAACCTCGAATCTATTGGACAAGTGCAGGGACTGAGGCTCCTGCAATACTACCTCCTGGATCCCCGTACCTGCCTCACTTGCAGTCACACCCTCCTGTTCCTGACCACGTGTCAATTCTAAAGTATTTAATCTAAGGGGTGTGGCTGCCTCCTGGAGCAAAAGGTCCAGGTAACTTTTTCCCTCCCTGATGTCTCGCAATGTCTGCAGCTCGGGCTCCAGCTCCTCCACTCAGAGCTGTAGACACTTACCGCAGATGTAGTCGCCCTGGACAAAAATGTCCACAAGCTCCCACATATTGCAGCAGCAACACATCTCCTATTCTCCCATTATTTTATTTATTTAATTAATTAGCTTAGTGTTAATCAAATTATTTACCTCGTTTAGTTTATTAAATTAATTAAATTAAGATTCGTTTTTAAAATTTAGTTATATGTTATATGTTAACTTAAAACTTAGCCCACAGTCACTACCAATCACTTACCCGCGACGTCACACTGCCATTTTCTCTTGTTGATGCAGGTCTGCTGCTGCTTTTATCCCCGCTTTCGGGCCTCGGTCTGCTCCCGCTCAGGTCCGCCGCCGCTCTGCGGGAGAAGTTAGGAAAAGCAAGCCCCTTCTTCCCCCACTTCACCGAACTCCCACACTTACCAAACTCCCAGTTGTTCACTCTGTGCTGGCTGCACTCACAGGCCCCTGTGTTTATACTGTTTGTAACTCAGATTAGTTGAACATGTTGTTGTACATCTCATGTCTTACTTTGGCCTCGGGTGCTTAATTTTGCTATGACTGCCTTATCCTCCTGACTGTACCAAAAGAATTGTAGTGTTTATTGTCATGAATCTTTCACAAATTAGTAAATCAGCTGTTACTCAAAATAATTTGTTGGTTTTTCCTCACTGAACTTACAACAGATTTTCATGCCCCCAGTAGAATTTCTTCTTTTAAGTAATGCGTTCTAAATCTGAGAAAAAATACTGTTAATCCTAATTTATTTTATGCTTGGTTGTCATTGTGTAGCAAAGGTGTGTAAGATTTCAAAGTTACCGAAACGAAAATCTCCATTGTTAATTTATAGATATATTGAAGCACATTGTTTCCTTGTGATTGCAGTTTTATTGTCTCGTTACAGTGCAAGCTCAATTGCAATTTGCTTTGCTGATTAGTGTCTTTCATGTACACTTGTTGGTGATGGTTTCATTTCATGGTCAGATGCTATAACAGAAGAAGCAGAGGACAAGAGGCAGAAAATGAAGTTATTTTATTAAAAATATGAGGTTGTACAAAAAACAAAAAGAAATGAAGAGATTGAAATTGGAGATTCAGCACTTAAAGTAAAAGTCACAGTTTTCTTTTAAAAGTGAAAGCTCAGTGAATGTGTTCCTCGCCCTCAGTAAAATTTAATAACACTATGTAAACTCTCTCAGGTTATTTGATTCTAAACTTAGTCAAACCACAGATTAGTACAACAACAACTTGCATTTTTTTTATACTTGTTCATGGGATGTAGGCATCACTGGCAAGGCCAGCATTTATTGCCCATCCCTAGTTGCCCTTGAGAAGGTGGTTGTGAGCCGCCTTCTTTAACTGCTGTAGTCCGTGAGGTGAAGGTACTCCCACAGTGCTTGTTAGGGAGGGATTCCAGGATTTTGACTCAGCGACGATGAGGGAATGGCGATATACTTCCAAGTCAAGTTTCAGTGTGACTTGGAGGGGAACTTGGAGGTGGTGGTGTTCCCATGTGCCTGCTGCCCTTGTCCTTCAAGGTGGAAGTCGCGTGTTTGGGAGGTGCTGCCGAAGAAGCCGTGGCGATTTGCTGCAGTGCATCTTGTAGATGGTACGCACTGCAGTCACGGTACACCGGTGGTGGAGGGAGTGAATGGTTAAGGTGGTGGATGGGGTGCCAAACAAGCGAGCTGCTTTGTCTTTGATGGTGTTGAGCTTCTTGAGTGTTGTTGGAGCTGCACTCATCCAGGCAACTGGAGAGTATTCCATCACACTCCTTACTTGTGCCTTGTAGATGGTGGAAAGGCTTTGAGGAGGCAGGAGGTGAGACACTCGCCGCAGAATACCTAGCCTCTGACCTGCTCTTGTTGCCACAGCATTTATATGGCTGGTCCAGTTAAGTTTCTGGTCAATGGTGACCCCCCAGGATATTGATGGTGGAGGATTCGGCGATGGTAATGCCATGGAATGTTAAGGGACGATGGTTAGACTCTCGCTTGTTGGAGATAGTCATTGCCTGGCACTTGTGTGAATGTTACCTGCCACTTATCAGCCCAAGCCTGAATATCGTCCAGGTCTTGTTGCATGCAGGCATGGACTGCTTCATTATCTGAGGAGTTGCGAATGGCACTGAACACTGTGCAGTCATCAGCGAACATCCCCACTTCTGACTTCTTTTAATGTAGAAAAGGTCCTAAGGCACTTCACGTAGATGTAAGGAATAAACAATGCTGAGCCAGAGAATAAAAGATTAGGAGGAGTTACTAAAAGCTTGGTCAAAGAGATTTTTTTTATGGAGGGTGTTAAAGGAGGAGAAAGATGTAGAGAGGCTCCTGGAGGGAATTGCAGGGCATGGAATCTAGGCAACTAAAAGCATGGCTACCAACAGTGAGACGAAAGGAGGAGGAGGAGGAATGCGCCAGAGGGCGCAGTTAAAGCAGTGGACAGTTACATCGGGGAGGGACGGGGGGTTGTAGGGCTCAATGAGTGATGCAGTATACTGTGTTAATTTTACAAATCTAACCACCCAGTTTTATGAATGTTGAACCACAGCATATAGTAGTAGTTACTCGATGTATAATTTCACTTACTGTTCCTGTTGCAATAAATTGAACTTTTTTGTTTTGCTAGCGTCGTCTTGGAGATGCTGCTAAAAAAGCCATTGGTAAACTTCAAATTAGAACAATCAAGAAAGGCGATAAGGTAATCATTTTTTTTTAATTAGCTCTCTCAATTTTGTTTGCTTTTCTGCTTGATAACACTGTATAACATGGGCTTCACGTGTTATAATTGACAATGTTAACAGAATTAACCAAATACCTTGGGTAGTGAGAACCCAGCCACATCTCTCCAGTGTTGTTCTTTTGATTGCCGTGATTGTCTCTCTGCCGAGGTGTGATAAAGGGCAGTTAGAAAGATTAACTGTAGTCGTCTGGCATTATTCTCTGACTGTTTATGCTGTGCCCATATGTATTTCTTCACTTCACCTGACGAAGGAGCAGCGCTCCGAAAGCTTGTGATTTCAAATAAAGCTGTTGGACTATAACCTGGTGTTGTGCAACTTCTCACTTTTGTCCACCCCAGTCCAACACCGGCATCTCCGCATCACAGGTTCTTTTCCATGGAATACATCAACATTGTACAATCCAGTGGTCTATATGATTTTGGACTGTACAGAATCCAGGAGCAAAAGATGGATTTTCTTTGTGACTCTTCAAACAGGGTTTCAATATTCCATCTCTGGTAGCTATCTGCTATCTTTAATCCATTTATACTACATAAGGAAAATGGAAAAGTTGCAGCCTTTTCATTGCATTCTGCTTAACTATATTTTTCCCTAGCTCATAGCATTTCTTCTTGTTTAGTTGATCCTCACTAGTGCTGTCACCACTCCAGTTTCTCCTTTAGCTGAGAAGGTGGAATGGGAATCCAGGCCATTAGAGTCCAGTTTCTTTGCTGCTCTGTGATAAACCAACGAAAGGTTCAATTCTATGATGAAAAACCAGCCTGTTCCTCTTCTCTTTGCCCTGTGACCCGCTGTCCCAAATTACTTAATTTATTCACATGGCTAAGATGCAGCAGAATTCCTGTTAGGCCCAGAGGATGTGGTTCAAATGAACCACTTCTGATTGAGATTTTAACTTTGTTACTAATTATATTCTGGGTTTCACTATATAGTGCATGATGTTTTATATTTGTGTATTTTCTAACAATAGAATTATGCAACCAGTAAATCACCAGTAAAACATGGATTATTGAGAACAATATGGCTGTGCATAGTTTTAACTCTAGCCCTTTAATGTTTTTTTCCCCTCAGGAAACTGAGTCAGACTTTGATAATTGTGCTGTTTGTATTGAAGGCTACAAGCCAAATGATGTAGTGCGAATTTTACCATGCCGGTAAGTGGCCTTATTAAATACTGCTTTGATCGTGCACTATTTCTCCATGAGTGGTAGTATGGAATATTGCGATTTATATCAATTTGCAGGAATCTGTGGATATTCTACCTTTCAACTGCCCACGTAGATTAGCATAATCAAAAATCTATTAATAGTACATAAAAAAAACTCTGCTCCATATCATTTGTGAACAATAGGGGACCAAAAACGGCTCCTTCAGAATTTCATGACTTAGTTACTTTCTGATCCCTAACCCAAGCCAATTCTGATAACCCCCCCAAAATTGCATCAATTGAATGACCATATCCACTAATTTAATTTTAATTTCAATGAATTCCAGTAGACTTATGATGCATGAATTATTTATTGTTTCTAAATCCATGATGTCTAATCCTTACAGGTATGTCCTGTCGACAAAAGGCAGGACAAATCCAATCTGGCCAATTACTGCCCCATCAGCCTACTCTCAATCATCATCAAAGTGATGGAATTTGTCGTCGACAGTGCTATTAAGCGGCACTTACTCACCAATAACCTGCTCACTGATGCCCAGTTTGGGTTCTGCCAGGATGCTCGGCTCCAGACCTCATTACAGCCTTGGTCCAAACATGGACAACAGAGCTGAATTCTAGAGATGATGTGAGAGTGACTGCCCTTGACATCAAGGCAGCATTTGACAGTGTGGCATCAAGGAGCCCGAGTAAAATTTAAGTCAATGGGAATCAGGGGGAAAACTCTCCACTGGCTGGAGTCATACCTAGCACAAAGGAAGATGGTTGTGGCTATGTCTTAACTGTAATCTTCCAACGTTCTCTAGAATCAGGAACCGTTCCTTTAGATGGAAAATTGCACATGTATCTCCGCTATTTAAGAATGGTGGTGAGGGAAAACAGGGAATTACAGGCCAGTTAGTCTAACATCTGTTATCTGGAAATTACTGGGGTGAAAAATTGAGTCGCACCCCTTTGGGGCGCTAACTTCGCCGGGGCGCTACTTTTAGTGCCCCGAAAAAATTAATGCCCCCGCAGGCCGAAATTCATCGGTAGTGCCCCAAGAGGGAAGCGGGGCGCTACTGGAAGTGCCCCGCCTCCCTCTTGGGGCGCTGCGAGGGAATGTCGCGCCGCAGCATTGCAGGCCTTCCTCCCCTTCTTAAAGGGGAGGGGCCTTGCGCAGCGCAACCCGGGGCCCAGCTGGGCCACCGGGATCGGAGTGCCGGCAAAAGAGTCCGGCACTCAAAAGAAGTGCCGGGCTCATGGAGCGCAGCCGGCACTACGCGGTGGGGGGGGGGAGAACGGTGCTCAGGAGGCCAGGGATCGGCAACGGAGGCAGGTGCTGACAGGCGGCCAGCAACAAAAATGGCCACCCGTCACCTCGCCTTTAATTAGCACCGCCCCGGCCGCAGGTAGGCCCCACTGACCCCGTCGGTAATAGCGTCCGGCGGTAAGTCAGGGGGCACTACCGAAGATCGCGGCTAGGGCACGAGTGGGACGCTGCGCATGGCGATGACATCATCGCCGCGGGGCGCTAACAGTTACCGCTGCCACTAATCTACCGCTGAATTTCACGGAAGGCGTTGGCGGCGCCGCGCCTGGGCGCTAGTTGCTTTGTGCCCCGTTAGCGCCCTTTTAGGGCGCTAACGGGAGGCGCAAAGCAACCGAATTTTTTCCCCCCTGGAGTCTATAATTAAGGATAGGGTGACTGAACACCTTGAAATTTTTCAGCTGATCAGAGAGAGCCAGCATGCATTTTTAAAAGGTAAATCGTGCCTGACGAACCTGATTGAATTTTTTGAAGAGGTGAGTAAAGTAGTGGACAGGGGAATGTCTATGGATGTTATTTATATGGATTTCCAGAAGGCATTTGATAAAGTCCCTCATAAGAGACTGTTAGCTAAAGTTGAACCCCATGGAATTCAAGGCAAATCATTGACCTGGTTAGGAAATTGGCTGAGCGGCAGGAGACAGAGAGTAGGGATAATGGGCAGACACTCTAATTGGCAGGATGTGATGAGTGGTGTCCCGCAAGGATCTATGTAGGGGCTTCAACTATTCACAGTATTTATTAATGACTTAGCTGATGGGATAGAAAGCCACATATCCAAATTTGCCGATGACACAAAGATAGGCGGCATTGTAGGCAGTGTAGATGAAAGCATAAAATTACAAAGGGATACTGATAGATTAAGTGAATGGGCAAAACTGTGGCAAATGGATTTCAATGTAGGCAAATGTGAGGTCATCCACTTTGGACCTAAAAAGGATTACACAAATTAGGGTTGTAATCCCTTGAATGTAGAAGGTTAAGGGGTGACTTGATCGAAGTTTTCAAGATATTAAGGGGAACAGAACGAGAGAAACTATTTCTGCTGATTGGGGCGTCTAGGACAAGAGGGCATAGTCTAAAAATCAGAGCCAGACCTTTCAGGAGTTAAATTAGGAAACACTTCTCGACACAAAGGGTGGTAGATGTTTGGAACTCTCTTCTGCAAACAACAATTGATGCGAGATCAATTGTTAATTTTAAATCTGAGATGGATAGATTTTTGTTGCCCAAAGGTATTAAGGGATATGGGCCAAAGGCGGGTATATAGAGTTAGATCGCAGATCAGCCATGATCTCATTGAATGGCAGAACAGACTCAAGGGGCTAAATGGCCGACTCCTGTTCCTATGTTGTTGGAGGCCAAGCATCTCAGCCCCAGGACATCGCTGCGTGAGTTCCTCAGGGCAGTGTCCTAGGCCCAACCATCTTCAGCTGCTTCATCAATGATCTTCCCCCCATCATAAGGTCAGAAGTGGGGATGTTTGCTGATGATTGCACCGTGTTCAGTTCCATTCGCAACTCCTCAGATAATGAAGCATTCTGTGCGCGCATACAGCAAGATCTGGACAACATTCAGGCTTGGGCTGATAAGTGGCAAATAACATTTGTGCCACTCAAGTGCCAAGCAATGACCATCTCCAACAAGAGAGAGTCTAGCCACCTCCCCTTGACCTCCCCTACCATCAACATCCTGGGGACTCACCATTGACCAGAAACTTAACTGGACGAGCCACATAAATACTGTGGCTACAAGAGCAGGTCAGAGGCTGGGTATTCTGCGGCAAGTAATTCACCTCCTGACTCCCCAAAGCCTTTCCATCATCTACAAGACACAAGTCAGGAGTGTGATGGAATACTCTCCACTTACCTGGATGAGTGCAGTTTCAACAACACTCAAGAAGCTCGACACCATCCAGGACAAAGCAGCCCGCTTGATTAGCACCCCATCCACCACCTTAAATAGTCACTCCCTCCACCACCGACGCACTGTCTGCAGTGTGTACCATCTACAAGATGCACTGTAGCAACTCACCAAGGCTTCTTCGACAGCACCTCCCAAACCCGCGGCCTCTACCACCTAGAAGGACAAGGACAGCAGGCGCATGGGAACACCACCACCTGCAAGTTCCCCTCCAAGTCACACACCATCTGACTTGGAAAATATATCGCCGTTCCTTCATCGTCGCTGGGTCAAAATCCTGGAACTCCCTTCCTAACAGCACTGCGGGAGTACCTTCACCTCACAGACTGCAGCAGGTTCAAGAAGGCAGCTCACCACCACCTTCTCAAGAGCAATTTGGGATGGCAATAAATGCTGGCTTTGCCAGCAATGCCCACATCCCATGAATGAATTTAAAAATAAAATCTGTTCACTAATGTTCATGTTAAGCTGTGCGGCCTCGTAGCCGGCTCACTGACCTTTAAATGGAAAAACCTGCACATGCATGGAAATTTGAATGGGCCGTGCAGCCCGTTAAAGGGGCCGCGCACCCAAAAAAAATTAGAGTGAACATTGCTGTACACTAGATGAGCATTGATAGCATCTCATAAAATGCTCTTGGGCATTTTCTTCACTACATATGTTAGGCTAATTAGTTGATAATTTCCAGCTTTACATCTCAGTTCTTTTCTGACTATTTGAGATGGTAGTTTGCTATCTTTCAGTACTTGGCAATATGTCCTGTATTTGTGAAATTCCTATCATATTAACATGGGCATCATCCATTTTTTCCACTTATTTCCATAAAAGTTGTAGGATGTATTCCAGCTGTTCCAGGTGCCATGTAGATGTTTAATTCCTTGGGTTTCTTCATAATGCATACTTCAGTGATGTCTACATATGTTATTTCCTCAGCCATAATTACTGGATTTGGAATCTGTCCACAAATTGATGTGAAGGATTAGCTAGATTTAAAAAAAGCTGAATTTGTGCCTCCTTTTGCTGTGGACATACAACTTTACATTGTGCACAGACTGAAAAAGAAAAGATTGGAAATTATGATTTTTGAAAGGGGAATTTTAGTCTACACTAAAAACATGGAAAATTTGAATAGTTTACTCAGGCACCCTCATTTTCAACAATGTGCAGCTGAAATCAAACCAGTAACATTATACCTGGAAAACAGCATTTCTCCTATATTTGTCACATTATGGAAATATTCCACATTAGTGTCATGACTCCATGTAATGTGCAGTTTTGTTGCCAAACTTTCCACAGAATCGTGGTTCCTTTCTTAAAGAAAAAGAGCACATTTTTCAAGGAAAACTTAAATGGATTGGACATAATGTTACCAATGTATTGCAAATATATAACTGTATTTTTACATGTGAAATATGAAACTAATTTTTCTAAACTTCTGTTTGGGCATTATAAATGCTTTATTTGTGTCTTCTCATGTTACCCAATTCTAGGTTATTTGACATTTCCTCTGAATTTTCTCCTTTCCTGTACTAGAATGCAACAGAAGGTTTGCTCTGGCTGTTAACAGTCCTAGGCAAACTAGATGGTTTGTTGCAAAATTCTTCCAAAATACATCAAGATAAATATGCAATAATTCACTTGATAGGTTAAATAAATTTGTGTAGAGCTATGGGGGGAATTTTAATCCCCAAAAACCGGTGGGTTGGGGGCGGATGGGTAGTTAAAATAATTGCTTTTTGGATCGCGAGTGCAACCTGGCTCCAACGTGCCTACTTCCGAGATTCACGGAGGCGCAATGTCCAACGCCCCACCCCCGCCCGCCCGATCGATATCTGACCTCCGATGTCCAACTCACCTCTCGACCTCTGATGTTCAACACCCCCCCCGACCTCCTCACGCCCCGCCCCCACCATGTCCGACTCACATCTGCTCCGCTCTCCCGCTGCCTACCTGCTCGACAGCGAGCCTCTCAATCTGGCTGGCTGTGGCCGGGAAACCGAGTCGAAAAATTTCAATCGGGTCCCGCCGTTAAATTTGGCAGGACCTCCGGGAACCCGTACTTCGGGGTTTCCAGTCTACTAAATCTCCCCACCCCACCTCGCAGTTATTATTGCAGCCATAGTTTTCAGCAAAGTTGTAGCCTATTTAAGCCAGTGGATGGTCCTTGGGTGATGTAGTAGATGGAGGAAGATGGTTGTGTTTGTCTGGAGTTCTCAAAGGAAAAGTGCACAATGAGTTTAAAAAAAAATCATGTTAAAGTTTCAATAAGTTGCAATACACAGTTTTCAATACATGTTATTTGCTGCTGGCACATTTCATTATGTAGGTACTGCAATTTATTTCAGCTGATAACTGACTCAATTACAGACCACACACATACTACAGCAGTTGTGATCCTGAAAACTAACTAACTTCATGTAAAAAATGTTCAGCAGACAAACTCCAGAACACGTATCTAGAAATTAAGATCTGTTCGAAAGGTACATCAAATGAGATTTATTTTTATGTTTTTCCTTGGTCTGGTGGTAGCAGTGATTGTATAGTAGAAACCAGCATAAAACCCAATTCCATGCAAAACTCTTATTTTCCCTTTCAGGTGGAATTACCAAGTGTCAAAATGCAAGCTTCCTTTTGCACATCGTGATTTAGTAGGGAAAGTTGCCTCAGAATTAACGATAAGATTTTTGAAAAACTACCCAAATTTTGCTTTGTGGCAAATCTATAAGAATCCTGTTTCCACATAAAGACCGATTCATTTAGGGTCAAATAATTTTTCCTTATTAAATGAATAAGTACAAAGATAAGGCCAGCTTCTAATTGGTCTTTTCTCTATTGATATTGGCAGCTGTGGCAACAGAAGGAATGCTTCTACTGACCTGTAGCCTGGTGCAACCTATTGATGTAACTTCTTGTTGCCTGTGCTGATGGGGTAGGGAATAAGAAGAAATTGCCAGTGTATGCCATTAGCGAATCTTTTTGACCACCACTGCAAGGCAAATATATTGTCACTGATGGAAGTACTGCTCAGATTCTACTCCATGAAGAAAATATAGGTCATTCCACCAATGACAAAAAAAATACAACTGGAGCAAATTCAGATAGAAAATCATGCAGCAATGTTGATCACTCTGAAATTATCAGTTCAAAATGAGCCATCCTAAATACATGTATAAATCATTAGCTTTCAGCCTACAGCCTTTAGTCTATGAATGTAATAGTTGTTATTTTCAACTTAGCTTTGGATACTTCAAATTATACAGTGACGGTTGACTGAAATTTGTGTCTTGTGTGCTGCAGGCACCTTTTCCATAAGACGTGTGTGGATCCATGGCTACTAGATCACCGCACATGTCCAATGTGCAAAATGAACATTCTGAAAGCACTAGGAATTCCGGTAGGGTGCACAAACATTGTCAATTAAATCACTAATATTATACAGATCAGGCTTTCCTCCTTCATTTCTGTTTGTGTGGCTTTTTAAAGCATTTTATACATGTATATATACACATATACAAACACACACAAATAAGTAATAGTGTGTATATCAAGCATTTGTCTTAATATAATTAGTATCTCCATTTTAATGGTGGTTGCAAGATGGGCATGCCATCGGACCCGGTGACCTTTTGGTTTGCCTGTTTAGCTTGTGTTCAAAAATGAAAATGTTGTCTATTTTTAACAAAGTGCAACTGGTTTCTAAAGTTGCACAAGTCTCCAATTGAAAATCGCAAAAATTTGATACCAGGCATAAAATATTTGGTATTTTTATATTGTTGGCTTTCAACATTCTTTTTAATATATCAAATACAGTGTTGTGAAGAAACCAAAAAACTGTGGTGCAGCTCTCTGAAATTATAGTACTTGCATTCTGTGCTGTTCCAGATATACCTTTGATCATTAGATTCATAAATGCTATTTTTATAGATCAAGGATTTCTAATTTTTTAATAGATTGGTTAATAGATTGTCCATTCCATCACTTATTACTTTACTGCGTTTTCAATATTGTAGAAAAGCAAAGACTTTACACCTATCTAAGCACTAGCAATTATCTCACACTTTGTCTTGACGGTACTAATGCAGGTGCTAAATATTGAATGATGTCATGCCAGTGCAGACTGATCTTCTGTGCCTTCAGTACGAACAAGCAGGGAATAAAGGCTACTGTCACTACTTTTAACCTCCCCCCCCTCCCCACCCACCCACAAAGGGAAATGGAAATTATTTTAATTTTGTTTATCCGGCCTTACTTAATACCTGCCTGGGAATGCAAAAACTTGAGAAATCTTTTGCATATTTCGTTCTGATATTTTACAGGTCTATATGGGGTCCAAGGCAATTAGTACTTCAGGCATTTTGGATACACTATATTAGCTAATGTGACTCTTCTTCATTCAACAACTACAATTTGCATTTACACAGCACCTTTAACGTTTAATGAAAATTGATTCCGAGAAAGGAAGGAAGAGATTACGAGAGTTACTGAAGACTAAATCAAAGAGATGGGTTTTCAGGAGGTTTTTATAAGTGGAAACAGAGGTGCAGAGATGGATTTAGTGGACGATTTCCAAAGACAGGACTGAGGTGACTGAAAGCTCTGCTGCTCATGGTGGGTCAAAAGGAGGGGCATGCACAGCAGGCCAGAGCTAGAGCAGCAGTCCTTTCAGAAAGGATTATAAGGCTGGAAAAGATTACAAAGAAAGGGTGGGGCAAAGCAGTGGTTAGATTTATAGAGGAGGACAAGGATTTTGAATTGAATGCATTAAGGGTGGGGAGCCAGTTTAGGCTGGTGAGGAAGGGGTACAGGATACATGCAGCAGAGTTTTGGACAATTTTGAGTTTGTACGGGACAAGATATGTGCAGCAGATCTTTGGACAAGTTGGAGTTTATGGAGGATGACAGTCCAACAGGGAGAGGGTTAGAGTAGTAGAGTCAGCAAAGGCATGGAGAAAGGTTTCAGTGGCAATGGGGTTGAGGTAGGACAGAGGCAGGCAATATTGGGGAGGTAGAAGTAGGTGTCCTTGGTGATATGATGTGGGGTTCATCCAATCTACACATACAATCAATGAAGAAAATCACCTTGTGGCATTGTCCTTTAAAGAAATGTACATCCTTGCCTAGCCATTTGGGTCAGGTGATTTTCTCCCACTGTGTTAGTGCAAGGCCTTATTTCAACTCCCACCTTTATTTCTATTTTGGCAGTTATACACAAGAAAATTTCTTTTCTACTTTGTCTTTCTCCATTATAAAATGGGGTGTTTTTCTAATATTCAATTATTTTAGTAGTCCTGTAAAACCTGTAAAATTACAGTTTTGAGTTTCCAACAAAATTTTGGTTTCACAACCATTGAAGTCAAATTTCTTCAAGGAATGAGAAATAACAGCAGTCACTGCATCTCAAAGTGGTTCTTCGTATGTGAAGCACTTTGTGACATTTCTGAGAGATGTGATAAGGCGACAACAACTTGCATCTTACAGTACCTTTAATCAAAGAAACATCCCAAGATGCCTCACAGAGGCATGAAGGAAAAGGATGCTGAGCCAAAGGAGGAGAGCGTAGATGGGGTGATCAAAAGCTTGATCAAAGAGCTGGGTTTTAAGGAGAGCCTTAAGAAGAGGGAGCTGAAAAGTCATTGGAGTTTATGTATAGAATTTCAAAGAGTAGAACCTAGATGGCTGGAGGCATGGCTGCCAATAGTGGGGCAAAGGGAGGAGGGTACACAAGGCGGAGTCAGAGGAACGGAAAGTTGGGCGAGATTTATACGGCTGAAGGAAAGAAAGAAAAAAGAAGGACTTGCATTTATATAGCGCCTTTCACGACCACCGGACGTCTCAAAGCACTTTACAGCCAATGAAGTGCTTTTGAAGTGGAGTCACTGTTGTAATGTGGGAAATGCGCAGCCAATTTGTGCACAGCAAGCTCCCACAAACAGCAATGTGATAATGACCAGATAATCTGTTTTTGTTATGTTGGTTGAGGGATAAATTATTGGCCAGGACTCCCCTGCTCTTCTTCGAAATAGTGCCATGGGATCTTTTACGTCCACCTGAGACAGCAGACAGGGCCTCGATTTAACGTCTCATCCGAAAGACGGCACCTCCAACAGTGCAGCACTCCCTCAGCACTGCACTGGAGTGTCAGCCTAGCTTTATGTGCTCAAGTCCCTGGAGTGGGACTTGAACCCACAACCTTCTGACTCAGAGGCAAGTGTGCTGCCAACTGAGCCATGGCTGACACAAGGAGGTTAGAAACATGGAGGGGTAAGGCCATGGAGGGACTTGAACATAATGTTAAAGATTTTAAATTTGGGAGATTAGAAGCCAGTGTAAGTCAGGGAATGAAACGGGCGCAAAATGTCCAATATGCCGGGCAATGCACACAGTCTGAGCCGGATGTGTGCCACCCGCCATATTGGTATAGACATCAAAAGAGATGCCCAGGGCCCGTGCTTGAAATAGGCGTTAGGCTCTTTGTTTATGCCTGTTTGATGCCCTCTTTATCAAAGTGGTTTGCCTGAACACAGTTGGCCCGAAATACAAATCGTCTTCACTGGTGAGCTGCCTGGGGACATCCAGTAGGCGTCTCAGCTCGCTGGTCTGATATAAATGAGGCCCGAGGTCCAATATTGTGTGGGCCTCGGGTCTACCCATTACGGCGCAGAGATCATTCCCTGCAGCGTAAACCAATTTCTAGGCCAGAGTTCTTATTTTGTGACAAATAAGGTTGGTGAGCTGCAGGCACAAGTTGCCACATGGAGTTATATTACAGGAGGAATAATGTAGACCTGGCTCAAACAAGGGCAAAAATGGGAACTTAACATACCTGGCTGCAAAGTATTCAGAGGCAATAGGAAAGGAAAAAAAGGAGGAAACAAGGTGGCAGTAATGATCAAAGATACTGTTACAGACCTGAAAAGGGGTGATGTGTTTGAGGGTTCAAAGACAGAATCTATTTGGTTAGAATTAAGGAGCAGGAGAGGAGCTGTTATGCTGCTGGGTGTATATTGTAGACCACATAATAGTGAGAAGTAGATGGAGGAGCAAATCTGCAAGCAAATTTCAGAAAGATGTAAAGACAATAGAGTAGTGATAATGGGGGATTCAATTATCCTAATATAGACTGGGGAAAAATCAATGTTAAGGTCAAGGTAGGTGAGGAATTCCTGAAATGTGTACAGGAGAACTTCCTTATCAGCATGTTTTCAGCCCAACGAGGAATGAAGCAATGCTGAATCTAGTTCTGGGGAATCAAGCAGAGCATGTTTCAGTGTTTTGAGAAACAATATCATTAGCTTTAGAATAATTATGGGAAAGTCATGGAACAATCAAAGGTGAAGATACTCAACTGAAAGGGGACTAATTTCAGTGAGTTGTAAAGGGATCTGGCCCAGGTGTATCGGAAACAGATTGGCAGCTAAAACAGCACATGAGCAATGAGAGACCTTCAAGGAGGAAGGTCTTCCTATGAGGGGAAAGGAAGGGCATCCAAAACTAGAGCTCCCTGGCTGACTAAAGAAATTGAGATTGAAATAAAAATGAAACAGAAAAAGGAGGCTTATGATAAATAATACAGTAGAGAATCAAGCAGAATACAGAAAATGCAGAGGAAACTTAAAAAGGAAATGAGAGGGACAGATGAAATCTAATGCAGAGAAGTGTGAAGTGATGCATTTTGGAAGGAAGAATGAGGACAGGCAATGTAAACTAAATGGTACAATTTTAAAGGGGGTGCAGGATCAGGGAGACCTGAGGGTTCACATACACAAATCTTTGAAGGTTGCAGGACAAGTTGATAAGGCTGTTAAAAAGGCATATAGGATCCTAGGCTTTATAAACAGAGGCATAGAGCAGGAAAGCTAAGAAGTTATGCTAAACCTTTATAAATCACTGGTTAGGCCTCAGTTGGAGTAGTGTGTCCAATTCTGGGCACCACACGTTTGGAAGGATGTCAAGGCTTTGGAGAGGCGCAGATGAGATTTACAAGAATGGTACCAAGGATGAGGAACTTCAGTTACGTGGAGAGACTAGATAAACTGGGATTGTTCTCCTTAGAGTAGAGAAGATTAAGGGGAGATTTAATAGAGATGTTCAAAATTATGAAGGGTTTTGATAGAGTAGATAGGGAGAAATTGTTTCCACTGGCAGGAGGGTCAGTAACCGGAGGACACAGATTTACGATAATTGGCAAAAGAACCGGTGAAGGGGTTGAGGAGATTTTTTTTTAATGCAGCAAGTTGTTACGATTTGGAATGCACTGACTGAAAGGGTGATAGAAGCAGATTCAATAATAACTTTCAAATGGGAATTGGATATATACTTAAAAAGAAACAATTTGCAGAGTTATGGGAAAAGAGCAGGGAGAGGGACTAATTGGATAGCTCTTTCAAAGAGCTGGCAGAGACACGATGTGCTGAATGGGCCTAAGTTGTGCCATGTATGCAGGAATGTATGCACTAAAAATCAATGTTCTAACGTTCAGAGAAAGCCTGATGCTTATGACCTATGAGAAGTCTTGTACCCACAAAAAAACATACCATACTATATTGAAAGGCTTTAAATGTTGAGAGTTTCTATGTCAACTTTCTGTTGGACATCAAGTGAGCTGCTGCATTTCTGGATCATGTTGACTAATCTGCTTTGAACTCAGATTATTGACCAGGCAGCAGGTTGTTGTGATTGAGATGTTGTAACAGAATCTTATGGACTATGGTTTCCAAGAGCATTTCCATTTGTGTCTATCTTTGATTTCTCATCTCCTTTTGCTCTTCGTGTTCACTGGAATTGAATCAAGATGTATGAAACATAGAAACATAGAAACTAGGAGCAGGAGTAGGCCATTCGGCCCGTCGAGCCTGCTCCACCATTCAATACGATCATGGCTGATCATCCAAATCCAGTACCCTGTCCCTGCTTTCTCACACAGAATCCCCATCGAGCCTGCACCGACACATATCCCACCCTATCCCCGTAACCCCACGTATTTAATTCCCCCTAACATATCCCATCCTATCCCCGTAACCCCACATATTTAATCCCCCCCTAACACTAAGGGTCAATTTATCATAGCCAAATCAACCAAACCCGCACATTTTTGGACTGTGGGAGGAAACCGGAGCACCCGGAGGAAACCCACGCAGACACGGGGAGAATGTGCAAACTCCACACAGACAGTCACCCGAGGCCAGATTCGAACCCGGGTCTCTGGCGCTGTGAGGCACCAGTGCTAACCACTATGCCACCGTGTTGCCCGCCATCACCATCCTCAAGTTAAAGTTTTCCTGTCTGACCAAATATCAGAATGAATTGCTGAACCGAACAGACCTGCAATTTCGAACATGTTAAGGTGTCTGAGCCATCCTTCCTGGGACATCTCAAATGTTTCCTTTTCTGGCAAGGGCAAATAATTTGAGTTATCCTGTGAGCATATGAGATTACTTCTGGAATCCTGAATGATATTAAACCGGAGATATATTTTCAGCTGCATAGCTTTACTTCATTTACATGTTACTAGACAAACAATGGACACATATACACACGCCTGCGCATCCTCAATTGGCTCCTTCAAAAAGCAGGAAATTCTGCTATTTCATTGATGTAGCCATTACTGATTTAATCAGCAACCATTGTTTAAACTCCATCTTAAACTGACGAATAAATCCATACATGTTACATGTTGCTAAATGCCAGTGGGAAGATTAATGCTTAACCTTGGAATACAATTGTCGTTTCAACAAATATTGTGTCTAAGAACTCTGCCTTTTGCAGAAATATGGTACATTTCTCCAGCCTTCTCAAGAAGTGGTAATAGTGAGGTTCAGTTTGATGTTAGATATTCATTTGACTATGTTCCACTAGACCTGAAAATTGTGAAGTTCAGAGATAGCTCATAATTGTTCTTTTGATGAGCTGGTGCTAGAATTTTTCATATTTGGACTTGGTATGGAGATACGGTTCTGATGTGTTTTGACTTCACCATAAACTGAGGCATTATGCACATTATTCATTAAACTGGAAATTTGAGCCGGTGTACAGCTGCTTGAATGTGATACAACTCTACAGTATCAAATAAAAACAGAAAATGCTGGAAATACTCAGCAGGTCAGTCAGCATTTGTGGAGAGAGAAACAGAGTTAACATTTCAGGTCAATGACTTTTCGTCAGAACTGGAAAAAGTTAGACGTAACAGATTTTGGGCAAGTGCAGGAGCAGGGAAAGGGGGGAGGGAAGGAAAGAACAAAAAGAAATGTTTGTGATAGGGTGAAAGGCAGGAGTGATTAAATGACAAAAGGTATGATTGTACAAAGCAAAAGGAGATGGTATTGGGACAAGTAAAGATCAAAAGATGGGTCTAGAAGAGGTGTAAATGGGAATGGCAGAATCATCAACAGCTGCCATCTGAAAAAATAGGGGCAGAGGTTATGATCTGAAAATGTTGAACTCGATGTTGAGTCTAGAAGGCTGTAAAGTGCCTAATCGAAAGATGAGGTGCTGTTCCTCGAGTTTACGTTGAACTTTGTTGGAACAGTGTAAGAGGCCGAGGTCAGAGTGGGAGTGGAGTGGAGAATTAAAGTGACAGGCGACCGGAAGCTCAGGGTCACGCTTACGGACTGAACGCAGGTGTTCTGCAAAGCGGTCGCCCAATCTGCGTTTGGTCTCCCCAATGTAGAGGAGACCACATCGTGAGCAGCGAATACAGTATACTGAATTGCAAGAAGTACAAGTAAATCGCTGTTTCACCTGAAAGGAGTGTTTGGGGCCCTGGACAGTGGGACGGGAGCAGGTAAAAGGGCAGGTGTTGCATCTCCTGCGCTTGCACGGGAAGGTGCCATGAGAAGGGGAGGGGGTGTTGGGGGTGATCGAGGAGTGGACCAGGGTGTCACGGAGGGAGCAGTCCCTTCGGAATGCTTAAAAGGGGAGGGGAGGGGAAGATGTGTTTGATGGTGGGATCATGCTGGAGATGGCGGAGGATGATCAGTTTCCTGGCCCCAACCGTCTCCTTTTCATTATGGATGTCCAATCCCTCTACACCTCCATCCCCCACCAGGACGGCATGAGGGCGCTCCGCTTCTTCCTTGAACAGAGGCCCAACCAGTCCCCATCGACCACCACCCTCCTCCGCCTGGCTGAACTATTTCTCACATTGAACAACTTCTCCTTTGACTCCACTCACTTCCTCCAAATTAAAGGTGTTGCTATGGGAACCCGTATGGGCCCTAGCTATGCATGCCTTTTCGTGGGATATGTGGAACATTCTTTGTTCCAGTCCCATCAGGTCCCCTCCCTCATCTCTTTTTCCATACATTGATGACTGTATCGGTGCCGTTTCCTGCTCTCACTCTGAACTAGAAAATTTAATTCACTTTGCTTCCAATTTTCACCCTTCCCTCATCTTCACATGGCCCATCTCTGACTTTTCCCTTCCTTTCCTCGACTTCTCTGTCTCCATTTCTGGGGCTAGGCTATTGACAAACATTCACTATAAGCCCACTGACTCCCACAGTTACCTGGACGACATTCTCTAGAGTTTAGAAGAATGAGAGGTGATCTCATTGAAACATACACAATTCTTACAGGGCTTGATAGGGTAGATGCAGGGAGGATGTTTCCCCTGGCTAGGGAGTCTAGCACCAGGGGTCACAGTCTCAGAATAAGGGGTCAACCATTTAGGACTGAGATGAGGAGAAATTTCTTCACTCAGAGGGTGGTGAATCTTTGGAATTCTCTACCCCAGAGGGCTGTGGAGGCTCAGTCGTTGAGTATATTCAAGACCGAGATCGATAGATTTTTGGATATTAAGGGAATCAAGGGATATGGGTGGGGATAGTGCAGGAAAGTGGAGATGAGGTAGAAGATCAGCCATGATCTTATTGAATGGCGGATTAGGCTCGAGGGACTGAATGGCCTATTCCTGCTCCTATTTCTTATGTTTCTTATGACACTTCCTCCCATCCCGCTTCCTGTTTGGACTCTGTTCCATTCTCCCAGTTTCTCCGTCTCCGTTGCACCTGTTCTGACGATGCCACCTTCCATACTAGTGCTTCCGATATGTCTGGGACTCTACTCATTGGAGTTCAGAAGAATGAGAGGCGATCTTATTGAAACATATAAGATTGTGAAGGGGTTGGATCGGGTGGATGCGGGGAGGATGTTCCCGATGACGGGTGAGACGAGAACTAGGGGACATAGTCTTAGAATAAGGGGCTGCTCTTTCAAAACTGAGATGAGGAGGAACTACTTCACTCAGAGGGTGGTAGGTCCATGGAATATGCTGCCACAAAAAGCTGTAGAAGCTACAACATTAATTAAATTTAAAACAGAAATAGACAGTTTCCTAGAAGTAAAGGGCATTAAGGGTTACGGGGAGCGGGCAGGAATTTGGACATGAGTCTAGGTTCGGATCGGTCATGGCCCTGTGGGTAGTGGAGCGGGCCCAGGGACTGTGTAGCCTGATTCTGCTCCTATTTCGTGTGTGCAATTCTGTTAGATGCAGGAGATGGTTCTGTGATAGATAGTAGATTGGCGGTTAGGATCAGATCAGCCATGATCTTATTGAATGGCGGAGCAGGCTCGAGGGGCCGATTGGCCTACTCCTGCTCCTATTTCTTATGTTCTTATGTTCTTATGTTCTTCCTTTTTCCTCAACCGAGGATTCCCCTCTACCGTGGTTGACATGGCCCTCCAGCGTGATCCCACCACCAAACACATCTTCCCCTCCCCTCCCCTTTCAGCATGCCGAAGGGACCGCTCCCTCCACGACACCCTGGTCCACGCCTCAATCACCCCCAACACCCCCTCCCCTTCCCACGGCACCTTCCTGTGCATGTGCAGGAGATGCAACACCTGCCCTTTTACCTCCTCTCTTCCCACTGTCCAGGGCCCCAAACACTCCTTCCAGGTGAAACAACGATTTACTTGTACTACTTGCAATTTAGTATACTGTATTCGCTACTCACGATGCGGTCTCCTCTACATTGGGGAGACCAAACGCAGATTGGGTGACTGCTTTGCGGAACACCTCTGTTCAGTCTGTAAGGGTGACCCCGAGCTTCCGGTCGCCTGTCACTTTAATTCTCCGCTCCACTCCCACTCTGACCTCTCTGTCCTCGGCCTCTTACACTGTTCCAATGAAGTTCAACGTAAGCTCGAGGAACAGCACCTCATCTTTCGATTAGGCACTTTACAGCCTTCTAGACTCAACATCGAGTTCAACAATTTCAGATCATAACCTCTGCCCCTATTTTTTCAGATGGCAACTGTTGATGATTCTGCCATTCCCATTTACACCTCTTCTAGAATCACCTTTTGTTTTTTTACTTGTCCCATTACCATCTCCTTTTGCTTTGTACAATCATACCTTTTGTCATTTAATCACTCCTGCCTTCCACCCTATCGCAGACCGTACCTTTTGTTCTTCCTTCCCCTCCTCCCTTTCCCTGCCCCTGCACTTGCTTAAAATCTGTTACATCTCTAACTTTTTCCAGTTCTGACGAAAGGTCATCGACTTGAAACCTTAACTCTGAAATGCTTGGAAGAACTGCAACATATGGAATGGATTCCTTATAGAGGACCCCACAGTACAACCTGAAGGATCATACCTTCCTCGCAACCATCAACCGCCTCAGAACTGGTCATGGTAGATGCTGCCATCTTCTCCATAGGTGGAAGATTAAAGCATCTCCATGATCCGACTGTGGAGCTCCTAATTCGACCTTGGAGCACATCATTGAGCACTGCCCTCAGAGGAAATTCGCAGGCAGCCTACAAGATATCTACACTGTTACACCGGAAGCTTTGGCCTGGATATCCAACTTAGATATTGACATTTGATTTGCTTTGCTACTACCATACGAAAGAAGAAGAAGACTGTTTCTCTTTCCACAGATGCTGCCTGACCTGCTGAGTATTTCCAGCATTTTCATTTTTTATTTCAGATTTCCAGCATCTGCAGTATTTTGCTTTTGTTCTGCAGCATCAAATATGATCTGCTAGTTCTGAGCCCAGGTAAAATCTGATTTTTTTTTTTGCATCATGGATAGGATGTCAATCTATAGCAGAAATATTCTACTGGCAACCACTGGAATTACCCAATAGGTTGAGATGAAAGTTAATATTTTAAACCATTTTAGCTTTAAACACAATTTTAAATGTATAACATATTGCTGAATTATGTGAATTTTTCTTAATCTGGGAATTCAATAATGGACAAGATTAGCACACTGTTGATTCACCTCTGGAACCTGGTTTTAAATCTGCCCGAGACTGATGGAATGAAAGATCTCTATGTTTACGATAAGGATCCTAAGTGAAATGAGTTTGGAACAACTTCATTCCATCTAACAGTGGGCATGAGCCTATAGGGCAACAGTTCATGATGTCTGTTGGTTTTGAGATTTGAGCTGTGTGTATTGTTGGGGCAGAGTAAAATGAGCTTCACTCTACAGCCAGTGTTATACCTGACTAAGGAACACCATCACCTCTAATACAACAGCAAAATACTGCGGATGCTGGAAATCCGAAATAACAACAGAAAACGCTGGAAAAACTCAGCAGGCCAGGCAGCATCTGTGGAGAGAGAAACAGAGTTAACCTTTCGTCAGAACCATCACCTCTAAGTTCCCTTTCAAGTCACAGACCTTCCTGACTTGCACATGCTTCCTTGTGCCTTCCTTGTATTATCTTAGTATTATATCCTAGTACTCCCTAACTAACACTATGCATATTTGTGCTTATTAATTACTAGAAAAATGGCATAATTTCAACTATTTCATTAGCTTTGAATTACATTTCCAGCTGCTTCTTGATTTCTTATTGCCTATGAAAGTATATTTTCAGAAAAAGCAAAATAAATTTCACCTTTTATATTGATAATCCCTTAACTACAAGATTATTGTCGTTCAATGATGTGAAGCATGGGGTTTGATCACTGGAAGTGAGAATGGGTCAAAGAGTTTCATTAAACTGAGCAATATTGACTTTCAAATTGTGTGATACGTAGATTAATTTTAGCATATGTTTGGATAGTTGTCACATTTCTGGTAAAATTGATTAGGATTATTTGGTATTATCTTAGTAGTATATGCTGTTCAAGTGTTTATTCAAGTACCTTATTCAAGTGATCATTCGTCACTCTGCATCTTCCACACATTATTAGCGTAGCCTAGCCTGATGTATTCTAGGCAAACCCATAGGGGCAGCTTAAAGGGTATGCACATGAAAATGTCTAACGTTGCAGATAGAAAGTACCATATGTAGTCTCCTACTCCCATGTCACATGATGCCCTGGGATTTGTGCAACTGCATTGATCACAGTGTTGAGCAAAGACCAGCATCACACACCATAAATGACATGCTCTAACTGTCAAGAAGTCCTTTTTCCCTTCAGATATCAGCCTTGACTCAGTGGTAGCATTCTCACCCCTGACTCCTAAAGTCGTGGGTTCAAACTCCACTCAAGCAATTTGAGCACAATAATGTAAACTGACTCTTCAGTGCAAGGAGTGCAGCACTGTCAGAGGTCCTGTCTTTTGTATGAGACACTAAATAGAGGCCTTCCTCAGGTGGACATAAAAAAATCCCGTGGCACTATTCAAAGAAGAGTAGGGGAGTTCTCCTGATATCCTGGACAACATTTATCTCTCAATCAACATCACTAAAATAGATTATCTGGTCATTTATTTCATTACTGTTTTTGTTTGACTTGCTGTGCGCAAATTGGCTGCTGCATATCCCTACATTATAACAGCGACTACACTTTAAAAGTTCTTAATTGGCAGTAAAGTGCTTTAGGACGTCCTGCAGTCATGAAAGGCGCTATGTAAATGCAAGTCCTATATTCCTTCCTCCCTCCCTCCCCGACAACTGGTACTAAGACAAGACCACCGAGAAAATACTGACACAGATTTTAAGTAAATTGAAGGTAAATGACATCTGATCCATCTGAGGATGCAACTATTGGTCAGTAACATGTGTGTTCCCTCAGACAGCAATTGTGAATTTAGAAGTCTTTGTATCATCCAGGATAATACTGCTGAACCAATCCCAAACCAGACAGGCATCTTTTCGACTATTCCACTGGGATAATGATAAGCAAAGTGCAAATATTCCCTTAAACTGCAAGCACTTATTGTAAATTATCTGTATTTGATTTGACATTCTCATCCTTGTTTTCAAATTCCTCCATGGCCTAGCCCTTCCCTATCTCTGTAATCTCCTCCAACCCCACAAACCCCTGAGATATCTGCGCTCCTCTAATTCTGGCCTCTTGAACATCCCTGATTTTAATCGCTCAACCATTGGTGGCCGTGCCTTCAGCTGCCTAGGCTCTAAGCCCTGGAATTCCCTCCCTAAACCTCTCTGCCTCTCTATCTCTCTTTCCTCATTTAAGACACTCCTTAAAACCTACCTCTTTGATCAAGTTTTTGGCTATCTGCCCTAATTTCTCCTTATGTGGCTCGTGTCAAATTTTGTTTTATAATACTCCTATGAAGCACCTTGGGATGTTTTACTATGTTAAAGGTGCTATATAAATACAGGTATGGAAAGTGTCCACGTTGTCCAAGGCCTTGTCGTGGATTTTGATAATCGGGGGGCAGTACTGTGTGGCGCTTTCCATACCTCGGGAGCCTACTGTCAACAAGGGCAGATGTCGATGACGAAGTCCAACACTGCCTTCAGTGTGCCAGTGCAGCCTTCAGTCGCCTGAGGAAGAGAGTGTTTGAAGACCAGGACCTCAAACCCGGCACTAAGCTCATGGTCTACAGAGCAGCAGTGATACCCGCCCTGCTGTATGCCTCAGAGACATGGACCATGTACAGCAGGCACCTCAAAGCACTGGAGAGGTACCACCAACGCTGCCTCCGCAAGATCCTGCAAATCCATTGGCAGGATAGGCGCACCAACGTCAGTGTTCTCGCTCAGGCCAACATCCCCAGCATCGAAGCTTTGACCACGCTCGATCAGCTCCGATGGACGGGTCATATTGTCCGCAAGCCCGATACGAGACTCCCAAAACAAGTGCTCTACTCGCAGCTCTGGCACGGCAAGAGAGCCCCAGGTGGGCAGAGGAAACGCTTCAAGGACACCCTCAAAGCCTCCTTGAAAAAGTGTAACATCCCCACCGACACCTGGGAATCCCTGGCCCAAGACCGCACAAAGTGGAGGAGAAGCATCCAGGAAGGCACCGAACACCTCGAGTCTCTTCGCCGGGAGCAAGCGGAAGCCAAGCGCAGGCAGCGCAAGGAGCACACGTCAACCCAAGCACCCCACCCACCCGCCCCTTCAACCACCGTCTGCCCCACCTGTGACAGAGACTGTAGGTCCCGCATTGGACTCATCAGTCACCGGCAAACTCATTTTTAATGTGGAAGCAAGACATCCTCAGTTCTGAGGGACTGCCTAAGAAGAAGAAGAAGATATAAATACAAGTTGTTGTTGTTGTTGTTGTCTGACAGGGTAGTCCTTCATACTCACCTGGACTTTTTAACCTGAGGTTTCTTCCCAGTTTAATTGGAATTATGAAATTGTAGTCACATTGTTTATCCGCTACTCTTTCTTGGCCTCACTTGCTGGTTCTTCCTGTCATCATGCACACTGACGTAAGAAAACTACTAGGCACTTGGTCTAAGCGTTAAACAAAGCTTTAATCAACTGTTTTACAACATGGAGGTTTAGTTGTGTCCTTCACTAGTTCCTGTTAAGAATGTCCTGCGCAAGCTGGGCCCGTGCCCGAGTATTTATACTCTCCCTGGACAGCGCCACCCGCAGGCCACTCTATTATTTCATAAGTCTTTATGACAGATTCATGTCACACACTATGGTAAACTGCCTCAAACAATGTTCAACGTTCTTGTCCAGGGCACGGATTAAGCCACTTCCATGCTTCTTGCAAGAGAAGCTGGTACACAACAGGAAGGAGACATCCAAAACACGAAGAGATCCTGCCACTTTACAGACGCTGACCCTAATAGAAAAGGGTACCATCATCATCATCATTGGCAGAGAGAGGGCACGCAGCATTAGAGATGGTGAGGCTGGAGGCCAGGCACAGCAGCGTATTTGGGCCTCTTCCCTTTTTCACTTTCTGCTTAAATCTCTAACATACACTCGCACAATCACACACTCAGCATAAGAAGCTGGTGGTGCGTTGCGCTGCCACTCATCTGTTGGTGCATACCCTTGCGATTATGTGTGGACTCTTGTCCCTCTTCCCTTTCTCTAAGTCAATCATATGACTTTGTCACTCCAGTCAAACATACTGAGGTGAAGAACCCTCCAGAAGAACCGTCACTCGCTGTTACCCTTCCAAGCACCAGCACAGAAATTACCACAGAACTTAGTGAGTTAGAGGATGCCGGCACTTTGAGATTCATTGCGCACAAGGGAGCAAGAGCTAATGCGGGTGGCAAGGGCAGGTCAGGAAAGAGCTCCAAGGAGGGTCAACTCATGTCCTAGCTTTGCCGAAGATGGCACATGTATACTTTAGGGGCCCAGACTTTAAAAGAAAGATGATTTCTGTGCATCAATTTCTGCATGCATTGGATTGCTTGCCAGGGAGTTTCCAGAACATGTTGGTTAGTATGGTGACATCCACTACCACTTGTGTAAGGTTCTGGTGCATGGCACTGATAATTTGTCGTCAATCATGGAGCGTGTGGTCATCTCAATGGGTGCTGCATCTGAGCCCACCCCCCAGGAGTCTGGGAAACCAGTAATAGCATCTCTCAGGGATGCTTTTACTGGGGCCATGCAGGGTCTAGGCTTAGCTATCTCTTCTGCTTTGGACAGAATGGATAGAGACTTCAATTGAATCATGAATGTCCTAGGCCAGAATTTTCACAGGAAAGAATGGGTGGGTTGGAGGTGTGGGGAGGAAGTGAAAGTTATAAAAATGTAAAACCCGACCCCAACCCACCTCCAACCTGCCCACTTTCACCTTTCATTCAGGCAGGACGGGGGGCGGGCTGCCAACCTGCTGCCAGGGGGCGGGTTGGCAATTTAATATTATAATAAGGCCTGAAGCCTCTACTTTAACCTGCTTTGCAGGTTTTACTGCAGGTGGCCAGGGATCCCAGGGCTCAGGAATCCTGATAGCTGCAACAAGGCAGCCTCAGCCTCAGCCTCGGGGAGCAATCCTTGTGGGCCGGGAGGAGCAGGAGTGCTTCCTCCCGGCCCCCCAAGCTCCCCCACCATTAGCCTGCCACACCCCAGGGTAAGGGATTGGACCCTCCCCGGGGATCGTGACTCAGCTCCGGGGTCAGGGATCAGACCCCCCCTCCCCAGGATCAATCTCACCCCCTGGAGTCGGGGATCGGACCCCTCCACAGCTTGGAATCCCCCCCCCAACCATCCTGGGCCCAGCACCTACCTGGTCATGTGGCCCCCTGGTTCTCGTTCCCCGCACGACTGGAAGCCAGCCTGTCAATCAGGCTGACTTCCGGGCAGGAAACCGGCCCTTTATGTCACACGCATGCTGTGGAGTTAAAACTCCACAGTGTACCGGGAAGCCCGAACTCTCTCAGATCAGTATGAATACTGAGCCGCAGCTTGGTTGCAGGGACAGTCCTGCAATGGGAATAGAGCATAATGCTATTTCTCTGGACCCTCGTGACCCCCTGAACCAATTCCTGCCCTGGTGCCAGAAAGCCAGCAGGATCAGGCTGCCCAACAGGTGTGAAGTTGCTGCAGTCTCAGGTCCAAGCTCCGATAGGGTGCTGTCCATAAGGATCTCATGACCCCCTGCCTGAGCCACAGAAAACTCCTATGTTGCAGCTACTGGGCGAGCACCTTGTAGAAGCACTAGAGTAAGTAATGTTACTTGACGTTGTGTCGGTCTTTGGATTTATGCTGTTTATTTGAGGGTGGAAGGGCTGAGAGATGTTGGACATGACTGTTAAGACAGGGGAGCAATGATTGTTGAGCTGCTGTGTTTTTCAGTGAGCTGCTGCCATAAAAGCTTTGGCAACTGTTGTATCCCTCCCGCTTCTTCACTATCCTGTATTTCCTTGGCTCCAAGCAGTCAATATCTCATTTGTTGTGCAGGGCAAAGAGTGGGGATCGATGATTGACTCAATATAAAAGCAGCATGGCAGCTGCTAAGAAAGCAGGCACAGATCTGATGCACTGCTGGTGATGGCACACGAGTTGCACATTAAAAAAGTTGAAGCCCTTGCGATTTGCAAAGACAGTGGGATTGTGTGAAGGAGCCCACAGGGTGACATGGGTGCAATCAATGATGCCCTGGACTTGGGGGAAGCCTGTAATCTGTGTGAACCCCAGAGCCTTGTCCTGCTGCTTCCGGATATCCATGGGGAAAATTATGAATGTGTTTCCTCTAGCAAGCAGGACATCAGCCACCTGCTTAATGCAGGCAATAACTGCAGACTAACTGATTTGCTGATATCCCCTGTGACAGCCTGGAAGGAGCTAGAAGCAAAGAGGTTGAGGGCTGCAGTGACCTTGACTGCAACAAACTATGTCGTGCTAGCGGTGGCAGTTCGTTGCAGGTCTTCTCGCAGGATGCAGCTTTACTCTGTCAGAGCCTCCCTAGAGAATTGAAACCTCCTTATGCACTGCTCCTTGGATAAATACAGGTATGTTGTCCTGGGCCTGTAAACTCTTTGGAGGGTAAGGATTCCTCCGAGCATACCGCCTTCTATCCCTCCAGCTGCAGCTGTTTGCTCCTTCCTCTTGTTCTAGCTCCTGCTCTTCCTCTTCCAAGAGTTGGATTCCTAGCAGGACCTCCATGAAGAAAGAAATGCACTGACAGAAAGAAGCCCCTTAACAGTTCAGAACCTACTACAAGCACATTCAAATTGTTTAAGGTGAAGAAACCCATAAGCTAATGCAAGAAGAATGTCTCATAAAACTCTATACAGCTTAACCTGAGAGCAACTGAGGATCCCTTTAAATGTTGCTGGAAATACCCGTCTCCTGGCTTATACTGCTGCTCTGGCAGAAATCGGCTAAATCACTTCAGACTAAGGATGAAACCTTGAACCTTCTGGTCTGTATGGCTCAGCTACACACCGGGTGCTGTGTTTACTCACTGAACTATCAGACAACTGATGCCACTTCTGACCTAATTGCATGGAGCTGACCATCCCTTACTGTTAACCAGCAAAAGAAGTGGAAAATCATAACCAAGCCCAGAAAAAGGTAACGATTTGCTGTATCTCTGTATATTGTGCAGAATCATATAGTCTGGAGTATATGTTCCAGTACAGTAACATATCACATGGTTCAGAGGATGTTGATGAACTGCTCAAATCCTTATTCTTATAGTCGTTATGTTATCTCAACCTCTCTACTGCAGTTTTCTAACACAGCAGATGTATAAAAAAGGCATTAATGTATGGTGCATTCTTAAACAAAAGATCAGTGTACAATAACAACAAAGTCAGTAATGTGCAACAGTGTTGAGCCAAATCACTGGTTAATTTAATCTCCAGTGGAACTCTTGACATGTCTTCCGTTTGGCTATAAATAGAAACAAATAGAAACTTCATAGTTTAGAACATGTCAGAATGTGAATAAAAGTAAAATACATTTAGCACAGCTTACATAATGAGGTTGTGACATAAATGACATCTTTTGCAAATAGCTGGGGTGGGGGGTGGTGGTGGTGGTAAAATGGTTGTATAATTATCATAGCTGTGAGTGCATGGTACATTTTAATTGGTTAGCTTGTAACTTCTGTTGATTGGTAGCATTGTGGTTGCTAAGGGAAAATTTGAGGCAGGTTTTTCTGCAATGTTGAAACATCTGTTCGAGTTTAAACATTCAGGAGGAGAAATTCCTCTAGAGGGCCATTTGGGGCGCTAAGTCAAAAATGTTTGAAAAGTTAACGCCAGGCGCTAACCTTTTCAAACATTTGAGAAATTCAGATTTTTTGCTCCAAGAGGGAAGTGGAGTGCTAAATCAAGTGCTCCACTTGCCTCTTGGAGCGCAAGAGGCGGGGAATGTCCCGATCCGGGGCGATGTGCTCAGCAGCGCCACGTGTGACCACGCGTGGCACTGCCGCGTTGTTGGGGCTCTTCCCTCAATTAAAGGGAAGGGCTCCCCACTGCAAGCTATGCATTTTTTTTGGCATCTGCCGGGGTGCGGGAGTGCCGCACGATCAGCCCGGCAAGCTGAGTGCCGGGCTGACCGATCGTGGCACTCAGCCCGTGTCCGGTGCTCAGAAAAACATTTTTTCAATTGCTGATTTTTTCATGTCGGCCGGCCACCTTTAAATGGCGCCCAGTGAGCGGCCTGCTTCACTGTTCGTGACCCCCTGCAGCAGTTGGTAACATCGCCTGGCGCTGCTGCGGGGCGCGAGGGGGAATTTTTCTCCCGGGGCGCTGCGCCCAGAGATGACGTCATGATCTCCGGGCGCAGAAGATCGGGGCAATACCTGGTAACGGCGTCGCTAACCTCCCGCGCAATTTCGCGGGAGGTGCGGTTATCGCCTCGGACCGGGGGGTGCCGAAAAGCCATTTGCACCCCGTTAGCGCCTCCCACCGGAGGCGCAAACGAGGTGAATTTCGCTCCCTCAGTCTGGTCTGTTGCATCCATATAAGGAATGGAAATGTTCGTAAAAATAGTTCTTGTTCATGTTATCTTCTGGGCTGAAAAATGCAGCCACATACTGTAAAATCTGTTTCATTTATTTTGTTGAATGCTTTGCTCTATATTTGTCACACCCATAACATTTTTTTATCTTTTGCCCTCTGACAGTAACCATCCAAACTTTCTGATTGCCCACTTCAATCAATTGTTTATCCATGTAATGTGAAAATTATGAGGTGAAATCACAATAAGAGACATCTATAGCTGTATGTTTTTTTATTTACCAGGAAATGCGAAAACTAGTTGTTTAACTTGTAACTTCTGTCCTTTTTCTTATAGCCAAATGCAGATTGTGCAGACGATGTAACGACTGATTTTGACGGATCCATAGGAGGGCCACCAACTAATCAGATTACAGGTGCTAGTGATGTGACAGTGAATGAGAGTTCTGTTGGCCTTGATCCTCCTGTTCGAACTATTGGCCTTTCACAGATCATTCAGGACAATGAAGCTCTTCAGCAAGTTGAAGAGATTAATATTACTACTAGCAACAGTAAGTTTGACTTAGAATTATATTGCCTTTCTTGTCCCATACTGCAATATATTTAGAGATAGGGAAGAAATGACCTGCACTACTGGGTTGGTCTTACCTCCAGAATTTAAGAAGAATAAATGTAATTTGGTATTACATTTTTTTTGCCTATGTTAATGTATTTTCAGTTTCCCGCAATTAAGAATCAGCTAATGATTTTGTAAAGCACAATTCTTCTGCATATCTCAATTCCCCCATTCACAACTACAATGGACTAGCATTCATTCACATTCCCTGGGAAGCAATCACACAAGGAATAACATAAGAATTGCTAAGAGGGAATTAGATATATTTCTACAGGCAAAAGGGGTTAAGGGTTACGGAGAGAAGGCGGGGACGGGATACTGAATTGGAGGATCAGCCATGATCTCATTAAATGGCGGAGCAGGCTCCATCTAGTTCACCTTCTACCATCCTGGTAGTCACACGATAAAATGATATTGGAGTTGTTAACTAATCATTGCAATCAATCTCTATCAACAAATTCTACAACAAACCCAGAAATGACATGAGGAAAACCTCAGTGATGTAGAGCTTTGGGAACCATCGGTCCAAAGTCACCTTTTTCCTCCAAGCATGGTACACTTACCACATGTCATGTCTCAAATTACTCATATACTGTATCCCAAAATGTTATTTTCTGAAGGAAATGTATCTATAACCCTTTCTTTAAGTTGTTTTGAGACATCAAGATCAATGTTCCCACTCGACCACGCAGCTGTCTGGAGGTCCCGGCTTTTCAATGGGAGATTTCCCGCATGCGCGAAATGCGCAAATTTTTGAATGGGCTGCGCAGTCCATTAAAGGGACCATGCGTCCAAAAAAAATGGGGGAACATTGATCAAGATGCGTTGCCCATGTCACCAACCCAGTTCCTGTACAGTATAAAAAGATATGGCCAATGCTAGAGAGTCAGTTGTTTTTCTCAAGTGTATCTCTTGGGGGGGGGGTAAAAATAATTTCCCTATTTGTAGTCTTCACAGGGTTGGAGGGGTTGGATGGATAGAAGCGTTGTGAGTGGAGGGTGCTCAGAAGAATGGAAGAGACCCCACAAAATCTTTCTTCTCCAAATTACATCCCTCACACACCATTGGGAGACTGATCAGGAGGAGGAGTGCTGGTCCTTGTGGGGAAATGGAGCGGTTGTTACTCTCAACCAGTTGGGAGAAACGATTAAGTACGCAGCAACACATTATGTAGTGCAGCATCTCCCATGTGTAGTGAAATCTGCACAGTAACCCTAGCAACACACATCAGTCAAAAACAATCCACTTGGGAAAGAAAGGTATTTTCAAGTACCACCTGTAGTCTTTATAAATATTTAATACTTTTGCTCTAACAAATTCTTGCCTTGCTCCTGCAGAAGAATCATTATGGACCTTAGTTGACTTAAAACCTCAATACATTGAACTATTTTGATTGTACCTGTGGATTAGCAATACTGTTGTTTAGATGTATAGATGGCTATTCCTCCCCAAGTGAGTTAATGGTTTATAATAACTTTATTTCTCTAACTAACATAGTATACTTTATCAAGTGCAACCTCATGATGTCCCCTGCACGTTGTAAAACTGCTTGGCTCACATCTAAGCTCAATTGTGTGAAAGTCTCAAACACTATCACCAGGAATTTCCTTGCCGCTTCTCTCGATTGGCTGCCATAACTTTGGCACAATATCAGTAGAAACCCCAGGTAGATGTGCAAACAAATAGATGGGGTTTCTGCTGTAGTTATGGAAATTCGGCTCTCCGGCCCATAATGTTACGCGTGCAGACTTTACATCAGTTCCATCAAAAGGTCTTGACCTGAAACATTGAACTATCTTTACTCTTTTCAGATGCTGATGTGCCTGCTATGCATTTCCAGGATTTTGTATTCTAATTTGATTTCCAGCACCTGCAGTTTTTCTTTTTATCAATACTGATGTATGACCTCAATAAGAAGTATTTAATTGTTAATCCAGTTTTGCATATAATTGCTCTCATCAGATATTAGAGTAGTTTAGGCAATTAGTATTAGCTTTATGTTTGTGCCTGTGTGGTTGTGGCAAAAGCAAAGCTTTCGTTCTGTGTGAAGCAGAAAATAGCTTGGTTTTTTTTTAGATATAGGAATACAAAAGCAAAATACTGCGGATGCTGGAAATCTGAAATAAAAACAGAAAATGCAGGTCAGGCAGCATCTGGAGAGAGAAACAGAGTTAACGTTTCAGGTCGATGACCCTTCGTCAGAACTGGAAAAAGTTGGAGATGGAACAGGTTTTTAAGTAAGTGTAGGGGCAGGGAAAGGGGGGAGGGGAGGAAAGAACAAAAGGGAAGGTCTGTGATAGGATGGAAGGCAGGAGAGATTAAGAGACAAAAGGGATGATGGTGCAAGGCAAAAGAAGATGGTAATGGGACAAGTTAAGAAACAAAAGATGACTAGATGAAGTGTAAATGGCAATGGCAGAATGATCGACAGCTGCCATGTGAGAGAGAGAAAAAAAAAATGATAGGGGCAGAAGTTATGGTCTGAACTTGTTGAACTTGATGTTGAGTCCAGAAGGCTGTCAAGTGCCTCATCGAAAGATGAGGTGCTTTAGATGGAGACGGTAAAGGTGTTTTAGACGTAATTAGGATTAAGTTAGAAGCAGCCTTTCCTCACTCAAGTACCAAATAGAGGCTGGATCCCAGCTGCTTAGAAGGTTTAAAAAAAAAAGTTTTTTGATCTGTATGCAGTAGCATTAATAGGTTAGTGAGGCCTAGAAGAGATGTGAACTGCATTTCATCAAGTGATTCCATGCAAAGGATACATTATTGTGCCTTTCGAATTTGATTGATGACTCTCTGTTCAGATAAGTTTTCTCTGGGATACTGGAAACTTTTTAAAATGTCTTTAGTTTCATGTTCTATATCTTGAGTTCAGTTCCATTTCTGGAAAGAACACTTGGGCCCCGATATTAATGGCAGGGCCTCATTTGATTAATTTTGGGCAGACTCCCGCCCGACAGCCAGCCAGATTGACTGCCTGGTCAGTGAACGGGAGCAGTAAGTGGCGACAGGATGCTGCATCCAGGGATCCGTGGTGACGACGTGGGGGGAGAGGGAGGCAGAAGCTCTAGGCCGTGATCTGTGCTTTGTTGCGGGGAGGCAGAGGCTCCGGGCCACGCTCAGGTCTGGGGGGGGTGGGGTGCAGGGGGTGGGGGTGAAGGCTTCCTTGTGAGGTCTGGGGGGAGCACTCCTGCTCCGACTGGTCCACAAGGAGTGCTTAAAGGTGCTGATCTTCAGTACTTACCTTAGGCAGTTGATGCCTCCCGCCTCAGATCTGCTACCGGGCAGCTGACAATGTGGGTCTCCCCCTGACATACAGTTAAGTTTAAGTCACAGTGCTGATTATGCCATCGGGCCGTGTCTTTTGAATGTTAATTAGGCCCCTGCCTGCCTTTTGCGGGTGCCTCGTCGATAGCCTGATTTGAGTTTGTAAACATGTAAACGAAAGATAATGGGGTTAAGTTGCTCGATCCCGATATTTTAATAACCCCCCTCCCCCACCCGACCCTCTTCTGCCAAAGTAGGGTCATTGTTGGACAGGCAGCAATTTGCAGCGGATGTAAGGATTTAGGTTTTAGTTCCTTGTCTGCTTGCGGAAACTGCTTTTTTGCTGTGAACACAAGTAGGAAGTATTGAGGGAGAAAGTGTGAATAGTAACATGATTACACAGAAGCATTTATATTAAATATTTATACCACTCATCCCTTGAAATAGGTGGACTTCATTTACCAGTAAACAGTAATCTAACTTGCTTTGATACACAGCAGAATGCAGCTCTGTATTTGCCATGATGTCCAGTGCCTACTCAAATTGATTCACTAACTCCTGACATGTAATGCAAGTTAAACAGCTATAAGAGAGTAATATTAAACCACTTGTTTATGTAATAGATGAAAGAAATAATATGTAATCTATAGTATATATTTTAAATACACTTCTAGTATTCTGCTAGGAAAACATAACTTGATACTCCTATTACTGTAGAATGCCAGATCTTCTTCACCCGCTACACCCTCAGACATAGATTATTAGTTTGTTAATTTTTGATATTCTACATGGGTCTGGGGTTTGTCAACACAAGCATCTGTTAAATACCATCTACCCTACAATCCATACTGTCTGAGATCCAGTTACCTCCTTGTCCCCACCCCTCACCTGTCTAGTTTAAATAATTTTTGTTTGCTGCCTCAATGTTCCACACAAGTCTTTTTGTACCTGCTTCATTTAGGTGCAGCCTATCTCTCCTGTAGCAGCCCATTTTATTCTGAAAGTGTGCCCATTTATTTATGAATGTCAAGGTTGAATATTGGTGCTAGTGTGTGAACAGTGGCAGAGGTGTGAGAAGGTGAAGGCAGTAATAGCAAGGAGAGTAGGTACATAGATTGGCACCAGGAACAGAAGGAGGTGGAGTGGTGTGCTGCAATAAATGGAGGAGAGTGCTGATAATCAGGAGTGGGAAGGGTTGTGAGTGCAGTGACTTCAGGTAGTGCAGGGTTATGCAGAGAGTTATGCGAGATGGGAGTTAGGAATCTTACCTTAGAAATCCTGGTCAGGTCATTGAACTTCTTCTTGCATTGCAGCCATATCCTGAAAGTGATGGTCCTAGGACTGACAGCTCTGCCATCTGTGCCCACTGCTACCAAGCAGCTTGGCAGAATGTTTTTCTGCCACCTGGTGACTTGAGGACATCCATCCTCCTGTTGGCCTCCTCTACCAGGACCTACAGTTCTGCATCCGAGAATCGGGAGTCCCTTGAAGCTACTCCTTGGCTTGTTGGAAAGGTGACATAAAGCAAATCACTACAGAAGCTTGAAATCTGAAATAAAAACAGAAAATGCTGGAAACAATCAGCAGGTCAGGCAGCATCTGAAGAGAGAGGACATTTGAACCAGTTAGTTTATAGTTATGCATTTGAGCATTTAATGATAGAAAAGATAGGTTAAAAAAAAGTTCTGAGAAATAGCTGTTTTTTTCTGGAACCAAAATGAGAGAAAGTGAAGAAAAAGAAGTAGGATTGTTTTCAATGGGATGTTGCTGTGATCTGGCATGATTTAGTTTAGGTCCAAGCACTCCATGTATTTGCCTAAGACGGTACTGCTCCAGACTATACTGTAGGTTCCGTTCAGAAAAGCTTACCGTCAGTTAGTACTGATTTGGAGTGCTGCTGTTTGTATGTGCAAATAGAATAGTAGGGTGGTTTACTCACTGTAGATGCAGCCTTCATTGTTCTATCAATGAAATATGTCACTATGCACTGTTTTCAGGCTGAGGGGGCCAGGCAGGCACCCTCTCCCATGCATCTATCAATACCACTCTGTGATTGTCTATCTGTACATTGGAATGGCTCAGAGTTAAATACATTAATTCTTCTCTTTCCTACTGATGTTTAAGTGCCTGCCCTGATGACACTGGCAAGGTTAAGAACTTGCTGCCTTGGAAGTAGCTGACTTTGATGTACTGATAACCTAAGGTTAAGGAGGGACATTCCTTTGGCAAAGCTTACGTGCCTCATTTCTGCTGAAAAGCTTCATAAACTAACATTTTTGAATTTTTAATAATTAAAAGATCCACTGAAAGATGTTTACATTTCTAAAATACAGATTTAAAATAATGCATGAAGGGAATGGGGGAAGAGGAGGAGAGGGAGAGAGAAATAGAGAGGCCGAAAGATTAAAGTCCTGTGACTGACCAAAAAAATAATCGTAATTGAGTTATGCACTTATATTTAATAGGCCTGCATCATGGGTTTAGATTGCAACAGATACACTCTAAGGCTTGTTGTCTGAAAAATCATCTCTCAATTACTTTATTATTTAACAGAGATACTTGTTCATTTTTGCAATGCTTTTTTGGCTCTTAGATCTAATTTGGATGGAGAAGCTGGACTCTAGTGAGAGATTTGTAATTTGAAGTATTCTTTGATAGAACATAGACCAAAAACATTATTAATAATGTGCCAAATGTTGAAATATAAACTTGAAAATCCACACAATGGCCCGTATTTTCCGATGCCTACGGGTGTGTACGCGCTGTGTACACACCTGTAGGGACATCGGAAATGCCGGTTTCAGGCATGTGAAGCGCATGCGCTGAAAACCGGCATTTCCGATCTGTCAAGAATGCTCTTGACAGAATGCTCTTGACAGATCGCACGCCTGCCCTAGAGAAGGGCCTCTGCGGGGGGAGAGTTCCGCTTTCTGCAGAACCTCCGCCTGCTGAAACCCCTTGTAAAAGCTCCCACCTGACAGATGATCACTTTCCTCAGGCAGAAGCTGTTGCTCAGTCCATTTCCAGCACAAGTGTTTCCAGCAAAGTCTCCATCCAGTGTCACCTCATTGGAAGAACTCTCTCACCATTGACAGAATGCTTCTGTCAACTGTACTTCACCTGCCATCTATTCTATCAACATGGGTGCCGTTTATACTGTCTCACCTTGGTCCTCAGAATCGGACCACGATGAGCCCCAACACCAGCAGCACCAGGCACACCAGCAGCACCAACAACAACACCAACCTTCTCCGCAATCATCTGATGCTGCATAGGACACAGGGCATCAGCACCTGAGCACATTGCTGCCCGGGAGGCCAGGGATGGCTTCATCATGGCTAGATTTAGTTAACTTTACGCTGTACACCCAAACGGCTGCCACATGATGCGCCAGGTTGGCACCACCCCACACCAACACCATAAAGCATCCCTACAATGACCAAGCCATTCCTTTCACACTCACCACCATTGCGGGGGGTACCATTATGTCTCACCATTCCCTGCAACTCACTAAGACACTTCCAAAGGTGCACACAAATCTGTCCAAGACCAGAAAGTGTTGAAAATAAAGATTTTTATGTTTGACACCACATTAACAGAAACTTTACATAAACATTGGATAAAACACCCAAGTGGCTACCCTTATGTGTTGTTAGTTGGTATGATTGCACTAGGTTGAGGGTGAGTGTGAGGGGTGGCTAGTGAGATGGGGATGTGAGAGAGGGATAGGTGGAGGTGCAAGGTATGTTAGTGTGAGTAAGGATGTGCAGGAGTAGGGTAGGGAAAGCAGAGTGATGGGGATGTGATGAGAGGCACAGCAGGATGCAGTTGAGTGTGGCCTGGTACTAACGTTTCCTGATCTAATGAAACCATTGAAACGTTTGCGGCACTGCACCCAGGTCCTCCTGACCACATCCCTGCTTGTGACCCCCCTCTGCAATTTGCAACCAGGCTGTCTTGGTCTCCTGGGGAGGTCTCTTCCGCCCATCGGAAAGGAAGAGGACCTCCCCGCGTGCTCTGACTCCCTCCATAAGCATATGGAGGGAGTCACCGGAGAACCTGGGTGCAGCCCTCTGCCTCTGTGCAGTCATTGTCAGTGTTTGCAGCACTCCAATGCACTGACAGCACTATGTTAGATGAAACTTCAAATGTAATGTGGCCATGGTCCCTTTAAAGATCCCGGCTAAAAATGCGTCATGAATGACGTCATCAGACCCACTCCATCTCATTGGGCCGGGTTACGCGCTGGGCGGGCTTAATAGGGCCAATTAAGGTAAGTTCATTTTCAACAGCGGGGTCGGGACACGACATGGCCACCGCCCGCACCGGACCCGCCAATGTAAAGAAAATTCCGGCCATTGTTTGAAGAGCTACCTGGTAGTGGGTTTGTGGAATACAGTTTAGTCTCTAGTAATGAGAAAACACTTGTAGCTGTTTGTAAAGCTTGTAACCTTACCTACGTGCTTAACAGGTATTGCATAGAATATGGTTACACACCTACAGATTTACATAAATAATAGATGGATTATCATGGCTTTAATTAAGTAGGACATTTTTGAACTAAATAACCAGTTTTCACCAGGAGATCTGTTGAGTACTTAGAATCATAGAATGGTTACAGCACAGAAGGAGGCCATTCGGCCCGTTGAGCCCGTGGCGGCTCTGTGCAAGAGCACTTCAGCTAGTCCCACTCCCCTGCCCTTTCCCCGTAGCCCTGCAAATTTTTTTCTTTCAGGTACTTATCCAATTCCCTTTTGAAAGCCACAATTGAATCTGCCTCCACCACCCTTTCAGGCAGTGCATTCCAGATCCTAACCACTCGCTGCATAAAAAAGTTTTTCCTCATGTCACCTTTGGTTCTTCTGCCAATCACCTTAAATGTGTGTCCTCTGGTTCTTGACCCTTCTCGCAACCACAGAAGTGTTTCATAAAACTATTTTCTGCACTACATTGTCTAAGAACTTGTAAATACTAAAATTATAAGAAACAAAAACAAGTGTGTGTTTACACTGCAAGTTTATTGTCAATGGGAAGTGATTTAAGTTTTGCACTGATGCCAAACTGGCAGTATAAATCTACAGTCAGGGACAGACCCAAGTTCCATCCCCTGACACTTTGTAACCCCCACATAACTTCTATTTAAATATATAGAGAGAGGGATTTTCCTAATATTTACGCTTTTAATTGTTGGGATAGAGCTTTGCCCTCATCTATATCCAGGTGTGTGCACAGATGTCTCCTGGCAAGACCATTACTGTTCTAACCAGGAAATGTAAACACAGTTCTGCCTGGCTGAAACTCAAACTAAAATGGTAGCCACAGTTTAAATGCATCCTTAGGGGGTTATTTTGGCCATAGGGTGAAAACAGGCACTAAATGGGTGCTGTGCTAATAAGAAACACCTGTTTAAAGTCCGGATTTAGCACGCAATTTTCAGATTCATTGATGATTATCATGATTTGAACGTGCTTGCAGGCGCTGAAACTGACAACTGCAGGTTTAGCATTCAAGCGCTGATCAGATGCAATTTTCCTAGAGCTGTATATGCAGCTTGCACTCACCCACTTCCAGTGAAGGTGTGGAGTGCGATGGCTGGGAGTGGAAGGATGTTGCAAGGAGCAAGAGAGAGGGCACCCAGGTTCTCCCATGCGGCACTGGAGGTCTTGGTGGAGGTGGTAGAGAGGAGGAGGGATGCCCTCTACCCACAGGGGTAGGAAGCCACAGAGGCAGCTGATGCGCCGCATTGGGGACGAGATCGCCTGGGAGATCACAGCCAGGAGCCCTGGCCCCAGGACATGGCTCCAGTGCTGCAAGAAATTTAATGACGTGACAAGAGCAGTCAAGGTAAGATCCCATCTCACAAAGACACTTCTCAATAACTACCACCACCAGCATAACAATCTCAACACACTTCATCCACCATCTAACTGTACACTGACATTCACACGCCCCACACTATTGCATCCTTCACAGGCACTACTCAGACCTCAGACACATCTCACAGCTCTTCAACCATGTGATGCATCACACAATACCCTGTCAATATATTCATTCACAATCACCACTCTTTCTCTTCCAGGAAAAAATAGCACATAACAAGCAGCAGCAGGACCTGACCGGGGGAGGTCAACTACATCTACATGACATCACTCCCCTTGAGGAGAAATGCTGGCCGTGATTGGGAGGGGAGTGATAGACCCCGTGGCAGAGCAGGGAGCATCTCGCCTAGAGGTATGTGGCCTCTGCAGCTTCCTTGCAGATGCACAACTATTCCTGATCCCTAATCACCCAAAGCTATCCTCACACCCAAGCTCCATATGGTCTTAACACACACATCCTCCTATAGTGGCCATACGCACTGCACCCTAACCCTTCCAGCTTTATCATTGCAGGCTCCCAGGATCAAGATGCACCTCGCCCCGTGGAGCAAGTTCAGGAAGAGCAACAGCCACTTCGCTCCCCAGAGGAAGAGGAGGAGGAGAGCGAGGACGAATGCACTGCATCAGTGGCTACCTCTGTCGCAGGCACCAGCTCAGAGACCAGCACCACACGCAACTTAGAGGCTAACTTTGAAGAGGGATCCTCATAGTGGGATGCACTGGACAACTAGCGGCCAGCAGCCACGCAAGGTGGAAGGGACACCACAGGTGTCACCTTTCCGGGGGGGCAATGTCGCCTACTTAGTTCTGCTGTAGAAAAGTCAGATGAGGACCTCGCAGGACCAAGCTTCAGATGAAGGCTGATGGGTGTGACAAAACAAATGCTTGGTGCAATAGAGAGCCTGCCTGAAAGCCTACGGGTCATGTCTAGGGGGATGGAGGAGTCCGCCTCCACCTTGATCCGTGGCTGGTTGAAGAGCCTGGAACCCATCCTCTCCAGCGTGGAGAGGCAGGTGACTTCCAGCCAGCGACTTGTGGAGCCCAAATCATGATGTCTAAGGTTGCAGCTTCCACCGCAGTCATTGCAGCTTGCATGGAGCGGCAAACTGCTGCAATGGAATCTCAGGCAGCTGCCATGGTGTCTCTGGGCTCCTCGGTTGAAAGGGGCTTGCAGAGTATCTCCGATGCCCACAGATCTGTCCTCCATCAGATCACGGGGCAGGCTGAACAGAGGAACCGAGGTAGTGGCGTTGGAATCATGGAGCAGGAACCTACTGGCCTCTCTCTGAATGCCAGCATTGCTGCTACCTCCGCCACCACACCACCATTGCCCTTGCCCTTGCCGTTGCCGTTGCCTGTCAGCCTGGCAGCCCAGACTGCTGAAGCCCATGCTGAGATGGTGCAGCCTCTAGAGGGCATCCCAGGAGGACATCTGAACTGCCCTCTTCAGATTCTCAGCAGCCATCCACCTCGCCTGCTGCTGCCACTGGGGTTGCACTTCGTAGAAGCACTAGATTAAGCAAAAGCACTTATAGATCGCCACCAAGGGTAAGCACCAGGGTGAATAGTTTAATATTAAGTGATGTTGGTTCTGTCATGTTTACATATTTTGTTTTTGATGTATATAAACAGTTATTATAATTGGGTAGTGGTGGAATCAGTGGTCTTTTTTATTGTGATCTTCAGGGGGAAGGGGTTGAAAGGATTGAGTGCAGATGATAGACTGCCTGATGGATCCTAAGTTGTGGAAGGTGCATCATGTGGCAACAGTGCTCCGGAGTCTGATGGTGGAGCACGTCTCTCAAAAGCACTGTTCAATTAGATGGCAGCGAGCGTCCCTTCTGAGTGCAGCCCATCTACCTGGAAGTCTCTGGTACTCCCCCTGCACCCCTCCCCCCCTTCCTCCTTCTCCTCTTCCTCCACCTCTTCCTCCTCCTCTTGTGGCTCCTGAGCTTGACCCTCTGTCACAATTACTGGTGGTAATGGCTGGTTTCTCATGATCGCCATGGAGCATGCAGCAAATCACCACAAATGTGGACACTTCTTAGCCGAGAACTGCAGGGCACCTCCTGACCGGTCAAGGCATGTAAACCTCTGCTTGAAGACCCAAATGGTCTGCTCAATGATATTCCTGGTGGCTGAGTGGCTCTCATTGTATGAGTGCTCAGCTGATGTTTGGGCGTTTCCAAGGGAGTTATGAGTCATGGCATCAGAGGGTATCCCTTGTCACCTAGTAGCCAGCCATGCACTTGCGTTGGGGCTCAAAGATCTGTGGGACAGATGACTGTCTCACTATAACTGCATCATGGCAGCTTCCTGTATAGTAGGTATTCACTTGCATGATGCGCTGCTGGTGGTTGCAGAGAAGCTGTACATTGAGGGAATGGAATCCCTTCCTGTTTCTGAACACCTCCGAGTTTAAATGAGGGGCTCGCATGACCAGATGTGTACAGTCAATGACTCCCTGGACCATGGCAAATCCCGCAATCCTGTCGAATTCTGGTGCTCTCTGCCTCTGGTCTGCTCTGGAAATTGGCAATGATATATAGTCATTCTTCAGAGTGTGTAGAGCTGCAGATACCACCCTTATGCAGAACTGCACAGAGGATTGTGATATGTGATTGATATCACCTGGCAGGTTCCCGTAGCATAAAAATTAAGTGCTGCTGTGACCTTGACTGCCACAGGCAATGCAGTCCTGGCTGTGCTGCGATGTCGGAGTCTTCCTTCCACAAGGCCGCAGATCTCTGTAATTACCTCCTTGGTAAAGCTCAGCGTCCTCATGCAGTAGTCATGTGAATGTAGGAGTACTGCTCTCTGAGTACCCTGGGTGGATAGGACCTTCTGCTGAGAGCCCTCCTCGCCCTCATGGCCCTCTCTCCTGTAGAAGCTGGTGCTGGTCTGCCGAGCCTCATCTCCTCCTCCAAATCGTCCTGCAGTGCAAGGGGGGACCCCTACCAAGATGCCCATGACCAACTACTTCCTTTCTCCTGGTGACTCCTGTAAGGTATCCATTAAGGTAGGGTAGCACAGCACTCACTCTCTTTAGCTGAAGTCCTGAGACAAAGTGTCCCAGAAAGTCTCACGATGTGTCTCAAAAGTCCTCTTTAAACACAGTGTAGTCAGTCGATCTCAATCAGCAAGTGAACATTAAAACTGAGCATGACTTTAAGTAGTGCTCGAAACATTCAGCAACGACTTGTTTACTCCTGTCTAGCTGGTCACTGTGAGGAGAGGTCGTTAAATTAAACGTTATGCACCAAAATGCTGTGCAACCTCTTTAATGAGTGCTGTCAATCAGCCCCTTAATGATCCTCCAGGCGACCGTTCCTAGCACTGGCTTCAACTTCTTTACTAAAATAGCATCTTGTGCTAAACCAGCATTGCAGCTTAAGACCCCAGCTTGGCCACCTCTTTAACACCTAAAGTATTTGGCCAAAATTGCCCCATTAGTGTTTTACTGAGTTAATTAAACCTATAATTTGTGTTTGCTTTTTCAGCTAACAGATATTGGCAACCTTCTCCTTGTAATTATAGTGTAACCACAAAGATAAATGTTGACATAAAGGCCATGACGAATTTTGTATGAACACACACTGCACTATATTTTTTACATACATCCTGATTTTGTTCTTTTAGCTGTTATAGTTATCGTTCTCTGTGTTTTCTTTCTCCCTGTTACATTGGGCCTGAATATCCGATCGGAGGCTTCCTGCGGGCGGATGCATCCGATCAGAAAAAATCTACGCACTTACCTGCTGGCTCCGTAGGTCCCGAGACTTGCGATCCTGGGCCTCGCCACTACGAAATGCACAGAGGCCCAGGTATCCCAGGGGCACATGCAGTTCGCAAGTGTCCCTGGGATCACGTGGGCCATGGGGAACCAATCATAGAAGGGAATCCCCCTTCACACTTTTGACACGTCTCTACGCACAGATCTGTCAAAAGTATGATTGGGGATCACTTAAAAACAGTTAAACATTAAATAATTTTTTTTTAAATCACATTTAAAATTAGTTCAAATTACATTAAATTAAATATTTTAAACAAAATTTTAATTTTTTGAAAAAAATAATTAAAGTTTTTTACGGGGCTAAAAATAAACTTACCTTTTTTAAAAGTATTTTTAAATTATAAATGAGTGAAAAAAAATTATTTTTTTAAACTCTTATGCTGGTAAAAGCAGGCCTTCTCCCGGGCATGCGTGCGATCTGTCAAGAGGATTCTTGAGAGATCACAAGTGCCGGGTTTAAGCGCATGCGCTTCGCATGCCCAAACCCGGCACTTGCGCGGCCCCTATGGGTGCATACACACCTCCTACGCACCCATAGGGGTCGCAAAATCCGGCCCAATATTTCCTTTAGAATTCTTGAATGCCCATTGCACATATGCGAGTCTTGACTGCGAGTGTCAGTGAGCTATTTCACTCCAAGGTACATCACAGTCAAATGTGGTCCTTTCCTTGTCCAATGTTCACACGCACAGTAGGATAATGATCAGGAGTGGAAAATCCCAGCTGTTTTTCCCCTCGTCCCTAACCTAGGGGCACCAAGGCCATTTGCAGCCCCCTTAATGCCTCTCCTGCTGAGATCAAATAACTCAGCACAGGCAGCGATCAAATCTGAGGCCTTCCTTGTCTGTGTAGCTCAGTACCAATCTGAATGGTGCATTTAGCCATTCAGTGATTGGGAGAACTATACTGTTCTTTCTAATGCCTAATTTTTAGTTGCTTTGCATTGGGGTAGTTAGCTGGTGGCAGCAGTCTGGGCTGGCTGGCTGACGGGCAAAATCAAGAGCACTGGCAGAGTGGCAGGGATGGGAGGACGAATGCTGTCATCATGAGAGAGGACAGCAGACTCCTGCTTCATGGAGCCAATGCCACTTGCCCGGGGTGCGCCTCAGCAATCCTAATAATCTGTTGGAGGACAGATTGCTGGACTGCTGTGCACTGTTCCTCGTAATTTTTTTTTTGGGGTGCATGGCCCCTTTAAGGGACTGCGCAGCTCATTCAAATTACAGTGCATGCTGTGCCTATATGCATCTCTTCACTTCACCTGATGAAGGAGCAGCGCTCCGAAAGCTTGTGATTTCAAATAAAGCTGTTGGACCATAACCTGGTGTTGTGCGACTTCTCACATTTATATTCTATGCCTCGGCTAATAAAGGCAAGTATCCCGTATGCCTTCTTAACCACCTTATCTACCTGTCCTGCTACCGTCAGGGATCTGTGGACATGCACTCCAAGGTCCTTCTGATCTTCTGCACTTCTCAGTGTCCTACCATTTATAGTGTATTCCCTTGCCACCACTTCCATGCTGGAAAGCTCTGTGCAAAGCTCTGTGCCAAATTTGTGCTGGACTCCACCATGCTCCTTGACATTGAACGCCGGCTTTCCGGCAGTCTTCCCAATGCACCAAGCATTTTGTTGTGTATGCCCATCAGCCTTCTTCTGTAGCTTGGCCCGTTGAAGTCCTCATCTGAGTCACAGAATCACAGAATCCCCACAGTGCAGATAGAGGCCATTTCGGCCCATCGAGCCTGCACCGACACATATCCCACCCTATCCCCGTAACCCCACGTATTTAATCCCCCCTAACACTAAGGGTCAATTTATCATAGCCAAATCAACCTAACCCGCACATCTTTAGTCCTCTGCTCAGAACTCGTGTGCGACCTCACCCTCCAGTGCGCTATCTTTGCCCCCTGCCCTGGCTGCAGTGCACTTGTGCCCAGTGTCTCACCACGTGCAGATCCCGCCTCTATGCTACCCTCTTCATCATCACTCTCTTCTCGGTGTTCCTCCATTGACTGGCTAGGTTGCACTTCTTGGTATCTGAAAGGAAAAACACACAAGGGTAGGGTTGTGTTGCACAACCCAAATACATGAAGACAGTTACTCAGCTCACAATGGACCCCTAAAAATAAAATATATCGCATACCAAATTCACAAAATAAATCACACACTTGGCTACAAACTTTACTGGAATAACTCTTCTCCCCCTCTCCCCCCACCCCCCCATCTCCCAATAAACAACACAATGCACCCTAGTGAGACTCTGAACATCCTAAACACTCAGGTGCATGTTCCCCTCCACCCTCAGTACTTCACAATCCTTACCCGGGGAATTGATTCCCCATACAAAAGCAAAATACTGCGGATGCTGGAAATCTGAAATAAAAACAGAAAATGCTGGGAATACTCAGCAGGTCAGGCAGCATCTGTGGAGAGAGAAACAGAGTTAACGTTTCAGGTCGATGACCCTTTGTCAGAACTGGAAAAAGCTGGAGATCGAATAGGTTTTTAAGCAAGTGTAGGGGCAGGGAAAGTGGGAAGGGGAGGAAAGAACAAAAGGGAAGGTCTGTGATAGGATGGAAGGCAAGAGAGATTAAGAGATGGTGCAAGGCAAAAGGAGATGGTAATGGGACAAGTTAAGAAACAAAAGATGGCTCTGGATGAAGTGTAAATGGCACTGGCAGAATGAAAGACAGCTGCTATGCGGGAGAGAAATAAATAAATAAATAAATAAAATGGGAAAAAAGGATAGGGCTAGAGGTTATGGTCTGAAATTGTTGAACTCTATGTTGAGTCCAGAAGGCTGTAAAGTGCCAAATTGATAGATGAGGTGCTGTTCCTCGAGGTTACGTTGAGCTTCATTGGATCAGTGTAAGAGGCCGAGGACGGTGAGGTCTGAGTGGGAGTGGAGCGGAGAATTAAAGTGACAGGCGACCGGTAGCTCGGGGACACCCTTACGGACTGAACGGAGGTGTTCAGCAAAGCGGTCACCCAATCTGCGTTTGGTCTCCCCAATGTAGAGGAGACCGCATCGTGAGCAGCGAATACAGTATACTAAATTGCAGGAAGTACAAGTAAATCGCTGTTTCACCTGGAAGGAGTGTTTGGGGCCCTGGACAGTGGGAAGGGTGGAGGTAAAAGGGCAGGTGTTGCATCTCCTGCGCTTGCACGGGAAGGTGTCGGGCGAAGGAGAAGGGGTGTTGTGGGGGGTGACAGAGGAGCCCCTTTTACCTCCACCCTTGGAGGGTCACTGCAAACAAACAAAATGTGCACATGCAGGAATCCGTCTCTTATATAAAAGACAATTTCCAGGAGCCGCCGTACATCCAGAGTTCCAATTCACATACATAATTTTTTTTCTTTATATAACCAATGTTACGTCTGCACGGGAGACTTCTCCAATTTTGAGCAGCACTGCGTGGAAGGGATTGCTCTGAAAGGGGAAAGCGAAAGACACAAGCGACTCTGTTGAATTTGAGTTTGAGCCTAAAAGTATCATTTATATTCTTACAGTACTTAATTAAAAATGACATTTGACTTATTCAATCGCCATAAATCAATGGCCCTGATGATATATTGGATGTTACATAGTACAAAACAGGGGGGGAAATTGGCTCGCGCCCCCTTTGGGGTGCTAACTTCGCGCCCCGAAAAAGTTATCACCCCTGTGCCCAAAATTAAATGGTAGCGCCCCAAGCAGGAGGCGGGGCGCTACTGGAAGCACACCCCCTCACTCTTGGGGCTCTCCGATGGAATATCACGGCGCTACATGCAGCAGCACCACGCGCGCCAGCACATAGCACCGCAGGCATCCCTCCCCTGATTAAAGGGGAGGGGCCTAGCGCAGCGTGCACCGGGGCCCTGCTGGACCACCGGGGAGCGGGTTGCCGGCAAAAGAGCCCGGCACTCAAGAGGAATGGGATCACAGCCGGCACCCCGCAGGAGGAAGCCAGAGGGAGAAGGTGCTGGCAGGCGGCCCAAAAAAAAATGGTCGCCCGGCACCTGCCCTTTAATTATCGTCGCCCCGGCCGCAAGAACGCCCCCCTGACCCTGTCGGACGTAGCGTCTGGCGGTAGGTCAGGGGTCGCAAGCCAAGTTTGCGGCTGGGGCGCGGCGCACGGCAATGATGTCATCGCCGAAGGCGCAGTGCCGTGGGGCGCTACCGCCGCCGCTAACCTCCCGCAGAATTTCACGGGCTGTATTAGTGGCGCCGCACCCGGGCGCTAGTTGCTTTGCGCCCCATCGGGGCACTAACGGGAGGCGCAAAGCAACCACATTTTTCCCCCATAATCTCAACACAACATATCCTTTGACTTACCGTGAGCAGTGCCATGGGAAATTTACTACGCTATAATATAAAAGTCTTGCATCTAGTACTCCCGGTCCATCAACGCGTGGATTTTCAAATTCTCATCCTTGTGTTCAGATGGCTTCACAGCCTCGCCCCTCCTTAGCTCTGTAACCCTCACCAGCCCTACAACCCTCCGAGAACTCGGCGTTCCTCCAACTCTGGCTGCTAATGCATCTCTCACTTCCTTCGCCCCACCATTGACTTTTTAAAAATATTCATTCATGGGCTGCGGGTGTTGCTGGCAAGGCCAGCATTTATTGCCCATCCCTAATTGCCCTTGAGAAGGTGGTGGTGTGCCACCTTCTTGAACCGCTGCAGTCCCTGAGGTGAAGGTACTCTCACAGTGCTGTTAGGGAGGGAGTTCCAGGATTTTGACCCAGCGACGATGAAGGAATGGCAATATATTTCCAAGTCAGAATGGTGTGTGACTTGGAGGGGAACTTGCAGGTGCCGGTGTTCCATGCGCCTGCTGCCGTTGTCCTTCTAGGTGGTAGAGGTCGCGTGTTTGGGAGATACTGTCGAAGAAGCCTTGGCAAGTTGCTGCAGTGCATCTTGAGAATGGTGCACACTGTAGCCACGGTGCGCCGGTGGTGGAGGGAGTGAATGTTTAAGGTGGTGGATAGGTGCCAATCAAACGGGCTGCTTTGCCCTAGATGGTGTCGAGCTTCTTGAGTGTTGTTGGAGCTGCACTCATCCAGGCAAGTGGAGAGTATGCCATCACACTCCTGACTTGTGCCTTGTAGATGGTGGAAAGGCTTTGGAGAGTCAGGAGGTGAGTCACTCGCTGCAGCATACCCAGCCACTGACCTGCTCTTGTAGCCACAGTATTTATGTGGCTGGTCCAGTTAAGATTCTGGTGAATTGTGACCCCCCAGGATGTTGATGGTGGGGGATTCAACGCTGGTAATCCTGATGAATGTCAAGGGCAGGTGGCTAGATGCTCTCTTGTTGGAGATGGTCATTGCCTGGCACTTGTGTGGCGCGAATGTTACTTGCCACTTATCAGCCCAAGCCTGAATGTGTTCCCGGTCTTGCTGCATGCGGGCACGGACTGCTTCATTATCTGAGGAGTTGCAAATGGAACTGAACCCTGTGCAATCATCAGCGAGCATCCCCACTTCTGACCTTATGATGGAGGGAAGGTCATTGATGAAGCAGCTGGAGATGGTTGGGCCTCGGACACTGCCCTGAGTAACTCCTATAACGATGTCCTGGGGCTGCGATGACTGCCATGCCTTCAGCCGTCTAGGCCCTTAGCTCTGGAATTCTCTCCCTAAATCTCTCCATCTCCCCCTTTTCCTTTAAGCAACTCCTTAAAACCTTCACTTGTCCTAAAGTCTCCTTCTTTGGCCTGGTGTCAAATTTTGTCTGATTACGCTTCTGTGTAGTGCCTTGGGATATTTTACAATGTTAGAGGTGTTATATAAATGCAAGTTGTTGTTGCTGTGTAGGAGATAAGCACACAGAAGTTCTAACATTTGTATATTTCATTCTGTCTCTGAGTATTTGGTTGTTTCATTGAAAACAATTGGTTGGCACAACTCTTGATCAATTGCTATACCTCAGTACTTTAGTTATGAACATACGAAAATGACAGTCAGGAAAAGACCAGCTGGTCTATCGAGCCTGTTCCATACAGTCATGTTGCAATTAAGCATCATGGCCTCCCCAGTTCTCTCACCCGCCAACAGCCACTTGCATTTGCAACTCCTCAGATAATGCCAACAATCTCCTGGGAGAGGCAAACAAATATATTCAGAAAATCCTAGGCCAATTCAGAGGCAAAGAAGAATTCTGGAAAATTCTTCTCTGACTGCCGAAGGTGCACAAAATGAGTTGCAGAAGACCACAGTGACCACGAGGCACATCATCCAACATCCAGGCTACCTTTTGTACACGGTGAAAGCACCCTTGGCCAGGAACACACCAGCTTGTGTATGAAGCTTTTATTCCATGGAAAATGAAAAAGTTGGAAACAAAACATTTCAGTGTGGTTGCCTGAACAAGATACAGTCCCCACCATGCCGCCCACGCTTATCACAGGCATCTGCCTATATCTGGCAAATAGTACTAACCATTTGCCAGTACCATAGGAGTCAGTGTCCAGATGAGGTTTTCTGTGCGGATGTGCTGTTCGTTACGTTCGACCAAGACATGCTGTTTCAATGCTACAACCTATTATGATTTTACTGTCCACCATTTATGGCAGGCAAATTACATTAACATCAACACACCTGCTATAAGCGGTGGGGACTATACTTGCATTGTGGGGTAATATTGTATACATGTAAAAGTCAAAAATACAAACTTTGTGACTAAATCTCAGCAATTGCTACTAGATGGAGATAGTCAGTATATTTGGTGTACAAGTAGGCTGGTTATGAATGCATCAGCTCCATGGTGCCTGACATAGACAAGAAGTGGTTGACCTGGCCTTGATGTCACTCGTGTTTGACAGTTGCAGGAAGAATACTGCAGTTCAGTCCCTGGTGCTAGAATGTTTGGGCGCGAAATTCGGTTACGGCCCGTTTGGGGGCGGTAACCGAGTTAAGACCGGACATTTAGCGCCCGGTGCGGAAGTGCCACCCCGGCCACTAAATTCAGCTTACCACCCTGCACAGGAAGTGGAGCGTAATCTCGGGCGCTCCACTTCCTAGTGGGGTGGTAACTGAGGCGATGTCGGGGCACGATTGGCAACGCTCCGCAGGGCACTGCCACATTTCAACACTCCTCCCCTTCAGTTAAAGTGGAGGGCCGCTGCACACTCTGCAGGGCCTCGGATGGCCCACACTAGGCCACCAGGACGGCGTGGTGCTGTGGCCACAGCCCGGCACCGAGACGCAGTGCCGGGCTGCGCAATGGTGGCCAGGACCATGCCACGGCCCACCACGGCAGCACGACCTGGAGGTTGGCCAAAAAAACAAAATGGCGGTGCGGGTCGGGGCCGCACCTCCGCTTTAAATACAGCCCCGTGAGCGGAGGTCGGCTCGGTTCACGACCCGCGAGGCTGGCGTTGACATTGCCTGCGGCAGCCTCGCACAGCACAGCAGAATTTCTGCCGCGGGGCAGTAAGGGGCCGCGGCAGGGCGCTAAGGGATTGCGGCACACAGCGATGACGCCCCACCCCGGGCAATAAACCCTTTGCACCCCATTAGCGCCTCCGGAAGCGCTAACGGCAGGTGCAAAGGAGCCGAATTTCTAGCCCTTAATGTCTGTAGGCTGCAGTCCTCCACTTATAGAATACTGTGAATATTGCTGAGTCAGTTCCATGTCAAAGTAAATGTCAGTTGTATTTGATGTGGTGTAAATTGATTTTTGTGGATAACTGCAGCCAAATTTCAAAGAATGATGGAGACAAAGAGAGCTTGTGCAATTTCCCCTGAAGTGTAATCATATGATATTTTGACAAAAAATATACTTAATGCCTCTCGTCTGTAACTTCTGTATGATCTTTAACTGTTGAATTGTGAGACGTACTTCCTGTGTTCGTCTTCATATGTTGGCATTTTATGGGCAACTCACCAGTTACCAGCAGAAGCTGCTCAGTAGGACTGAGGGGTGGAATTTTATAAATTCTAAAGCAATCTGATACTGTATAGTAACTCATTCACTGCTGAAAGACCCAATGCAGCATTCCTCTGCAGTCCCTGGTCCAACGTGATGCTAGCTGGCACAGTAGCTGTATAGAATGATGCAGGCTGTAACTTTCCAGATTCCAGACTCATAATCAAGAGCCAGTGTCGCCCTTTTGATGAGTTATGGGCAGAATCAGTTCCAGGAAAAGACTGCTCTGAATTTTCTGTTTCCCTGTGAGATCTAATGCTGTATTACTGCAATGTGATTTTTGTGGGCTGTTTAAGATAACTATAAATCAAACATTTTTTAAAATCCTACTTTACAAAAATTGGGCCCCAGTAAGGTGAAGAATATCAATGTTGGGGAATAAATCACTTTGGGTACCCAGAGCCAGGAACAAACATTCCCTGGTCAGTTGTAGCACAAGCCTGATGAACAAGGAAGGTCCCTCTGCTCTGCCCATACAAAATATTTTAACCCCATATTGTGCCAGTGAGAGTTTTTCTGTTTTATACACCAGCTATTTAATCACCTCTTTGTGAAATTACCAAGTTAGCCCTGGATTGTCCTGAATTCTGGGAGTTTTGTGCTGTGAACCCATCCTACTAGGAACTAGCAATTTCATTACACAATAGATCTTTCCTTATAGCCAACAGAGATGAATTTCTATTCCAGCAGTCTGAACTGGAATTAGACCCATGTCTCAATGGGAAGAAAACAGCGTGCTAACTCACTACTCCACCCAGCCCCTTTTTAAAAAATAGATTTGCTTTAGTGCAGATACAATGACTGGCACAGTGATTTCTTCTGTAATTCACACTTGATAATAGCAAATCTTTCTCAATGTTTTGAAAAACTAAAAGTCTTTGCATAATATCTGGATAGTTCTGTTACAATATTCAGTTATCAGCTCTTGTCTATACACTGAACGCCAATATCTTACTCGATTTTGTTTTGGGGGGAAGGGTGGGATTGCATCTAGGGCACACTCCATGTCCACAGTGTAACTTTTATCTCTTGAGTATCTCTTTTATTTCCTTGTGGGAGTTACTTGTCATCAGTCAGGCTCATAGGAGAGCAGGGTCATCGATGTAATCACGATTTTGTCAATGCTAATTGCTCACCACCCATCGCACCCTTTTTGGAGAAGGTGTGGGGAGTGAGATAGAGTGTGCTAATGGAGCATGATTATGTCAAGTGTCTTCAACTAGCATATATGATGAGAATTGATTAATAGTGGAGAAATGTTTTGACTCATGGCAGTCCTGCCACTTGAACCCAACAATAGTATTCAGTCTGCAGGGATGGTGGAATTGACAGTTTAAATAATCAAAGCTTTTTCTATGGTGACTTTTTCTAAGTTTTTTTTAATCCTGTGTTGACTGAAAACCTAGAGTTCTATTCCAAATTGCAGCTCCATTTGTAGCAGAAGTTTACACGGTACAATTTCCATACTCCATGTAGTAAAATTTGTGTAACTAGTAGCTTGAGGCTTCTGTTGAATTTTATCACAAACATTAGCTAAAGAATAAATGCACTTGATAATTTTGTACTTTTTTCTCCCTTCTTGAAGATGATGAAGGACCAGTTGTGAGCAGTGATTCAGACACTTCACTGATTCTGGCTGTTGAAGTTGGACTTTCTGACATAGAGCTCTCCACTGACCAGGACTGCGAGGAAATGAAATCTTGAGAAGAGTTAATTCTATCTCTGGATGTGGATCAGGCAAGCCCACAGAGTGACTGCAGCAAATATCCACTGCACTCAGAACGGGGATGATTGTGAGAGCAATAGCGACAATCGTTTACTCTTCCTTAGACACAAATTCTTTAGCATTTGATGTCAGTTTTCTTCACGAGGAACCTGCAAGCTTATCTCTTGCCCTCATTCCTATATTTAAAAAAGCTGTTAACACGATTCAGTGACTGACCTAAATGAAGAAAATAACAACTTTATGTGTTTACTTTTTGTTTTATACTTTCAATGATGGTCAACAATTTATCTGTGTTTTTAAGTTTGTTTTTGCGACTGACTCCAGCTTTTCCAGAGTTTGATCCTAAAATATTTTTATTAAAAGGATTGATCTTGGAATCACTGCCTCAACACTAAAACATTCAGTCGGTGCTTTTAAGTTGTGAACTGAATTTTAAAGTTGGCTCCAAGTCCTGCACTCCTGTGAATCACTAGCTTTTTTTGTGGTCAGCTTTAAGTAAAGTTTTTTTTGCTCAATAAATATTCAGAGCAGCAGCTTGCAAGGTGTTGAAAAGACTTCTAGAAGTTTATCTGCCATCTCTTAACATACCTTTGCCAATAGAAGAGCTAGTAATAGTATTGTTTAGGGATGTTGTTCATATACAGTGTGCTCTGACGGGAATTTAGACGGAGTGAATGTTCCAGCAACAGCCCGCTTGCACTCTTAAGAATTCATGGTAGACTGGGTTGTGTGAATGTTTGTGTGTATGGTTCACGTTTGACATTTCCCCAGGTCTGTGACATTGTGGCCATTAATAAGAGCTGAGAAAGTGGCCAAATAGGTTAAACCACAAGCTTTGTAACCATAATGGCTTTTAAGTAATGGAAATCAAAATGAATTTTAGTCTTTACAAAATTACTTTACACCAACCAACCTCAGCCAAAATATAATTTACACAAAATACTGTACTTCAGAAGAATAATTTTCTAATATTTCATGTAATTTGAATTTCAGTTGCTTATATCATCTGTCCTAACAATAGCTTATTGTACAGTGAAAACATATGAAAATGTACCAGAATTACAGAAACGTTATACTGAGTCTGAATAAATGACTTCTCAAGTCATGAGATTCTACTGCAGCCTTTTTGTAGATAGATCCTTCCCTCCCACAAAAGGACCCATTAATGTAATGCACAATGTTGAAAACTATTTATAAATTCTCTCCAGATGGAAAGAAAAATGCCACAAAGCAACAGAGGTTGTATATTTTTGAAACTACTGTACTGTTTTTGTCCTAAATGTAGATTATTGACTGTTGAGCCATTATTTGAAAATAGGCAATCATTTACAATTGTAACGGTAAAGAACAAATTAAAAGCCCTACGTTGTCCCATGGACCATAATGGATATTTATCGTATAGAGTATAGCGCTTGTAATCACCCTGGTGCATTTTTGACTTAGAGCAGCACAGCCGTAGGCAAAGTACATGGTGCGTTGATCTGAAAACTTTAAAACTTTTTGAGGTTGCAATTTGTTTGATGTTGAAAGGAAATATGTTCACTCATGTATAGGAATAGAATTAGACTGGAAGGGAGATAGGGCACAGCAGACTCTTTAGCAGCATACTATTTGCTGGCTTGAACTTGATGACAAATGTTAAAAATGGTAACATGCTAATGAATTATGAAAATCCAGTTGACTGAAAGTTATCTGATAATGAAATGTGTCTGATATTAGCTTTTTAAAGGATTAAAGTGTTTTTTCTACTCAGACAAAAGATTAAAATTGCTTACGTTAATGATGGAAAAAAATCACGCATGAATGAAACTGCGGAATCTTGGTCCTAAGTGGACAGGGTAACAAATCAGAGTGCCCATTATTAATGCTAAGTAAGCCATTATTTTCCTCACTCACTCACCCTTCATGTACCATAGGATGTGGCCCATCATTGCATTTGGACCCATTTCCTCTTTAAGAAAATCATACTTGAAACAGTCACATGCTCTGCTGTACAAGAAGCCTTGCTGAAGACTGCACTCTTGTTTCTTTTTCTTCTGTCAGCAGCAAATCTCTATATTGTTTCCCACACCAAAAAAAGTCTGAATTGAAGCTTAGTGGGTGTTTTTTGTTGCTATAAACAGTTTCAGATTCTCTCCTGCAGTTGCTGGGCTTTTAGAGAGAAAGTTTGATCAAAGTTTGTGTGGCTGCACCTACTTTTACTTTAGTTTTAGTCTACAAAATTCTTGCATCATGTTCCAGCAGTGCCATTTTATGTAGCATCCTACGAAGATCTACCTCGATCGGACCAACCCTGAGGACTAGAGGTTAAGTGGAGTTCTGCCGGGGTCAGTGCTTGGACCCCTGTTTCTACTTTACATAAATTAGCTGGATTGTGAAACCAGCTGTAAGATTGTCAAATTTGTGGATGGTACTAAAATAGGAAAATCAGTACAAACTAAAGTTGCGGCTAAGATTTGCAGAAGGATTTGAATGATTTATTTAAATAGGTTAAAAAGGCAAATAACATTTAGTGCTGACAAATGCAATGTTGTGCCTATTGGATAAAATAATGTGCAAAATAAGTACAAAATAAATAAAATATAATTAGTGCAGGCTTGCTCAGAGAGGGACCAGCAGGTAATTGTTGAATTGTCATGGTCAATGTCTAGACAGATGAGGCAGTTTTTAAAAAATTTTAAGAAAATACTAAGATATGCAGCAAGAAAGTGGAATACAAGTCTACTGAGATGATCTTAAGGCTGTACGATGATGTGTTGGTCAGAACACACTTGGAATACTGTGTAGAGTTCTGGTCACCATATTACAAAAGGGAAGTGCAAACACGGAGAAGGTGCAGAGAAGAGCAACAAAAATGATTCCAAGTGCATGGGGGTGAGCTAGGGCAAAAAAAATTTAAAAACTCATACTTTGGACCCTAGAGAGATGATGTGGAGCAGGGAGGAGGAGGGACTGCGTTGAATTATATAAATTATTAAATGACTCAGGTGAGGTAAATCCTAAAACTTATTGGATGGCAGGAGCAGAAGTTTTTAAGTATGAACAGAAATAAATTTAGATCAGATAGGACAAGGTACATCTATATGCAAATGGTGATAAATGTATAGAACAATATGGTAGACAAGGTAGTAGACACACTTTAAAAATATAGATGGAGGCTAGGCTGGAAGAGTTAGGGAGCTAGAAGTTTGGGATTCAGTGGGCTGAATGACGATTTCTCACCTTTTACTTGTGTTCTTATATCTCCACCCACTATGGCTACCTGTCCATGCTGACTCCTGGTTTTAAAATTTGCATTGAATGACTTAACTAACTAATATTGCTTCTGCTGTCCATTGTTGCATGATTTTCCCTATCTGCAAGCCTATTCCTTTCTTAGCTTTGCTTGACTATTAGAAGGGCATCCTGGCCACCAGAATGGTTAAGTTGAAATTTTCTTGGTACTGATTCACCTAGGGCATCAGCGTGGCACAAAAACACAGAAAAATTAAATGCTAACAGGAAGCATGTGCAGCCCTTAAAGAAGCACTGTTTGAACAATGTTTTGCTTTGGTTCACCGGGCCATGAAGAAGGTATTGGGGAGGGGAGATTCTCTAGCACTGGTCATCAGTTGAACCTGCCTTCAGATTCAGCTACCAGCCTAGGGTCAGCCAAAGCTGGCATCAACAGATTGACCAGATTATCCTGCTTCATGACCAGTATTACTCACTTGCTCAAATGTTGTTACCTCAGCTTCAAACAGATGTCAATCCACGTTGACTCTTAACACCAAGCCCCAACCAAATGTGGTTCCACTCATGGCACTGAATTGATCCACCTACATTATTCCAGGAAGAGGAAGGACAAATCATTTCCTTAGGATTGCACCCCCCCCCCCACCATGGTTCTTTGTTTTAGGGATTTCCACAAGGATTCCTTTTACATCCATGTCGACAGCCAGCAAGAGTCTTTCCTAATGTATGGCCACCTTGGCTAAATTAGTTGTGTCCCCTCTTTCACTGCCTATCCACGTGGATTTCTGTGAAGCACTTTGATGCTCCTCAGTGGCGCCAGGACAGCACTGGTTTTGCCTGAGACAGTCAGACCATGCCTTTTGCTGAATTGTTAAGAGATGGTATTATTTGTTGCTGAAACTCGGCTGCACTTTTGTCATTTTCTCCAAAGAAGAGCAGGCAGATGAAAAGAAGGGAAAAGAGGATGATGATCTAGAAATTGCACTCCGCTTACAAGCCTTGTCAGGGACACTGAGACAAACCATAGATTTATTACATAGACTCATTCAAGGATTGCAGTGCCTGGATTGCCTTACAGCTGAGGATTCAAGCCCAATTGTACTGCAGCATCAGCAAAGACACCATAGTGGACCTACCAAATATGGCCACACATTTGTAGGAATTCAATCTCCCTTTTCAGTATGGTTAACAGTGAAAACAATCCATTCCAAACAACTACATTGGTGCCCAGGCCGGACAGACTAATTTGTGACCAACTATCCTTCCTTCTTTGACAGCTAACTACTGATTAACCAGTAGTCTTCCAGGTCCAGACATAAAGTTGGGCAAATTCTTTATCCAAAGGCAAACTCTTGTTTCTCCTGAGAAGGAATTGAAACAAATGGACAACTAGGTAAGATGCTTTACTTGCAAAGCTTGGCCTTCTACCAGGAACATTGGGTAAAGCTTGTGCTCCTAAAAAGCTCTTGCTCCAGGTGACTTTTCCACTTTGGAATTGGAGTCCTTGTCCTGTTGTATCAGATGTTTAATTTCAGTCAAAGAATGAGGAAGACCATTCTGAGGAAGACCATTCTGAGGAAGACCATGCTGAGGATATGTGTTTACTCATTCCACAGGGATGTCTACTTTGTACAGTCTGTATTCTCTAATGAAAATCTTGTCATTACACAATCCTCAATCTTAAACTCAGTTCATGCATTTATTTTATACCACAAAGTAATTTGTTTAAACGGGGGAAAGGGATAGAGGAGGAGAGTTAGTAATATTTTTAAGTATTTTGAACACTTTTGGACTCGACTTCATTAACTCTGCATTGTTCATTCTTAACTAAAAATTTTAATGCTTTTTTGCCCTGGAAAATCATGTTCCCTTTCAAAAACTGACAGTGATCTGTTTAAATTCAAATTGAAATCACTGTGGTTGAAAATAACACTGTAACTATGTTCTGGCTGCAGTAGAGTTTCATTTAGCCATATATATTGCATGTAATTTTTTTTAACAGCACCAACTTTCCTTTCCAAATTGGTCATATCAAATTCAAGGAGATGAACATAATGCTGAAACTCTTCGGCACTCATTAAATCGCATACCGGTAACTCGAGTCCCTATCATAACCGAGTTTTCTTTTGAAATTGCCCATCAGAAAGGCTATCTAAGGTAAGCATGTAAGCATGTATGGTTTTCTTGGAGTTTTGAAACGTTTGGTAGGTTTTTGAATATTGCAGATGAGTTTTACCAGAAAAATCATGTTTCCTTTTGAGGACCAGATACAATATAATTAAATTTAAAATGTTCAACTACAGTACTCCTAGACTTAATAACTTTTGAACTATCCAGGTAATCATACTCAAATTTTACGTGATTTCCTATCATCAAAACCTATTTGTCTGGTAGTGTGGTGGGTCAGTGTACCAGTGTTCAATGCTATTCAAAAGTTCACAATTTTAATTCTCTGATGGCAAGTAGCCTTGGCAGAAATCTAGGGATACTTTGCTGGACTGGCGAGAGATGGGTGTGCAGGGAGACATAAAAGGGGGTGGGGGGTGGTCATTGTTGGGGAGAAATGAGGTCAGGGTTCAGAAGGAAATAAGTTAAGTGTGACTGAGATAAAAATAACATTACATTTTCTTGTGACTATACTTCAAACTCTTGATTATTCAAGCATGCCCCAAGTAATCCACTTGATTTTGCAAAAATGCATGAGGGTTATGGTTCATGCCAAACTATAGTTTGTTGTATTTTGAACTGTGTTTTCCTATTCTATACTGCCCACATTGCAGAATGTTCTAATCATGGCTTAATGTAGGAGCAAATGAACACAAAATGTACATTTGTATCTGGGTCAATTCTGGAATGTGTTACTTACAAACAATGTAGATATTCTGGTGTATTAGTTTTGAATTGCTATTTTGTATGTAAGCATTTCCACAACAATTGTTCAACTTAGAAAGCATTTTAAGGTCATGTCGGGAAGAACATTCCTGAATATATAGGATATAAATTCAGTGCATTATACATGGTTGGTAATACTATCAATTTGTGGCTGTTTATTGCTATGCCATTTGCATAGAGAAACCATTTCAATCCACACTTGACAAGTCTTTTTTTAAATAAATATACATGTAAAACACATTCTACTTGAATATATCAGGATAGTATTTTTTCGTATGTCAGTTAAACAATTTTTAATTACAATGTATGTTACAAATGGTTTTTCCCAAAATGCGTAAAAAATCATTTTGAATGCAAGTTTGTGTTTCCTTTAGCGGGTTATAAGAATGTGAGCTCTGCATTCACCAAAGAAGTCACTGGTTTTGTCTTCATAACACTACAGAAGATAACTTGTAAATAGATTTTATTGATTTCTTTAAAATAAAATTTAGTTTGTTCTAATATAACTTTGTTCCAAAAACATTTCAACCAATATTATCATCGTGCGCTACAAAGTTGCCAAGAAATATTCTTTTTTAAATTTAAAAACAAGAAGCACTTGGCTACCATTTTCTTGTACTGACAATACACTTCCATTTAGTGTTCATTTAGACACATTATTTGTGCATGTGGTCACTAAAACAGCATGTTAACTAGTATTTCAGTAAGTTTTAACTGTTACATAGAATTTTACAGCACAGAAACAGGGCATTTGGCCCAACAGATCTTTAGTTTAAGTCTTGATTATTACTAACTGAATTATGTCATCAATTTAACAACCAAAGAGTCAGAAATACATTCTTAAAGATGAAACAGTAGTTGCAATACTTCTCTAAATATGACTATAGTAATGAGAGAACCATACACAATTTGGCCATTTCCTTGTTTCCCCTTACTCTAAACGAGGTTTCAAATAAGTCTGTAGAACTATGACCAATGGCTAAAAAATGTCACTGGCCTGCTGTAAATGCCACTTGTCAGTACTTGCCTTCTAATACATAAATGACTTTCAGCGGAAATCGTAAAAAAACAGCTACATAACCTTATTTTGTGTCTGACTTCAATACGCTGAGCTTGTCATGCCACAGTGTGTTTATGGATACATCAGATCAGTCCGCTTCTCCCATCTGTTGATTTGTTGTCAAACAGATAATGGTATAACAGGTAATGCCAAATTCAGCTATGCTTGGGTGTTATTCAATTATATTTGTATGTTGAATGAAATCATTCAATAATATTTCTCACCAGTGGGATGGATAAATTAGTAATTTAATCTGTATCTTTCCAAGTACTAAAAAAAGTGCTGTTTAGTTGCAGAGTGCCTTCTGCTGTCTGAGAGCATTAAATTGAAGCATCTTTATACAGATACAGGTGACAAGTTAAACTTTTAATATTTTCAGTTTTTTGAATACTATTGATACCCCATTTATTATATAGAGCCGCTCTTACGCTTAGCGTTTCACCCTCTTGCTGCTAAAACTACTCTTTATAGTACAGGCCTGTTTTTCTAGCAGGACAGGAAAGGCAGCAGCCAGAAATCATGGATACAGCCAGATTGACTGGCTGAGGCTCACCCAATCCTCTTTACCCATAACAGTAATGCAGCAGTTTTGTTTAAACGTATCCGCCTACCAGTACAGTGGTCTCCATTGATGTTTACAGGTGTGCATGTTTTTTAAGAAAAATACATTTTTCTTTCCCCTCCCCGCCAACCTGGTTGAGCACTGTTTGAGAAGCGCTGTCATACTACTTTGTAAAGGAGCTGGGAGGAAATGGGAGCGTTTCAGCCAGTAAAACTGACAGTAGCCATATTTTTCATTTTCCAAAGCCCTCATTTTCACCAACACCAGTTTTTACCGTGGTGCAAAAGTGAAGTCTAGGAGTCAAGTCGTATCGTGCTCCTATCTTCTGGAAGTTGAATTGTACCAGTCAAACCATTTCTGGTCGCAAACAAGAGTGGAATTAGGACGTCATTCAATGCCAGATTGCTGCTATAAATGTGGTGTTTATGACCCACAAATAAGAGGAAATTGGTCCAGTTTGTGACATTTGAGAGTATCATATATCGCACTGTGCCTGTCCAGTCTTTTCAGAGTAGTCGGTACTATGTATGAGGTTCTATTGTTATTTTAACAGGTATCTGTTCCCATGCACCTCGTTTCTTTCAATCTCAAAGGATGTTAAAGATGACTCCATGTAATCCAAGTTTTACCTGACTTTAGCCAGTCATTGGTTATGTTAGTGCAGGGGGATTCATTGTTTGCCTTATGCTTAATAGATTAGAAGATGTGGGTTTATTCCTTTTTGATGCAGCTAGCTGTATTGTTGGGTGTGCTGCTTTTGCCCTCAGAAACATTAGTCCAGTGAGAAATATCTATTTTGCATTCTCAATGCTATTCTAGATGCTTTCATTTCAAATAAATGCTTAGTTTGTTGAGTGTTAAGCCAAGCGGCAAATGGATTGCGTGGTAATTACAACAGATTTTTTTTTTTAGTCAGCATTTTGCCAGATGCTGCAGCCTGCAAGATAATAGGCTAAAATATTGTGTAGTTGTATTATCAGTTGTAATGCAGTCTCCTCTAGAATTTTCTTCATGTATGGTATTGCAATTATTTTCTATTTGAAGTGAGTTGTTATTACTGAAGTACAATGTGTTTGTTTCTTCCCCCATAATGCACTTTATATCTCTTGAAAAAGATAGCATCCAAGGATGTTACTGGGGAAAAGGGGTTTGCCTGATACAATCAATAATAAAGCATAATTTTTTTTGGTTTGCAGTACTTAAAATTGCTTGAACATAGACTTGATGTTTGTATGAAAGGGGAGGGATTAAATTCAAATATAGAAACACTATTCAGTAGCCTATTACTATTTTGTTACATAGCAGAGAAAAAAATGTAAATATGTGCAGCTGTGTTGACATGTACTAGGTAAGATGTTGCAACTATACAAGATTAAAAAATTGGTGAGTTCCAATAAATTTTAATTGAACGGTTTTCTTAACAAGTGAGTCCCATGTTTGTATTTTGTTTTAACCATATTAGTGGCAATTTTCCTAGGATTGCTTCAACATGCAAGCTAAATCTTCAAATTGTAGGTTATTTATTCAATGGAGAATTTTGTGATCATCAAGAGGAGAAATTATGGTGCATAGAAACGGAACATTGATTCTCATTCAGTTTCCACATACAAATAAGGATTGCTGGGTGAAATTTCTGGGATGCTTTCCCTTTTAAGAAACAGTCAGATGATCTTCCCAACCCTGCTATATATAGGCATTTTTCTAAGACAAGCCAACATTTCTGTTTGTCTCAGCAGCTGGAGATCATTTTCTATTGTCTTCTACAACAGAAAAAGTTCAATCAGTGTTTATTTGTCTTCTGTTTTTTACAAAACGTTAAGCTCTCCTGTGGGCCTTATGCCTTGTAAAATGTTTTCTGAATGTTTAGAGTTTGAAAAGTTCTAGCACAGTATTCTACTGACTGTTTTTGACTTTCAGCCTACTTCAATTGGTGCATCTTCCATTGTGCAACTGGTCCCTCCAACTCCTGGCTTTAACATTTCCATTCAGTGCCATAGATTCTTCACAGTAACGGACTCTGCAAATAGTTGCCTTCACTGTCTTCCATTGTTGCATAACTATTTGAAGTTTGAAGCATATAGAAACATAGAAACATAGAATCTAGGAGCAGGAGTAGGCCATTGCGGCCCGTCGAGCCTGCTCCGCCATTCAATACGATCATGGCTGATCATCCAAATCCAGTACCCTGTCCCTGCTTTAATCCCCACAGTACACATATCCCACCCTACCCCCGTAACCCCACGTATTTAATTCCCCCTAACATATCCCATCCTATCCCCATAACCCCACATATTTAATCCCCCCTAACACTAAGGGTCAATTTATCATAGCCAAATCAACCTAACCCACACATTTTTGGACTGTGGGAGGAAACCGGAGCACCCGGAGGAAACCCACGCAGACACGGGGAGAATGTGCAAACTCCACACAGACAGTCACCCGAGGTCAGATTCGAACCCGGGTCTCTGGCGCTGTGAGGCACCAGTGCTAACCACTATGCCACCGTGTTGCCCATATACACAGCACAAAAGGTCTACGTGACTGAATTATCCAGTGGAAAGAGATCCTGGTTGCCAGAATGTCAAAACTAGATTATTCTTGGTGCACAGAGACCTTCTCTGCACAGAAGCTCTTCTCCATTCCTATGTCAGATGGAGAATGGAAAGTGAGCAGGGAACATTCATAAGACAATAACCTTAAGTGTCAGCCTGGTTCAGTGATAGCATCTCTACCTCTTGAGCCAGAAGGACATGGGTTAAAGCCACGCTCCAGGACTTAAGCACATAATCTAGGCTGACACTTCAGCACTGAGAGAGTGCCACACTATTGAAGATGCCGCTTTTCAGATGAGACATTAAACCAAAGTGTCTTGTTCAGGTGGACATAAAAGATCCCATGGTACTTTTTTGAAGAAGAGCAGGGAGTTCTGTGAGTGCCTTGGTCAACATTCATCCCTCAGCCAACCCCATCAAGACATTCATCTCATTACTGATTGTGGGACTGTATTTGTTTACGTAGCAACTACAGTTCAAAAGTAATTAATTAGCTGTGAAGCGCTTTGAAATGACGCAGAATTGTGAAAGGTGTAATATAAATGCAAGTTGTTTTCTTTCTTTTACTTACTCTTCCTTAAAGATGTAGCAATGTCTTGGTGTTGGTTTTCCTGGTCACGGTTGAAGGTAGCAAGGTATGGCCGCAAATAACCTTCTCCAGCATTGGTCATAAATTGGCTCTACCCACTGATTCAGATTCTGGTATTGGCTGATGTTGGTTTTAATCAAGTGATCCCTGAATAGCACTCACGCGCAGCCTTCACTGTTGTCAGTCACTTCAACTCCAGAACAGATACCACACTCCAGCTGACCACCAATATGGCATCTGGCGTGACTCGCACCAGAAGTGTGCGTGCGCGCTGCGGTCGCCATTTTGGATCTCTAAGAGCACTCGTAGCAACCAAAAAACAGGCACTACAGATCTGAATATGCAGAATATACGGAAGTATTCAGAGTAGACAGATCATGACATCACGCTGATTTGACGCCAGTGCTGCCATTTTGAAGCTCCACGCTCCAGCCGACGCCCTCTCAAGCTCGCACAGCAGAACACGCGTTCAGCAGCAGGCAGGACCCCCCACCAGCGCTATTTAAAGGGATCATCAACTCTTTACAGGTTAGTTGCTGATTGATTTCTGCTGGCTGTTGCTATGATTGTACACGTGTTTGGTACTTTCTAGAGTTCTTTAAAGTTGCTAAAGTCTACAGGGAGTGGTGTGGCAGGTGCTGAAGGACTTTGTCCTGATTTCAAGGCTTCTACACAAACCACTTGCTCCCAGACACAGGTGCAGTAGTAGGCATTCCCCTTGGAATACAGCATGACTGGGAGAATGAGCAGAGGCGACACAGAGCAGGAGAAGTTGCTACAAGAGGGAGGAGGGGGAAAATGGCTCTCAGCAGGAGGTCGTATCCGCCCAGGGTATTCAGGGAGCAATTCTCCTACCTGAACCTCAGCGAAGAACAGTGTGTGAGATATCTGCACTTCAGTAAAGAAGTCCTCACTGAAATCTGCCACCTGCTGCAACCACAACTGCAACCTCAGAGCAGGGCAAAGACCGCATTGCCACTGGCTGTGAAGGTGACCGTGGCCATGAACTTTTTTGCACGGGCTCCTTCCAGGCTGGAGCTGGAGATATTTGCAACATCTCCCCATTTGCCGTCCACTGTTGCGTAAGGGAGATCACTGGGGCTCTGTATTCAAAGAGAGCTGACTACATTTCATTCTCTCTTGCCAGAGAGCAGCAGGCGGAGCGAGCACACAGTTTTGCGAGGATTGCAGTCTTCCCCATGGTGCAGGGTGCCATTGACTGCATGCATGTTGCTTTGCGGGCGCCACATATCAACTCACAGATGTACCGCAACCGAAAGGGATTCCATCCTCTTGACATCCAGCTGATGTGCGACCATAGGCAGCGAATCATGCAGGTCAATGCCCGGTGTCCTGGCAGCAGTCATGTCTTAATTATGTGGCAGTCTGCATTTGAGCCACCATGACAAACCAGAGTGTGGCTACTGGGCGACAAAGACTATCCGGTGAGGACATGGCTCAACCCACGCACACATGGGCAGCATGTATGAAAGCCAGCAAAGCGAGTGTCAAGATTCATGGTGATCTGCCGCATGCTGCACAGCCTCACCATCATGAGGGCACAGCCCTTGCCACCAGCTATACGGCGAGCAGCTGAGGAGCATGAGGAGAAGGAAAAGAAAGACTTGCATTTATATAGCGCCTTTCACGACCACCGGACATCTCAAAGCGCTTTACAGCCAATGAAGAACTTTTGAAGTGGAGTCAGTGTTGTAATGTGGGAAATGCGGCAGCCAATTTGCATACAGCAAACTCCCACAAACAGCAATGTGATAACGACCAGATAATCTGTTCTTGTTATGTTGGTTGGAAGGGAGGAGGCAACCTAGACGGCCCCTTTCTGGCTAGGCTGTCCGTGAAGAACTTATCCGACTGCGATACCAGTAACTGCAACCCCAATTCCCCATTCACCAACAGTCCCACACCTTACCTTCCCTCTGTCACTGACCATCACAGCGTTCGCTTGTCCACAATGCAAAAATAAAAGCCAACACAAAATTAACATTCCAAACCAGATTTGTAAATCAAAGCATGCCATATTGCTTACAAACATAAACTAATCACCCTTGTGCATTCCCTTATTGCCTGTGTACCATATGCCTTTGCCTGTCCTAGTGCTCCTACGCAGTGTTATCCCAGTGGCTGCAGCATGGCTGGTGGAAGGCTGCTGACTTTCAATGGGGAAGACTGCAGATGGCCTTGATGGACGACCTTGAGCTGCTCAGGGCCTAGAAGGACCGGCTGCGGACTGCACCATCTCGGCATGGGAGGCCGCAGTCTGAGCTGGCTGGCTGACCAGCAACAGCAAGGGCACTGATGGAGTGGCAGTGGTGGGAGGATGAAGGCTGTCATCCTGAGAGAGGACAGCAGGTTCATGCTCCACAGAGCCACTGCCACTCCCCGGGGTGGGGCCTCAGCAATCCGAGTAATCTGTTGGAGGACAGATTGTTGGACTGCAATGACACCCTGCAAGCCCCTTTGAACACTGTATCCGCAGCCATGATGGCAGCAGTCTGAGCTAGCATGGCAGCAAGCTGACCCTGCATGAGAGCATCAGCCATCAGACGCTGCATCATCGTTTGGTCCACAAGTGTGCTAATGGAGTTAGCCACCATTTCCAGGCTGGAAAGGATGGGCTCCAAGCCCTGTGCCAAGTTAGTGCCGGACTCCTCCATGCTCCTTGACAGTGCACGCAGGTTTTCTGGAAGGCTTGCCAATGCACCAAGCATGTCATTGTGCATACCCATCAGCCTTCTTCTGTAGCCCGCCCCATCAAAATGCTCATCTGAGTCCTCTGCAGCAAAACTCATATGCGACCTTGCCCTCCAGCGAGCTGGCACCTGTGCAACCCTTGCCCCTGCCCTAGCTGCAGGCCACTCTCACCTCGTGCAGATCCCGCCTCTATTACACGCAGTGTCAGTATCTGAGCTGGTGGCTGCGAGAGTGAAATCAAGTGACGGTGTTTCTTCATCATCACTGTCTTGTTGCTCTTCTACCTCTGCCTGGCTAGGTTTCAGTTCTTGCGTATCTGAAAGGAGAAAGGCACAAGGGTAAGGTTGTGGTGAGGGGAGGGGGGAAAGCAAGGGGTACATGCTTACACCATCTGCAGCTTGTAAATCAGAAGAGATTACGGGATGAGGGGCAAGTGGGATGGGAGAAGAAGGATGAGGTATGAGCATATCATCATCTTCTATGGTTTCAGCCCCACCGCTGGCCACGGCCTCAGCAATGGCCACTCCAATAATGGCGAGCACCGTCTCCTACATAGGGGTAAGGACATGCAGGCATGCCTGCCCCCCGCTAGTTAGCTCCTGCGCCACCTTGTCCTGCAAGAGAAAGGGAAGTGTGTCAGTAAGTGTGGTGCAATCTGTTTGGATGATGTGGCTGCCATAGTTGAATAGCTGGCAGTGTGTGCAAGCTGTGAGATTTGGGTGTGAGGTTTGTAGCAGTGCTAAGTGTGTGAAGATGAGGTGCAGCTATTAATGTTAGGTATGAGTCCTGATTGATAGAGATTGTTGGTAGGTGAGTGATGGGGGTGTAGTGCATTGAGTAGTGTCTGAGGTTAGCGGTGCATATGGCATTTGAAGATGAATTCACTGACCTTGACCAATCATGTGAGGTCATTGAACTTTTTGCGGAACTGCATCCAGGTCCTCGGGGCTTGACTCCTGGCATTGAGCGCCATGGCTATCTGCTCCCACTGCCTTCTGAGCATTTGTCTGGAGCACCCCCTGGCCCCCTGTGGATACAGCACTTCTCTTCTTTCCGCCTCCTCCACCAAGGTTTCCAGTGCAGCATCCGAGAGCCTCTTTCCCATGTTGTGCCGTTATTCAGTCTTTTTCCACATCAGAGTGACTTGTACAAGGACTTCCACCACTTGCTCCAGCCACAATACACCTCCCCTTTAAGAGGTGCAGGCTGGCTTTAAGTAATGCAGGCTAGCTTTAACTCATGCTAGCCTCTCACGATTTTGGGCCCCCTGCTGAGGCGTGCAGCCACTCAACAGTGCGGTTAGCGCTGGCTACACGTTACAATCATAGTAATGAGCAGGCAGCCGAAGTTGCATCACATTGAACAGGCGCGGGGTAATTGCGCATCGCGAGCCCCACGCCCGTTTTCGGGGACTATCCTATTTAGCCCCCACTATCCTTTATACCTCTATCAGATGACCTCTCTGATGCCTCTTTTCCAGGCTGAAAAAAAAATCATTTCTCCAGTCTTTCTTCATAACTCAGCCCCCCGAGTCTAGGAATAAGCCTCATGACTCTTGCCTGCACTGCCTCTAGTGCTTGAATTACTCCCTTGTGTCTTGGTGACCAGAACTGGATATAGTATTTAAGGTGCGTCTGACCACAGCAGTGTACAGTTTAATCACAACTTTCTTTGACTTGTATTCGATTGTTTTAGTTGTGTAGTTTTAGCAATTATTGACTTAGTTGATTGCTGCTGTGCATTGGTTGGACTTTAGTGTTGAGTCTACTAAAACTCTTGGCCACTTTCCACTTCATCCTTAAGCTATTTCAGCACCATTCATGGAGTATATGTGTAAACAAAGAAAGAACTTGCATCTATATATAGCGCCTTTCAACATGGAGCTTATTTTTCCATCATATGTGCAGTACTTTGCTCGTGTCTGCATTAAATTTAATCTGTCATTAATCAGCCATTTACTTATTTGTCCAACTCATTCTGTAATTTCTGAGCAGCTTCCTCCCAATTCCAGTGTCCCTCCTAGTTTGGTATCAGCAGCAAACCTGACCACTTTGCATCAGGTTTCTACATCCAGGTCATTTATGTAAATGAGTAACAGTAGTGATCACAATACTGAGCCTACGGGCACCTCACTAAATATTTCCCCCTACCCTGACATTACTCCTCTAATGACTACTCATTGTTCCCTATCCTTAAGCTAGTTTCTTAACCCTGAATCTGCAGATCTACGAGTTTGATTCATTGGGCCGAAAATTGATCCCGGGACGCGAGAGTACGCACTGCGTACTCTCGCGTATTCCCACTCCAATTGCCGGTTTTCTGCATGCCCTGCGCATGCGCTGAAAACCGGCAATTGCTCTTCTGAAAAGGGGGCGGGTCCTCGGTGCATCGCATGCGCGCTACAGGCTGCGCGCACGCTGTGCACTTCATGCTTTGGACGCGCAGGTAAGTACGGAAGATTTTGGAAATGTAAAAAGGAGGAGTAAGACCCACTTTTAAGAAGGTAAGTAGTGAATTAAGTATTTTTTTGATTTTTTTTTAACAGCTATATCTTTTTTAGAGACTTTCAAGACAGGTAAGTTTATTTTTATAACTTTTTAAAAGATTTTAAATTTTTTCAAAAATTTAATTTTTTATTTAAAATGGTTAATTTAATTAACTATACTTATTTTATTAATGTGATGGTTTTTAAAAAAAATTTAATTGAGGTTTAGCTGTTATTTTGGGGGGGTGTAAGATTCATAGATTTCACAGCCGTGCTGTGAAACTTATGAATGGAAGATGGTGTGCTGCCATTGGCTCTAACTGAGTCACGTGATCCCACAGCTCGCACGAATTCACTACGCCGCTGGGATACGCAAGCACTGCCCAGCTGATCTCTAGAACATCAAGTTCGTGCGAGCTGGATCTGAAAAAGCACAAGCGAGGTGAGAGATCGCGGGAAAGCCTTACCCCCGCGGGAACAGAGCGAGATCAATTTCTGGGCCAATGTCTTTGATGAGGCACTTTATCAACAGCTTTTTGGAAGTTTAGGTACACTATATCAATCGGCTTCCCGGTGTCCGACCGCGCCCGTTCTGATATCATCCAATGCCCCTTCTCCGCCCCTAGCACCCATTGTGCACCGTAGAAGGTCGGCCTCAGGCCCGCGGAGGTAGCAGGTGGAAAGCTCCTCGTCATTGCAGGTGGGGGGGGGGGGTGGGGGGGGGGGGTTGTGGTGATGCAAAACTTCTTTTTGTCCCGTGCCGCACTGTCCACCAACTCAAGAATCTTGGCTGTCAGGTACTCGAGGACACCAGTCCCAACAGTTTTGCACGAGATTTACATTTGGAAGGAGGTGAGTACCCTTTTGTACCACAGTATATCAATTAAGATAATTGCACAGCGCACACTCCGTACATTTGTACCTCAAAAGCACAATGGGGGGTCCTATGTATTTGCATGTTAAAAGTGGCCTCCCACCTGAAACAGGCAGGCTCTTTGGCCGCCCATCTAAAGCCCCTACCAAGATAGCGACGGCTGGAGCACCAGCATAAATAAGGTGGTAAATGCCCCAATGCCATTTCGGCCACTACCACACCACAAGGTGCCACAGTTAAAACTGGTCTGAGGTGATTTGTGAAATAAGTTACTAGAGAAAACTAGTGAAGTGTTCAAATAGGTTCAAGAGGCAATTAGATTTTTTTCTAGAGAGAAGGGATTGAAGGATATGATTAAGTGGGTTTGTTTGGCCTAATGGCCTTTCTTCATGAATTATAAAGTGGCAGGATTCACTCCCTCCACCACCGACGCACCGTGGCTGTAATGTGTACCATCTACAAGATGCACTGCAGCAACTCGCCAAGGCTACTTCGGCAGCACTTCCCAAACCCACGACCTCTTCTACCTAGAAGGACAAGGGCAGCAGGCGCACGGGAACACCACCACCTCCAAGTTCACCTCCAAGTCACACACCATCCTGACTTGGAAGTATATCGCCGATCCTTCATCGTCGCTGAGTCAAAATCCTGGAACTCCCTACCTAACAGCACTGTGGGAGTACCTTCACCACACAGACTGCAGCGGTTCAAGAAGGTGGCTCACCACCACCTTCTCAAGGGCAATTCGGGATGGGCAATAAATGCTGGCCTTGCCAGCGATGCCCACATCCCATAAACAAATAAAAAAAAAGGATTACTGCAGCTCAATATAGACCTTTTAATACATCCCAACATCGGATTTGCTTTACTCACTGCGTTATGATGCAAAAGGATTCTTTGGGAAGCCAATTGGAGGATCTGCTGGAAGCCTTCAGGCGCCATCAAAAAAACTTTGGGGTGACTTTGGGTTTACATAGGATTACATAGGATATACGGCACAGAATCAGGCCATTCGGCCCACCAGTCCATGCCGGCGTTTATGCTCCACTCGAGCCTCCCCCCGTCTTTCCTCATCTAACTCGCTCAGCATAACCCTCTATTCCCTTCTCCCTCATATGCTTATCTAGCCTTCCCTTAAATGCATCTATACTATTTGCCTCAACCACTCCCTATGGTAGCGAGTTCCACATTCTCACCACTCTCTGGGTAAAGAAGTTTCTTCTGAATTCCTTATTTGATTTCTTGGTGACTATCTTGTATTGATGGCCTCTAGTTTTGCTCTTCCCCACAAATGGAAACACTCTCTCTGTATCTACTCTATCAAAACCTTTCATAATTTTAAAGACCTCAATAAGTCACCCTTCAGCCTTCTCTTTTCAAATTAAAAGAGTCCCAACCTGTTCATCCTTTCCTGATAGGTATACCCTCGCATTTCTGATATCATCCTTGTAAATCTTCTCTGCACCCTCTCCAGTGCCTCTATATCCTTTTTATAATATGGCGACCAGAATTGTACGCAGTACTCCAAGTGTGGTCTAACCAAGGTTCGACAAGTTCAGCATAACTTAACTACTTTTCAATTCTATCCCTCTAGAAGTAAACCCTAGTGCCTGGTTTGCTTTTTTTATGGCCTTGCTGTGTCGCTACTTTTAGTGATTTGTGTATTTGTACTCCAAGATCCCTTTGCTCCTCTACGCCACCCAGACTCACACCCACCAAGTAATAAGTGACCTCCCTATTCTTCCAACCAAAATATAATACCTCACATTTATCTGTGTTGAATTTCATTTGCCAATTATATGCCCATTCTGCAAGTTTATTAATGTCCTCCTGTAATTTGTTGCCGTCCTCCTCAGTATTAACTATCCCCCCAATTTGATGTTATCCGCAAAGTTATAAATTGTGTTTTTGATTCCAAAGTCTAGATCGTTAATATAAATTGTGAACAACAGTCGTCCCAGCACTGACCCTTGTGGAACACCACCACATTTCTGCCACTGTGAATAGCTACCCTTTACCCCTACTCTCTGCTTTCTGTCTTGAAGCCAGCTAGCTATCGATTCTGTTACTTGTCCCCTGACTCCGCATTCTCTGACCTTATTCATTAGTTTATTATATGGTACCTTATTGAAGGCCTTTTGAAAATCTAGATAAATTACATCTACTACATTACCCTTGTCTATTCTCTCTGTTACCTCTTTAAAAAATTCAATGAGGTGGTCAAGCAAGACTTTCCCTTTTGAAATCCATGCTGACTATTCATTATTATATTTTTGGCTTCGAGATGTTCTTCTATTTTCTCCTTTAGTAGGGATTCCATTATTTTTCCTACCACCGATGTTAAACTGACTGGTCTATAATTCCCTGGACATGTTCTATCCCCCTTCTTAAATATAGGTATTACATTAGCTATCCGCCAGTCCTCTTGGCACTACACCTTTTTCTAATGAATTATTCAATATGTGTAGTAATGCCTCTGCTAACTCTTCCCTAGATTCTTTTAAAATGCACGGATATAATCCATTCGGACAGGGGTTTTTTCCTCTTTGACTTTGATTAGTTTATTTAATATATCCTTTTTATTTTAAATGCAGTTATTTCATTACTAATCTCATCATCCAATGTCATCTCCACCTGTTCTATCTCCCTGGTAAATACTTAAGCAAAGTAATTATTTAATATTTCTGCCATCTCTCTATCACTGCCTGTGGTATTATCCTCTCCATCCCTTAGTGGCCCTATTCCCATCCCAACCTTCCTTTTTTTATTGATGTGCCTGTAAAATATTTTACTATTTTGTTTTATGTTCCTTGATAATTTAATTTCATAGTTCCTCTTTGCCTTCCTAATTGTTTCTTTGACTTCTCTCCTAATCTCTTCATATTTCCCTTATCATGCTCTCCCCTGCTTTCCATGTTCTGAATGTATGCCTCTTTCCTTAACCTCAATTTTTCCCTTATGGCTTTATTCATCCATGGTGTCTCATTAGTGTTTAGCTTGTTCTTGTTTTTTAGCGGGTTTGGTACAGAGGAGCCAGTCTACATACTCAGACAAGGAGTTTAGCATTACAAGCCCTTTCTTGGCTTTGGTAAAGACATAAGGGGCTTCATACATCTGTTAGGCCAGTATCATGGTCGCATGGCTCATGCCACAGAACCTCTCAAGACCAAGTCCTGCCTCAGGCACCAGTAGGGACATTCTTCTGTCAGCACATGGTGGGAATGCATATGACCAATCCTGGCAGTTGAGATCTTTGTTCCTCTGCAAATGAAAGAGATCTGGGGGTCCTGATTAACAATAAATTGAAGCTATCGCAACAATGCACAGCAGCAGTGAGTAAAGCAAATCAGATGTTGGGATGTATTATAAGGTCAATACTAAGCCGAAATAGTGAAGTAATCTTGCCACTTTATAAATCAATGGTGCGACCGCAATTAGAATAATGTGTACAGTTCTGATCGATCGCCACAGTAAAAAAAAGGATATTGCAACTATTGAAAGGATACAGACGAGAGCAACCAGAATGATTGATGGGATGGAGGGACTGGATTATGTGGAACGATTATGTAAATTGGGCATGTTCTCACTGGAAAAGAGAAGGTTGAGAGGTGATATGATTGCTGTTTTTAGGATTCTAAAGGGACCGGAAAATGACGACCATGACAAGCTATTTCACATTGTTCGGAACAGTAGCCTGCGCGTAAAGGGGAGTATATTCAAAACAAATCTCTGAAAACAATGGGGGGAACTTTAACCCCCAAAAACAGGTGAGTTTGGTTCGGGTGGAGGTTATAAAGCTAAAAATCTGAAACAGGAACCCAACCCGCCTTGAAACCACCCACTTCCGGTTTTAATGGAGGCGAGACGAGGGGCAGATGACCAATCCGCTCTCAGGAGGCTGGTTGGGCATTTAAATATTTTAATGAGGCTCCGTGCCTTCATTTTAACAGTGATTCTACTTTTATCCACAGTTGGCCAGGTTTCCCTGGCCTCAGGAAACCCGGCAGGTGAAAGGAGGTGAGAAGGGTTGAATCCGTAAGGTAAGTACCTTTACAGCACTGCTTGTGGGCCAACAAGCTTACCAGTAAACCCCCTCTCCCCCCCTGCGATCTGTCTGCTGCCCACCCCCCGCGATCAGACCCACCCCCCCGACCACCATCTGCCTTCCTGACCACCATCAACCACCCACCACCCCCCCCACCCCCACCACCACCACCACCATCCCTAGGGAGACGGTGGAAGCAGTTAGTATTGGTTCATTCAAATTAGATAGATTTTTTTCAGAAAATAACATTTTACGATACTGTATATGAGTAATTTGAGACATGACGTGGTAAGTGTAGCATGCTTGGGAGGGAAAAGGTGACTTTGGACCTATGGTTTCCAAAGCTCTCCACCACTGGAATTTTCCTCGTGTCATTTCTGGGCCTGTTGTAGACTAATTGATAGAGATTGGTTGCTATGATTAGTTAACAACTCCATTATCATTGTATCGTGCTACTACCAGGATGGTAGAAGGCGAACTAAATGGGCCTTGGTCTTTTTCCGTCTAGCAATACCAACGTTCCCATGTTCCAAAGGCCTTTCTACTCCTTGTACCAAGTACTATTGGTTTAGACCTCTGTGAAGATTGACAAATGAAGATAAAAATAAGTACCTACTTTGTACAATCATCTTGCTTCTTCAAGGAAAAGCAATTTCCACACATCACAATCACCCAGCCGTGGAATCATCTTTGCAAGGAATTCATACAGTAATTTTTATAATCCTTTTTGTTTAGCATTGGTCAAAATATGCTGACACTCCGACATATATGTAGGTATTTTTGATGCCACGGAGGGCAGTGAGAAGGTGTTCTCAGAAGCCACTGCCATACAACATGTGCGCACACCAACATCACTCTTAAAGGATGTTGCCTCCTCAAGTAGATTCCACAGAATAGGATCCCAGCCTGATTCATTTCAAAAGTCAGTGGAGAATGCTCTCTCCCAAACAAAGATAGATAAAAGTTCTTACGTTTTTGTGTAAATTCACAGCATACCACATACAGATTATTTTGGAAGTTAGATTCCCAAATGAACCATTTCCATGGCAGTACTCAATCAATCAGTTACATGAAAGATATGTTTATTTTAAACAATTTAAACGACCCGATTTTTTTTATGTCCTCAAAGCTACAAAAGGGCACAGATTTGATACACCTTACATATTTTTCTTCTTGCCCCCGATCAATGTTGAGGCACTGATATTAGTAGTCATATCTGACAATCATATCAGATGCCGATCAGAAGAGAAGTGAACACTTGAAGACAATATGCTGTTTATTTGCTACCTACCCTCTATTCGTCCATGTTACTATATTCACAAATTTTCCCTTTTGGTATGGTGGTTTTCACTTCTGACACAACTCCAAGATCAACATCATGACAGGCATCATTGAGCACATTAGGGGAAAGTTAATTTTCAGTGACAGAAAACATTACCTAATTAGCAGGCTGCAAAGAACACTCAGTACTCTGGAGTACAGGATCTCCATATTCAGTCAGCACAATTTATGGCAGCAATTGTTCAGATACAAATAGTTTTACCACCAGAGGGAAGCCCATAACCACAAAAGAAATCATACCAGTAGGGAAATGGGCTCCCCCTAGAGTTAATGAACCTTCTTTCGTGAAAGTCAAGAAATTACGAGTGCTTCATTATCCTCCTAATCTGACTGTACATCAGGTGGATTTCAGGTTTCATAAATACAAAACAACAATTTCATCCGCTTCACGTAAAAGCAAAAACGTCAAATGCTGGACATCTGAAATAGAAAATACAAGAACTACACAAGAGGTGAGTCAGCATCTGTTTAATATTTCAGGTGTAGACCCTTTCATTTGCTTCGGTCGTTACGGCTGTGATAATTGAGGTCACATGAAATTCAAGGAAACTTTTGTTACATTTCACGGACTAGTCTCTATTTGCCACAGTAATTATTCTAAACGTATAAAATTATTAGAAACACTAAACACAGGCCCTAAAAATACCTGGGACCATGATCCCAGTGGTTCCGGTGGGATCATGGCCACCAGTGCCCTCACGCACCGACCCCACCAGATATTGCGGGTTCAGACCCTAAATTGCATGTGGTTGGTGGGCACATCTCCAGTGCCTGCCAGCCCCGTGCAGCGGGAAAATCTGGTGCCTGGCACCATTTGGGCGTGGGGCCCAACAGTCTTCCAACAATCCCGTGTGTTTTTTTTTTAAAGTTCTGGATATTCGACTGCAGTCTAGGCCCACTTCCTGGTCTCGACACTGCACTCCACCCCCAGTTGGGCCCCCTACCAACCTTCTGAAAACCAGTGTGCCTCATCTCACTCTCCAGTCCAACACCAGTTTCCAACTGAACAAGGAAAAGCAGGATCTCCCGGCATCCATACAAGGGGTGGGCAGAGGTTCTGTCCCCTACAAGTCTGGCTGGGAAATCCCAGAAATGGCGCAGACCCGGCACAACCAGATCTCTGGAATTTCCTGGTGGTTCCGCTGGAGTTATTGCTGGACAACCCCCCCCCCACCCCCCTGCAGATTTTCAGAGCCACAGTAACTACACCACCAAATGAAAAATTAAAAGCAATATATAAAATAGTTATCACATAAGAACCTTATTGTGCCTCTAATACAAACTGTTCTCAAAACTGGTTAAATTAAATAATGTTAAAAGACCTAGGGCTAGAAATTGGGTTCCTTTGCACCTCCGGGGGGCGCTCACGGGGCACAAATGGGTTTGCGACTGGGTGCGGCGATATCAACGCCTCCCGCTAAATTCGGCGAGAGGTTTGCGATGGCGGTAAGATGTTGCGCCCCAATCTCCTGCGCCCGGAGATCATGACGTCATTGCCATGCGCAGCGCCCCGGTTGCGCCCCAGATGAAAAATTCCCTCTCGCCCCCTGCTTGTGCGCCTGCCGTTAACAACGACAGGTAGAGGAGTCAGCTTTCAGTCGGATATCCTCTGGAGGAGGGCTATTTAAAGGTGTCCACTTCCGGTGTAGTTTTCATCGGCCAACAAGGCTGCGTTGTTAATTTCACATTGTCAAAGAGGCCTTTTGACCGATTTGAGCGTTTTGCGTTTTAACAAGTGTTATGGAACATAAAGATTATTGAGTTTCATTGAGGGGAGATTTGAGAGTGCAATATTTGGATCCTTTCATGGGGGGCTGTACTGGCACTGGACCTCGTCCTCCAGCATCAACGTTGGAGGCAACTGAGGCACAGAGAAAGAGTGCCAGAGGTAGGAGGGCCAACAGGGCTCTCAACAGGAGGCCTTACTCACCCAGGGATTCCGGCAGCAGTTTTCCTACATGAATTTCACTGAGGACCAGTGTGTTGGAAGGCTCCGCTTCAGCAAGGATGTGATCACAGAGCTCTGCAACCTCCTGCAGCCAGACCTCGAGCCTCAGATCAGGACCACTACGGCTTTCTCAGTGGCAGTCAAGGTCACCGTCGCCCTCAATTTCTACGCCAGCAGATCATTACAGTGTGCAACAGGCGACATCTCCCAGTTTGCTGTCCATTGCTCCATCCGCCAGGTCACAGATGCTCTGTACAGAAGGAGAAGGGACTACATTTCCTTCCCCATGACCAGAGAGAAGCAGCGCGAGCGTGCATGTGGCTTTGCCAGGATAGCGGGCTTCCCCATGGTGCAGGGCGCCATTGACTGCACCCACGTCGCATAACAATCCTGAGGTATTCCATAACCGTAAAGGCTACCACTCACTTAATGTTCAGTTGGTTTGCGACCACACACGGTGAATCCTGACCGTCAATGCCCGCTATCCTGACAGCAGCCACGATGCCTTCATCCTGCGCCAGACAGGTGTGCCAGATCTATTCCAGCCACCACATCAAGCTCGCGGCTGGGAGACAAGGGCTATCCGCTTTCCACCTGGCTCATGACTCCCCTCCGCAACCCCAACACTCGTGCCCAGCACTCATACAATGAGAGCCATGCTGCCACCAGGAACATCATTGAACAGACCATCGAAATGCTCAAGCAACGGTTCCGCTGCCTTGACCGCTTGGGAGGAGCCCTCCAGTACTCGGCTGAGTGGCTGTCACTTTTCGTCATCGTCTGCTGCATGCTGCACAACTTGGCCATTATGAGGGCACAGCCATTACCACCAAGCATAGTTGCACCACCTCAGGAGGATGAGGAGGAAGAAGAGGAACAGGAGGACGAACAGCAGCGATGGAGGAGGCAGCCACTCAATCGGAGTTCTGCAAGGTCGGTCCGTGACCGCCTCATCAGACTTCATTTCCAGTGACTTCGAGTCCTCTTTCCGGTTGCTGAGCACATCGCCATCATTCCATCACTTTGTGATTCCATACCACACCCCAGAACTGAAATGAGACACAGCACCAAATCTGCAACATTCCAGTAATAAATTTATCAAAAAATTATCAAAAACCATTAACCACATACAAGAACAATATTGACTAATCACCCTTGTTCAAACCCTTGCCTCCCCTCTTTACAGTCCTCTTTCCTAATCTAGTGCTCCTACATAATGTCTCCCCAGTGATGCAGCAGGGCTGGTGGAAGGCTGCTGAGTGTTGGTCCCACAGACTACAGATGGCCTTGCAGGACGCCCTCGACCAGCTCTGTCCTTGGAACTGGGAACAGCCATAGCCATCAGGGGATTCAGTTGCTCGCGGGTCGCCTCAAAGCCAGCAATGCTGAAAATGAGCATCTGCACAATGATGCAACCTCTCCTTTAAGAGCTGGAAGGAACCAGTGTGAAGGATCATTGCTGAATGCATTGCACCTGAAATTCAGTAGCGCTCTGCTGGTAGCGCCCCTGTAGCGCCCCAATGAGGTCATTAGCGCTTGATTTAGCGGCCCACTTCCTTCCTGGGGCGCTAACACCCAATTTCGTAGAAGTTCAGAATCCTGGCACTAAATTTTCAAAATTTCAAAAGTTAGCGCCCCAAACAGGGCGATACCCAATTTCACCCCCTTAATTTTTCAGAAGAGCTCAGTAGTCAAAATTTTACATGCGTTGAGTTGAAATTCAGCGTTGTCAGTTGGGTAGCAAGCTCTATATCTCATTGACTGCAGCTGTCAGTCGTTTTCTTGGAATGATCAACAGATAAGCTACAGACTGTGCAGTTCTGCACACTACTGTAAGTGAAGTGATCTATTTGAATCTTGCTCTACGTAATCTGAAACTGGAACATTTTTTACTTGTTATATTTTTGAACAGTCCATGGAGATTAATGTACTATGGCAACAGTGCTGGCAGTGATGCTAATGTTATCGGACCAGATTAATCAGGTTACCTGCTACACCAAATGCTAATAGCTGTGGGATGGCAGCCAGGACCTCATGAACCCCATCATCATTTCCCCAGGGATTGCGCCATTCCCACTGAAGTTGTGGCAGGAGATGGGGCAACCCTCACTGAAACTCAGGGCCTATATTTTTTTATGCTACCTTAACCAAGTAAAATATTGTGAATTTAAAATTGTTTTCAACTGTATTTTTAAGAGTTCCTTTAACATTGTGGAAAACAAGGCAAGACTACCATCTAGGGACATCCAAGTTTCTATGGGGCTATCCCATAACCCAGCTAGTTTCCTGCAGTGATGTCATCCTGAGTGTTCACACATTAATTGCATCAAAATTCCCTGGTGTTTTTGAATCATAGAAATTTACGGCACAGAAGGAGGCCATTCGACCCATCATGTCGGTGCCGGCCGACAAAGAGCTATCCAGCCTAATCCCACTGTCCAGCTCTTGGTCCGTAGCCTTGTAGGTTACGGCACTTCAAGTACTTTGTAAATGTGGTGAGAGTTTCTGCCTCTACCACCCTTTCAGGCAGTGAGTTCCAGACCCCCACCACCCTCTGGGTGAAAAAAGTTCTCCTCAACTCCCCTCTAATCCTTCTACCAATTACTTTAAATCTAAGCCCCCTGGTTATTGACCACTCTGCTAAGGGAAATAGGTCCTTCCTATCCACTCTATCTAGGCCCCTCATAATTTTGTACCTCAATTAAGTCTCCCCTCTCCCCTCCCCCCTCCCCCCCAGCCTCCTCTGTTCCAAACAACCCCGGCCTATCCAATCTTTCTTCATAGCTAAAACTCTCCAGTCCTGGCAACATCTTTGTAAATCTCCTCTGTACCCTCTCTAGTGCAATCACATCTTTCCTGTAATGTGGTGACCAGAACTGTACACAGTACCCTAGCTGTGGCCTAACTAGTGTTTTATACAGTTCTAGCATAACCTCTCTGCTCTTATATTCTGTGCCTCGGCTAATAAAGGAAAGTATCCCATATGCCTTCTTAACCACCTTATCTACTTGTCCTGATACCTTCAGGGATCTATGGACATGCACTCCAAGGTCCCTCTCTTCCTCTACACTTCTCAGTATCCTACCATTTATTGTGTATGCCCTTGCCTTGTTAACCCTCCCCAAATGCTTCTCACACTTCTCTGGATTGAATTCCATTTGCCACTTTTCTGCCCATCTGACCAGTCCATTGATATGTTCCTGCAGTCTATAGCTTTCTTCCTCACTATCAATGGCACGGCCAATTTTTGTATCATCTGCAAACTTCTTAATCATGCCGCCTACATTGAAGTCTAAATCATTGATATACATACGTACATACGAATTAGGAGCAGGAGTCGGCCACTCGGCCCCTCGAGCCTGCTCCGCCATTCAATAAGATCATGGCTGATCCGATTACTCCTCATTCCCACCTACCCCCGATATCCTTTCACCCCCTTGCTTATCAAGAATCTATCTACCTCTGCCTTAAAAATATTCAAAGACTCTGCTTCCACCGCCCTCTGAGGAAGAGAGTTCCAAAGACTCACGACCCTCTGTGAGAAAAAATTTCTCCTCATCTCTGTCTTAAATGGGCGACCCCTTATTTTTAAACAGTGACCCCTAGTTCTAGATTCACAAGAGGAAACATCCTCTCCACATCCACCCTCTCAAGACCCCTCAGGATCTTATATGTTTCAATCAAGTCACCACAAAAAGCTAGGGACCTAGTACTGAGTCCTGCAGAACCCCACTGGAAACAGCCTTCCAGTCACAAAAACACCCGTCGACCATTACCCTTTGTTTCCTGCTACTGAGCCAATTTTGGATCCAACTTGCTACTTTCCCTTGGATCTCATGGGCTTTTACTTTTCTGACCAGTCTGCCATGTGGGACCTTGTCAAAAGCCTTGCTAAAATCCATGTAGACTACATCAAACGCACTACCCTCATCAACCCTCATCGTTACCTCCTCAAAAAATTCAATCAAGTTAGTCAGACATGACCTTCCCTTAACAAATCCGTGCTGACTGTCCTTGATTAATCCGTGCCTTTCTAAATGACGATTCATACTTGCCCTCAGAATTTTTTCCAATAATTTGCCCACCACTGAGGTTAGGCTGACTGGCCTGTAATTACTCGGTCTATCCCCTTCTCCCCTTTTAAACAATGGTACAATGTTAGCAGTCCTCCAGTCCTCTGGCACCACACCTGTAGCCAGAGAGGATTGGAAAATGATGGTCAGAGCCTCTGCTATTTCCTCCCTTGCTTCTCTTAACAGTCTGGGATACATTTCATCTGGGCCTGGCGATTTATCTACTTTCAAAGATGCTAAACTCCTTAATACTTCCTCTTTCACTATGTTTATCTCATCTAATATTTTACACTCCTCCTCCTTAATTACAATGTCTGCATTGTCCCTCTTTTGTGAAGACAGATGCAAAGTATTCATTAAGAACCATGCCCACATCTTCCACCTCTACACACAGGTTACCTTTTTGGTCTCTAATAGGCCCTACTCTTTCTTTAATTATCCTCTTGCTCTTTACGTATTTATAAAACATCTTTGGGTTTTCCTTGATGTTGCCAATATTTTTTCATGCCCTCTCGTTGCTTTCCTAATTTCACCCCTGCACTTTCTATACTCCTCTAGGCTTTCTGCGGTATTTAGCTTTTGGTATCTGACATAAGCTTCCCTTTTTTGCCTTATCTTACCCTGTATGCCCCTTGGCATCCAGGGGGCTCTAGATTTGGGAGTCCCACCCTTTTTCTTTGTGGGAATATATTTGCTCTGAACTATCTCCTCCTTGAACGTCTCTCACTGCTCTGACACTGACTTACCTTCAAGTAGCTGTTTCCAGTCCACTTTGGCTAAATCACATCTCCGCTTCATAAAATTGGTCTTTCCCCAATTGAGAACTTTTACTCCTGGTCTATCTTTGTCCTTTTCCATAACTACGCTAAATCTAACTGAATTATGATCACTGCCACCAAAATGGTCTCCCACTGATACCCCTTCCACCTGCCCAGCTTCATTCCCTAAACTAAATCCAGAACCGTCGCCTCTCTTGTTGAGCTTGCTACGTACTGGCTAAAAAAGTTCTCCTGAATGCATTTTAAGAATTCTGTGCCCTCTATACCTTTTACACTAATTCTATCCCAGTTAATGTTAGGGTAGTTGAAATCCACTACTATTACTGCCCTATTGTTTTTGCACTTCTCAGAAATTTGCTGGCATATTTGCTTTTCTATCTTCCTCTGACTATTTGGGGGTCTATAGTACACTCCCAGCAGTGTGATCACCCCTTTTTGTTCTTCAGTTCAACCCATAGGGCCTCATTTGATGATTCTTCTAACAGAGAAGCTTGCAGATTTATATCAGATAATCGGATTGTTCCAGGAGTCAGACAAGCTCTTTGATATGGAAGTCAGGTGTCTAAGCAAACTAAGACCACCAGAACAACAACAACTTGTATTTATATGGTGCCTTTAAAGTAGTAATATGTCCTAAGGCGCTTCACAGGAGCGTTATAAAACAAAATTTGACACCAAGCCACATAAGGAGAAATTAGGGTAGATGACCAAAAGCTTGGTCAAAGAGGTAGGTTTTAAGGAGCGTCTTAAAGGAGGAAGGACGTAGAGAGGTTTAGGGAGGGAATTCTTGGGCCTTGGCAGATGAAAGCACAGCCACCAATGGTGGCCAAAAGACTGCTATTTGCATCCTATTTACTTGAATAGTAGAATTGAATCATAAAATTTTTACCCAGTGGAAACTATCTCTTTGATCTCTCAAATTTTCTTTTAGAGTTCCAAAAAGTGTAGATTAAATCTGAACTCTCCTTGATTCTCCACTTCTCATTTTCAATTGCCAAATGGACTCCATGGAATGTGTTTGCTGTGTACCATATCAGCAGAGACTCAGCTAAAAGATTTTTAAATGGACACTAAGGGGGCGATTTTGCCAATGGGGGTGCGTTGGAGGCAGGACTGCTGCTTGTCGGGTTTTAGTCCCACCTCCATTGACTTGTGGCCAACCCACGCTATTTTTCCTTGATTGACCTTGTTAAGCCCGCCCAGCGGGCTTAGCAGGCCAATTAAGGGGAAGCCGGTTACAGAGAACATCAGCGTATGATGTTTCATCTGTCAAAAATTTTTGACAGATGAATTGTCATCGTTTGACAGCTCTGTGAAGCTGTCAAACACTGACATTCTATGTTGTTTGATGAGTCCTTGTATTCAAGACTCATCAAACCTCTTTTGTGAGCAAAAATTAGATGGTTGTTGCATCGGAGAATGCAGCAGCCATCTGTCATCTCTGCCGGTGAGATGCGAGACTCTCCGCATCCCCAACTGTTGAAGCCTGCAGGAAGAAACAAAGGTAAGTAAACATTTTCTATCACTTTCCACTCACCTCACATACTTACCTCTCCACACTTGCACCCATTACTTACCTTCACAGCGCACTTTTGGACCCCTCCGACCCCGCAGACCCACTGCTCGCCTCGGTGACCCTGGCGGGGTTTCCCGACGTTGGGAAGCCCGTGCCTCTGTTGGTAAAATGGGGATAATCCTCTTAACTGCCTGTTAACACCGGCATCTCCGCATCATGTTAACTACCTGTTAACGGGCAGTTAAGTGGCTGTAATCCCCTTCCCGTCTCCGGGAGACGAGACCTGGTGTGGGTCGGCTACCCGCCTCCTGGCAAGATGGCACGGTGGCGGGTTGGGGGTGGGATGGGCACCCGCCCCCAGATTCTGCCATTTTCCCGGCAGTCCCGCCTCCATACCCGCCTCCCCAGGGCTGGCAAGATCGCGCCCTAAGCTTTTAGATGCTTTATTATTAGTTCAAGTGTTATGTAAGACAAACTTGGTATTGCTGATTGTTTGCTGTATTTCCTTGTGTGTAGTTACATAACTTGTAAATAAATATAACTATTAATCTTAGTCTGAATGTGGCTGACTGTGTGATGCTTTTCACCTTTCAGAGTGGTCAGGAGAGTGTGCTGGGTGAGCCTGAACTATCTCCTGTACGAAATACTACCATAAAAGGGTAATTGTTAGTCCTGTGGCACGCTATCCCATTCACATCATGTACAAAACTGCATGTTTCAGTTCAGAGGTGACCAAGACCCTGCTTATGGAAACTACTTTTTTGAAGTGAACCCAAGTAGAGATTGTTGGGAGAGAGCCTGAATTTTAACACTCAAAGCTGTCAACATTGGCCAAACGCCAGATGCAGAATTTTCAGTTCCATACCCCTAATGTAGGGTTGCCAACACTCCAGGATTGCCCTGGAGTCTCCAGGAATTAAAGCTATATCGCCAGGACACTTGCATGCAACCCAGGAGAAAAATCATACAGGCAATAAAAAATTGTGGGGGTTATTTTGGTGAAAGGGTGAAAACAGGCACTAAGTGGGTGCTGTGCTAATAAGACACGCCTGTTTGAAAGTCTGGTTTTAGCACACAATTTTGGGCCTAGTTGCTGATTACCATAATTTGAACTTCCCTGGAGGTGCTAAAGCAGACACCTGCAGCTTTAGCGCTCAAGCACTGATTAGAAGCAATTTTTACAGAGCAGTATATGTGGGCTCCACACACCCACTTCCACTGAAGGCATGGAGTGCACTGGCTGACACACAACGGCAGGTTTCAGGATGGCTCAGGGACCGAGGGAGGGGGCGACAGGTTCTCGGACGCGGCACTGGAGGTCCTGGTGGAGGAGGTCCAGAGGAGGAGGGATGCCCTGTATCTGCAGGGGGGAATGAGTCCACCTCGCCCTCCTGTCCCCCTCTCCTGCTGCAGCTGGTGCTGCTCTGCCTGGCCTCATCTCCTCCCATTCCTCCTACAGACCAAGGCGACCCCTGGCAAGATGCCGATGACCAAGCACTCCCTTTCTCCTGGTGACTCCTATAAGGTGTCCAATAAGGTAGAGTAGCTCAGAGAAGTCCTCAGAGAATTTCCGGAATAAATGTTGATAGAGTGATGCAAGCGGGCAGTGAAAATAGAATGAATACTGCATCCTTATGACATATATGTAATTAATTCTCTCTCTCTTATTTCCATATTTTTTAAATTTCCCCTCACTTTTTTTCCTTTTTGTTTCCTTTTTTTCCCTGTCCTTTTTTTCTATTTAAGGATTGCTTTTTAAAGCAAAGTATATTCGCACAAATTTTTAAAGAAAGGCACCAAAACAAAAGGTGGTTATAATGCTCATGGATTAAACTTTGATGTTGTTTCCCCAAAGACCGTAAATGATGAGAAATTCGTTAGCCTGTCTCGATGTACACGTCACACCCATTGTATTGGGAGGTCCCTCGCCCCAACTCCCAGGGAGATAAAAAGACAGAGACACATGCAATCAGTCAGGTCTTTTAAAGCAGGATGTTGTGAAGGCCCAGCAAAGCATACAAGGAAGTTAGAATGCAAGAAACTAGTTAGAAGTTACATTCTTTTAGTCAAGCAAGCCAACCCATTGATGTGGGAAACATAGTGTGTTCATTATTTTGTATTATCACACGAAGGTGAGTTGCACTGGTTCAAATAAGTGCATAATTTTACCTTTATCACTGTTAAGTTTTATTTGCCATTTGTCTGCCAAATTGCATCGCTGATCTAAATCCTGATGCACCCTTTATCACTTCTGCTCTCCTCATTTTAGTATTGTCAGCAAATTTGACAAGCTTACATTCGGTTTCAATTTCCTGGTCATTGATGGTAAATTAAAGACAACAAAGATCCAAAAGGCTTCCCTCAATACCTTTCCCAGTCTGCCGTACACTCATGAGCACTCTGATTCCTATTTTTAAGCAGCTTCTTATCCAGTCCTATGTTCAACACTGGATTCCTGTGATGTTACAAAACTTCATCAAATGTTTTCTACAAGTCCAAATAAACTATTATAGGAACTATCTAATTTATTTGTGACATCCCCAAATAAATCAACGAGGATTTTCTGTCAGAACCTTCCACTCTTTGAAACTATGCTGATGATTTCTTGTTAAATTATTGGTATGCAGGTCTTATACTTTAGACTAGTTTCCTTTATTTTACTTACTATTGATATCAGGCTAATGGATTGATAGTTGCCTTTCTTCTGAGTGTGTATTCTCTCAACATCCCTTCTGTCAGAACGATCTACTGATATCTTACAGTTTACTACACAGTAGGAAGAGGAGTAGGCCATTCGGCCCCTGGGGCCTTCTCTGCCATTCAATTAGATCCTGGTTGATCTGTACCTCAACTCCATTTTGCCACGTTTGCTCCATACCCTTTAATACCCTTACCAAACACAATTCTATCTATCTCAGTCTTGAAAGCTCCAAGGGGGAAAAATTTGGTTGCTTTGCGCCTCCCGTGTAGCGCCCTAAGAGGGCGCTAATGGGGCGCAAAGCAACTAGCGCCTGGGCGCGGCGCCGCCAACACCTCCCGCGAAATTCAGTGGAATGTTAGCAGTGGCGGTAACCGTTAGTGCCCTGCGGCTCTGCGCCACCGATGATGACGTCATCGTTGTGCGCAGCGCCCCGGCCGCAGTCTTTGGTAGCGCCCCCTGACTTACCGCCGGATGCTATGTTCAACGGGGTCAGGGGGGCCTACCTGCGGCCGGAGCGGCGCTATTTAAAGGTGAGGTGCCGGGCGGCCATTTTGGTTGCTGGCCGCCTGCCAACACCTGCCTCCGTTGCCGTCCCCGGCCTCCTGAGCCGCCCCCTCGCGGAGTGTCGGCTGTGCTCCATGAGTCCGGCGCTTCTCTTGAGTGCCGGGCTCTTTTGCCGGCACTCCGATCCCCGGTGACCCAGCTGGGCCCTGGGTCGCGCTGCGCATGGCCCCTCCCCTTTAAGAAGAGGAGGAAGGCCTCCAATACCTGCAGCACATAGTGCCGCGATATTCCCTCGCAGTGCCCCAAGAGGGAGGCGGGGCGCTTCCAGTAGTGCCCCACTTCCCTTTTGGGGCGCTACCACTCAATTTCGGCCGTGGGGGCACTAATTTTTCCGGGGCGCGACTCAATTTCTCCCCCCAATTGTCTTATTATCCATGGCCTTTTGGGGAGAGAGTTCCAAATTTCTACTACCCTTCGTGTGGAAAAAGTGCTTCCTGATTTTGCTCCTTGAATGGCTTAGCTCTAATTTTAAGATGATGCCCCCAATCTTGCTTCCCTCATCAGAGGAAACAGTTTCTCTGTATCTACCCTATCAAATCCTTTTATCATTTTAAACACCTCGATCAGATCACCTCTTAATCTGCTATACTCAAGAGAATAGAAACCAAGTTTATGCAACCTGCCCACATAATTTAACCTCTAAACTCGAAGCCTCACAGACTCAAATGATGTAAAGTACTGTAAATGTCCTGGAATGAACATATGAGCCAAATTTGCAAAAGTATTCTGTAAGTATAAAATATATGCTGAATGGTATATTTTTAAAGTTTGTTCTCCAATTTATTTTACAGTGTTGGTTCAAGTTTAGAATGTTTTGCATATCCCCAGAGAAGTCTGTGAGCAAGAAAAAAATCAGCATTAAAAATAGGCTCTAATTCCTTCACAAACAGCACATATTTAAATTAACCATTTTTCAGGTAGGAAACCACTTGTTCTTTTTGAATTGTTGCCCTTCCACCACTGCCCCCCCCCCCCCCCCCACTCCTCCCAACCAAGGTACTTTTACAGATATTTAATTCCTTCCCTCTCTCCTGATCTCTTACCAGGTTTCCGCCAGCACTGGATTTTGAGCTAATCATGAGAAGTTATATGCGGATTGACTGGGGTGATTTTCCGATCTTCCTTTCCTCCCCATGGGGAAGAGTTGCCTGTAGCTGAGATGAGGAACTTGCGTCTGGGGATGGATGAACATAAACCACCAACGTCCCACACCATGATTTCACACTTTGCTCTCCACCATTACATTTCCCTCTACACTTTTAAAATTATTGTACACCATCATTTGCAGAAGATTTTTGCTGTATCTGCAGCTGCTGGTTGACGTTCTTACATAATCCTCATGCCAAATTGGCTTTTGGTTCATTTAACAGTACCTCTTTTGAGTCTTTGATCCTCTCTGCTACTCAGCTGTAAGTAGTTCTGACACAGGAGGGATAGTGAGAGAATACACTTTCAGAAGAAACAAATTGGCTATTTTTCCTACTACTGTTGTGAACATTTGGAACTCACATAACTGTTACAGTTATCTTGACGGTGGCGGGTTATGTTTCCCAGTGGATGCCTGCTGACTAGAATCCAGACTGGAAGTGACCTGATCTGCTTAAGAAGCTCTGGGAGCGACTTACTGATGAGGTCCACAGCTGACATTGGCTGAGCTTGCCTGTTCTCTCCACAGATACTGACTGACCTGTTGTGTGTTTCTAGCATTTCCTGTTATTGCTAAAGTTGTCTTCCTTTGTAACATGTAGGGTGAAGCATCAATTAGGATTAATGTGTCAATACATATCCTGACACTTAGAAACAGTCTATTTTAATTCAACAGCTGTCGGATGAAACGCAGGTAGGTGTATAATGTCTGAATCAGAAAATTGTTTTCAAACCATTCTTACTTTCCACTCCCACACAAAAGGCTAAAACGAGCACTGAGGTGCCAGTTAAATACAGTAATGAAGAGTGCAAATGATGATGAACTGAGAATGTTTCACGCTGTAAATGTCTGTAATTTCCGTTAGGTGGTAAGTTCGAGGCGAGCTCCACTACCAGCGGTGACAATGCAGGGGAATATAAAACCACACAAATACTTAACCTTATCACATTAAATGCCACAGCAATCCACTGCTCAACTTGTTCCAATTAGATGCTAAACTCACTGATTTATGTGATTGATAAAAGTACGACCTATATACTTTGTCTGCCAGGCAGTGGAGAACAATTGCAGCTCTGTTCCTCAGGATTTTCATTTTTAGTCAAAAGCTCTTCTAACTGGTGCCTCTTAGAACTAGATTGGGTTTCCCCTCGGACTTATTTTAATGTTCTCACCGTACACCTAACTGAAACTTATTGGGGTGGAAATTGGACCTCGTTGCACCCATTTTGTGGGTGTGATACAGGCGCAACGAGGGCCCAAGAAACCTGAAAGACATCAGACCCGATATTGAGTCAGACCATTTTTTAGGCATCCGGGGTGGCCGTCTAAAACAGAAGGTAGGCCAGGTGCCGATGCTATTGAGGAGTTTCACCTGTTTTACTACCCCTCTGGGAAATTGGGCTGCCCTGAACGGAGCCAACGCTGGACTTACTCTGCTCAGGTTTTGCTGCCGTGAATGCGGCCTAGCAAGCGACTGCCAATAAAAAGGTGAGTAAAAAAAATGATGTTTGATATGCAGCCACAGCACGCCTGAGAACCCCTGCTGGCCCGCAATCGCCACCCTCTCATTCTCTTTCCTGAAATTGGATCTCTCAACCTGGGCGAGCTGCCTTTTGGGTGGTCCTCGGGCCAGCCTTTTCTGGTGCATGCCATTCAGTTGACACCCGAAAGCGGGCTCGAACCAATTTATCCTCCATTATTTACTTTTTCACTCTGCTTTTACTTAAAGCCCATTTAAGGAGGGGGGGGAAGGGAGGGAGAGGGGGAGGGAGAGGGGGAAGGGAGAGGGGGGGTGAGAGGGGAGGGGGTGAGAGGGGAGGGGGAGGGGGTGAGAGGGGAGGGGGTGAGAGGGGAGGGGGAGGGGGTGAGAGGGGAGGGGGAAGAGGGGAGGGGAGAAGGGAGGGGAGAGGAGGAGGGGAGAGAGGGGAGGGAAGGGGGGTGAGAGGGGAGGGAGAGGGGAGAGGGAGAAGGTCTGTGATAGGAGGGAAGGTCTGTGATAGGATGGAAGGCAGGAGAGAGTAAGAGACAAAAGGGATGATGGTGCAAGGCAAAAGGAGATGGATTTCAAAGCCACTTAAAGTGACTTAGTGTGGGCTTTGAGTGAGGATAAGATTGAGCTGAGAACAGCTGTGATGCCCCATGCAGGTGAACAGCATGCTGACACATGATGAAAGGCCACTGCACCAGGAATCAGCTCCATTGGAAGAGTGTGAAGGGGGAAAATTGGCGGAAAAAAAGGAGAAGCAAACTGACAACTGAAAGGGAGGCAAAATTAAGCCCTCATACTTTCATGAAAAAATAACAAATTCCTTATGAAAATGCATAACAGAAGACACTGATATGCATAGCAAAATGATACCGTGCATGACAAAGTAAAAAGGCCATCATTTATTGTGGTTAACACATCAGAACAAAGGGTGTTACTAAGTGCCATCACACATATTGAAGTGCTAAACTAAACTAAGTGCTAACCCTAAAACAAAAGCATGGATTTACCTTGAAAAGGGACTTGCTTTGTCTGCTCAGTTGGTAAAGGCAATGTGCAACTGAGTAATACAGACCACAAGGTCCCAGAATCGGTTGCTATTTTAAGTCGGAACTGGTGGAGCTTGCGCAGGGCAGTTCTCCGGGCGATGGAACCAAAGGGCCCGCTCAAGGTAAGTGTCTATTTATTTCTGGAAGCCCCAGAGGAGCAGGAGTGCTCTTCTGGGACCCACAAAAATAACCTGAGCCGCTGCCCCCCGCCCTTAGCGATTGTGATCGCCGGGCGCCCCAGTCCGATTTTGAGGCCTCAATCCGGCGAGCTGCACCTGTTTGGTGCCCCGCAGCTCACCTGCCTCCAAATCGAGAGGCCCTCTTCGCAGCCGGAATGGTCAGCTGACCAGCCATACCGCCGGTCGGTCACCCAAATCTCAAAATATGCGCCATTGTGTGAAGACAGGATTGGGTTTGGCTGTAAACCCCCTCCTCATCCCATGGGAAAAACAACCGCCTTCGTAGCCCAGCAAGAGTGGGTAAATTCAGATGAAGAACAAAAAGAAGAGCTTGACTCCTAAATTCCAAATCGCAGGGATGGGGTGGTTAAATACTCGGCGCTGGCTGCCCACACCTGTAAGGGCACATCAGCAGCAACCGCTCCATCGGAGGCCCAGAAAACGAGATTTTCCATGCCCGGGAAGGGCCTCCCCATATACTTAACTGTATCTCTGGAAGGTAATCAATGATCTCCTCTGATTGATTACCTATCCCCTTCTGCATTTTGGGGCCTTTACTAGGCCCATAACAGAAGATCCGCCTGCTCTCAGCTCCATTGGGCCTATCAGGGAGCGGACTGGGCAGGATTTTCCAGGGTAGGCTGGGAACTCCCCCAGCCATGCCCCTTGGTGTAGGCGAGGCCTGGAAAAAGCCGCTGCCTGCCAGAATTTAAAGGGGCAGTGCAAATGGGGCAGGATCTGGGTGTAACCAGCTTCTCTCCCCCACCCTTCTCTCAGGTGGAAATGAGGCTTCCTGCCCTCTGCAGCCCCAGGAATCTTTATTTGTTTCATTTACTTTTTTAATTGTTTGAAAAATAAACAGAGTTTCTGTCTTCCACAAAGTAACATGTATGTTACTTAATACACATAAGATGGATTTTCTGGTACAGATATTCATGAAGGTTTAATATACAGGCCAGGTAAATGATCACTTTTGTAAAACTGCAGGAACAGCAAGAACATGTCACAGCAGAAGAAAGGGACCTTGTTTCAAACTGTACATGAACCTATTCGGAAAAGAGTCATAGGGGGAGAAATTCAGTATCGCCCTGTTTGGGGCGCAAAGATTAGCGCCTGGCGCTAATTGTCGCCTCCGACTGCAAACTTGACTTTTATCGCCCCGGAGGTGTTTGGAGCGCTAAGTCAGGCACTACACATCTGTCTTAAGGCGCAAAGGCCGAGGAGTGAGGCGCTAACTCAGAGCGCGGGCGCAGCGCAGGTGCTGTCAGTTAGCGATGGAACACAGACACACTGGCGCCGGACAGTTCTTAAAGGGGAGGGTCGATCTTGCACTCCAGCCACACCCTGCTCATTGGAGCCTTGAATCTTGGCCTAGAGAGACCTGTGCCTAAATCTTCCAGCCAAGGACTATGGAGAGGGTGAGAGAACGAGCTCAGCGCTTCGGTGAGAGAACGAGCTCAGCGCTTCAGCGAGCGGGCCTTGGATGCTCTGGTTGGCGCGGTGGAGCGCAGAAGATCTATACTCTTCCCTGAGAGTGACAGGAGGCCTTTGCCGCGCGAGTACAGAAGAGTGTGGAGGGAGATGGTTCAGAGCGTCTCCTCCAGGAGCATGGTGCCCAGGACCCATACTCAATGTCGCAAAAAGTTCAACGACCTCACTCGGGTCGTCAGGGTAAGTGGCTTTTTTTCAATAACTCTCCATCCCTCCATCTCAACCTCACTCTATGGCCAGAGGGTCTTAAAACCCCAATGCCCAACACTCATCCAACGCCTATGGCCCTCTCATGAAACACACACGCACATTCCACACTTTGCATACAGTAAGGGCTATTCACCTATGGGAGGCACATCAGGCAAGACCATGGCTGCATACAGTAAGGGCTATTCACCTATGGGAGGCACATCAGGCAAGACCATGGCTGTATATTTACTCAGACGCTGTCCTTTTTCTTGCAGGCCAAGCTATCTCATAATAGGAGACAGCAGCAATGGACGGGTGGAGGGCAGCCTCAGCTGCAACCCCTCAGCGATCTTGAGGCGCGCGTCCACAGGATTGTGGCAAGCCGGGTGATTGGTCCCGTCACCACTGGAGACGCCGACCCCGTTCTGGACAGCAATGGTAAGGCCATCACCTTTTTGTCCTCTGTCCTTCCACTTGTCCCTCACAACACCAGCCTTTGACACTTTCAATCCAACTTACTAAATCACTGCACTCATTCCTCCCTTACTGCCCCCCTGTCCTCACGCTAAAGCCACTCTTGTACCTCCCTGCTTTCAGATGGTAATTCACCAGCTGAGGAGACGGGCCCTCAAGCTGCCAGTGGGAGTGAAGCTGCAGGCGAGGAGGAAGATGAAGCCGGAGCATCAGCGCCACCCTCTCCCGAGGAAGCCCATGCCCACACTCGGAACACGCCTTCCCTGGAGGGGAGCAGGGGGGAAGGGTCTGATGAGGGTGAAGCTCCAGGACCCAGCGGGCTGCAGCAACGCGATGGGGGTAGGAAAGCTCTGGGGCCTTCTCCCCGGAGGGAGAGTATGCCAGCGATTCCTACTGCACTGGACGCAGAGGAGGAGTGACTCATCGCTGAAATGAACACCCAGGCAGTGGACATGCACACTGAGCTCATGGGTGCAGTGGGAAGGGTGCCCGAATGCATTGAATCACTGGCAAGGAGTGTGGAGCACTTCGCTGTAGCACAGGCGGATGCCACGCAAATGTTTAGTGCTGCAATTCAGTCACTGGCTGCCATGACCCCATCTCTGACTGCTCTCATGCAGACTCAGATTGAGGCCACGCGAGCACTGACTGCTGCCATCCTCGCTGGTTCGTACACATTTCCCTGGGGCTCTCACCGCGCTGCAGCAGGCCAGCAATCTGTGCTCCAGCAGATTGCTCCGGATGCTGAAGTGCTGCCCCGTGGGAGTGCCAGTGTGTCGGTCGAGCAGGGAGTTGCTGTCCTCTCTCAAGATGACAGCATTCCTGCTGCCAGCACTGTCACTTCTCCACTGCACTTGCCACTGCCTGTAGGACAGACTGCTGCCGCCCATGCAGAGTTGGTGCAGTCTGCAGCCGGGCCCTCCAGGCCCAGAGCTAGTCGAGGCCATCCTTCAAGGGCATCTGCAGTCTCAGGTTCTGACAATCAGCAGCCTTCCACCAGCCTTGCTGCAGCCACTGGGGTCTCATTACGGAGGAGCAATAGGGTGGGAAGGGGGGAAGTGCGCAAGGGAAGGAGATCACCCTCGAAGGGCAAAAAGTAGGAGGTGTGACAAAATGTTGGTCATTTTTTTATTAAAGGCCGAGGTTCGCGGTCAAACTTTTGTTTAGTGTTTTGGACATTATCTCCAGGTTGTGAGAACCAGTTATGTTAATGACTGTTTTTTTGTGTTTCTTTCTATTAGTTTGTCATGAGGAAATGACACACACAGAGTTTGTAAAATAAATAAGTTTTTGTATTCAAAATGTACATGTTTGGTCTTTGCAATCATTGCTGCCTTGGCCGGCTTAGGGGTTGCGGGTTGGTTTCATTCATGTTGTTCTCAATGGCAGAAGCCATTTCCTCAGCAGGGGCCTAGAAGCGGCTTGCTATCAGCCGTTGACGGACGGCCCTTCCAGTTTCTACATTGTAGGCCTCCCTCCTGCCTTGGTGCTGCTGATGATCATCCTCCTCCTCTTCCTTCTCCTCTTCCTCCTCCTCCTCTGGTGGTGCTCCAAGGCCTGGTGGCATTGGCTGGGTCCTGAGGATTGCCAGGTTATGCAGCATGCAGCACACAACTACGAAGTGGGAAACTCGCTCAGGCGAGTACTGCAGGGCTCCTCCAGAATGGTCCAGACAGCGGAACCGTTGCTTGAGCACGCCAATTGTGTGCTCAACGATGTTCCTGGTAGCTTGATGGCTCTCGTTGTACCGCAGCTCAGCAGGGGTGTTGGGTGTACGGAGCGGTGTCATCAGCCAGGTGCTCAGTGGATATCCCTTGTCCCCGAGAAGCCAACCAACTGGCTGATGCGATGCCTGGAAAAGTTCTGCCACAGTAGTCTGGCGCAGGATGAAAGCATCGTGGCAGCTGCCAGGATAGTGGGCATTGACAGCGAGTATCAGCTGTCTGTGGTCACAGACCAACTGAACGTTTAAGGAATGGAACCCCTTACTGTTGCGGAAATCCTCGCAAAGCCACATGTGTGCAGTCAATGGCGCCCTGCACCATGGGGAAGCCCGCTATCCTCGCAAAGCCCATTGCGCGTTCTTGCTGCTTGTCTGGGGTCATGGGGGAAAAAGATGTACTTTCGTCTCCTTTTAAAGAGGGCATTTGTGACCTGACGGATGCAGCAATGCACCGCGAACTGGGAGATATTGACAATGTCCCCAGTAGCTGATTGAAATGAGCCAGTGGCATAAAAGTTCAGAGCCACTGTGATCTTCACTGCCACCGACAGAGACGTCCTGGACCTCAGTTGAGGCTGCAGATCTGGCTGCAGCAGATGGCAAAGCTCAGTGACTACCTCCTTGCTGAAGCGCAGCCTTCGCAAACACTGCTCCTCAGACATATTAATATATGTGAATTGTTGGTGATATACCCTGGGAGGGTAAGGTCTCCTGTACAGAGGCCTGTTGGCCCTCCTCCGTCTGGCCATGATTGCCACTCTCTCTCTGCATCTCTGTGTCCTCCGATTCTGGTGGCGCAGGACGACGCCCCCAATCAGTGCAGCCCCCATAGTCTCTTGGCAATCAAAGTTATGAAGGTCAAAAACCAAAGTACCTGCAAAGTTATGGTCAGTAGCCAAAACTACCTCACACAGCGTTGACTCAATGCAGAAGTCTCTCTTTCTCTCTCTCCGAATCTCTCTCTCTCTCTCTCAGAATGAGTGGTGCAAAAATGTCTACCACAGAGAAAGACAGGAAGAGGCCCCCTTTAAATAGCGCTCCCCCCCCCCCCAGCCCCACAGCGACTGGGGAGCGTTCCAGTCTTCCGGTTGCTGGTTGCGCCAGGCAGAAAGGATGGGGGCGCCACTCAATTTCCGCTCCAGGGTGCCACAAGGGCGTTGCACCCTCGTATGTCATCAAGATCTGCGTGCGCAGGCGATCGCGGCGGTAAAGTTTAGCGCCGCCGCAAAATGTCTAGTTAGTTTCGCGAGCGGCGCAAACATCGCTGCGCCCGGGCGCTAGTTGCTTTGCGCCCCATTAGCGCCCTCTTAAGGCGCTAACGGGAGGTGCAACCAACTGAATTTTTCCCCCATAGGGCATTGAAATTTTTAAGCTAAACAGGCTACTGGGTAATAGCTCAATAGAGGTACCACACTGAAAGGAATTTTCTGTATTCTAGTCACAAGGGCATTACTTTCCTGGACCTGGTGGTTTACATCCTAGGGTTTTAAAGGCTGCAGAGATAGTGAATGCATTGGTTTTGATCTTCCAGAAGTCCCTAAATTCTAGAACGGTCCTCATGGATTGGAAGGTAGCAAATGTAACCCCACTATTCAAGAAAGGAGTGAGAGCGAAAACAAGGAACTATAAGCCAGTTAGCCTAACATCAGTAGTAGGGAAACTGCTAGAATCTATTATTAAGGACGTGGTAACAGGGCACTTGGAAAATCACAATATGATTAGGCAGAGTCAACACGGTTTTATGAAAGGGAAATCATGTTTGGCAAATCAATGAGAGTTTTTTGTGTGATGTAACTAGCAGTGTAGATAAGGGAAAACCAATGGATATAGTATATTTGGATTTTCAGAAGACATTCAATAAGGTGTCACACAAGAGGTTGTTGTAGAAGATTAGGGCTCATGGGATTGGGGGTAATATATTAGCATGGATTGAGGATTGGACAGAAAACAGAGAGTAGGAATAAACGGGTCATTTTCGGGATGACAGGGTGTAACTAGTGGAGTGTCGCAAGGATCAGTGCTTGGGCCTCACCTATTTACAATCTATATCACTGACTTATATGAGGGGACCAAGTGTTATATATCCAAATTTGCTGATGATACAAAGCTAGGTGGGAAAGTAAGCTGTGAGGAGGACACAAAGAAGTTACAAAGGGATATAGATCAGTTAAGTGATTTGGGCAAGTATAATGTGGGGAAGTGTGAAATTATCCACTTTGGTAGGAAGAATAGAAAAGCAGAATTTTTGTAAAAGGTGAGAGACTAGTAAATGTTGGTATTCAGAGGGATTTGGGTGTCCTTGTACACGAATCACAGAAAGTTAACATGCAGGTACAGCAAGAAATTAGGAACGCAAATGGTATGTTAGCCTTTATTACAAGAGGGTTGGAGTATAAGAGTAAGGAAGTCCTGCTGCAATTATTTAGGGCTTTGGTGAGACCACACCTGGAGTACTGTGTATAGTTTTGGTCTCCTTACCTAAGGAAGGATATACTTGCCTTGGAGGCGGTGCAACAAAGGTTCACTAGATTGATCCCTGGGGTGAGAGGGCTGTCCTATGAGGAGAGATTGAGTAGAATGGGCCTATACTCTCTGGAGTTTAGAAGAATGAGAGGTGATCTCATTGAAACGTATAAAATTCTTGGAGGGCTTGACAGGGTAGATGCTGAGAGGCTGGAGAGTCTAGAACCAGGGCTCATAGTCTCAGGATAAGGAGTCTAGAACCAGGGGTCATAGTCTCAGGATAAGGGTGAATCTTTGGAATTCTCTACCCCAGAGGGCTGTGGATACTCAGACGTTGAGTATATTCAAGACAGAGATCAATAGATTTTTGGACACTGAGGGAATCGAGGGATATGGGGATAGGGCGGGAAAGTGTTGATGTAGAAGTTCAGCCATGATATTGTATGGCGGAGCAGGCTCGAGGGGCCGTATGGCCTACTCCTGCTCCTATTTCTTATGTTCTTGTGTCTTATGTTCTTATCCGAACATTCTTATAGTAAGTATAGTCAAATAGACTGGGGAGCTGCAAAAACCATTCATCCTATGGAGTTTATCCAGGTAGGGATACAAAGGATATTTTAATCTGAATAGACAATGAAATAGTTCCAAATCATCTTGTTTGATCTTTCTATATTTCATCCCAGAAAGATCAGGAGTGAACTAAATGATATACGGTACCCATAATGCCATATTTTCTCTTTCAGATACAACAATTGACATTTGTATGGGGCTTCTCATGTAGGAGAACATCTGAAGACATTTAACAATGAGGGAAAAGAGGACACCGATTGGAGACAAGAGAGATGAAAGAAATGGGGAAACTTAAGAGGGAGGGTGTTCTAAAAGGCCTTTGAAGGAAATGAGAGAAGTGGAATGATGTAGGTATAGAGGTGCGGAGAACACAAACATAGTGACAGATTGGCCACTGATGGTTAAGCAGAGGGAACAGAGTTCAAACAGTAAGTCAGAGGAGTGGAGAGTGCATGGTGGGACATATAGTTGGAGAAGACCACTTGTTTAGGAAGGGGTCAGGCTGTGAAGAGATTTATAAATGAAGCTAAAGATCCTGAAATCAATAGCTGGAGAACAGCAAGCCTGGGGAACTTGACAAGCATAGGGGTAACAACAATGGGAGATAGGTTGGGTTGCAGTGTAAGTGTTGACGCGTTTTGGTCTGTCCCTCGCAGAGTCAGTAATATATCGAAGTGTTACTGTTACTTCACATATCTTTGTCCATTCTTTCTCTGGGATGCTATGTTCCAAGTCTCATTCCCATCATCTGAATTCCTGCAGTGTTTCCAGAATGCATCGATTGGGAGGATGACCAAAGAAGAGCCGTTGGTCTCAGGAGTGACATCGTGAAGTGAGGACACAGCCACTCCACAGCAAGACCGTTACCTGGGTAGGTTTTGATGAAACTACTCCAGCTGAGAGCAGTATAAAATTGGCTGTTCTACACTGCGAGTTTTGCTCTTAATTTGCAATCATAGCAAGGTGAATGAAAATGAAAATTCTAGTGGAACAGGAAGATTAATTGTGCATTAAACTGTGTCAAATTAAACCATTGAGAAATCCTCTGCTCTTTGTCACTGAGAGTTTCCCCACAACTAGTGTTATTAAAGCACAAAACATAGACAGGTGTTAAAATGGGGTATAACAAATAAACCATTTCCTGTGAATTCTGCAGCAGAGAATACAATTGTATTATAACAGCTAACCAAAAAGATGCTGACGGGGGTCAATAAGGTGAAAAGTAATTCATTTACTGTGGTTTAACACATCCAAAAAAGGGTGTGACTGAATATTGCAACACCTTCTGGAGTGTCACACTCAAGACAAAAGCATGTTTGGTTTTATTTTGTTTAATTTTTTTTAAGTCATCTGCCTTCATTGTCAGTGACTCAGTTGAGAAATCTGGGAAAATCATTGCTCTATGATTTTAGTCTTCTAGTTTTTTGGATCATCAAACAGTCTTCAGCTTGACAGGGAGTCTTAGCAGTTGAAATATTAGCCGTGAATGGCAGCTGCTGACATGATGCACAAGGTGCTATTTTCAGAGCCGGTTTTAACTTGGAGCAAGAATCAGGGATGCAGGGACTGAAGTGGGTGGCAAATCCTCCGGTGCCCCGGAGCGTGAGGCCCGGCAGATTTTAACTCCCAGGCCTCATTTGCACGCATGGACTCTGACTCCTGCCCGAAGCCAATGGGATTGAGGTCACTGCATGCGGGAGTCAAAATTGCTACGGGTCAGGTCCCTGATGCCGGAGATATATGGTGCAAGTTTTCAGGGAATTGTGGCCATCGTCACAATGTTAGGCTCAACTGATTTGATTTGTTTTGTTCCATTGTGTTTGTAAGGAATTAAAACAAGGTTTGCCATCGTTTTGTGACGGCAGAGCTCCTTTAAGAATCAGCAACTGCAGAGAGATGCCTGTGTTTGAGAATGAGCATATTGTGCCATGCAGTTTCAGTTTGATGAAAGAGTGTTTTGGCAAAACTTTTATTGTTTTGAAAGTGAGCTTAGAATGTTTTACCGAAATTTGATCATGGTGACATACAGAGATAATGTTATATTGTATTTTGATGCAATTTATCTAATTCTATTGTTTGCAAACAAATACTTAGGGCTGGATTTTGATACTGGGGCGGGTTGGGGTCGTGTTATCCACCCGACTGCAATTAGATGTGGGAGATTGATGCGATTTTCACCTAATTGGGCAATTGAGTTCCAGCATGTGGGAACCCATGACCCAATTAGTGTTTTCAGTCTGAAAGTCGCCTCTGATGATGTCATCATTGCTGCTGCATTGAAGGTCTGCAAAGACTGCCTGGCCTTTGCTGTGAGAGGACATACATACATACATACATGTGAGAGGACCTGGATGCAAAATGAGAGAGACACAGAGAGAGACATTGTTGTGAGTGGACCTGAAGGCAAAATGAGCAGCAGCAGCCGTAGGTCTGCTCCCACATATTTTTCCTCCTCCTACTACTCTGTTGTAATAGTGGACCTGCAGCTAATACTCAGCTTTCGAAATGTGTTACCGCCAGGTTTCACATTCGTGGTTCAGAACAGGCGTGCTTCACGTAGAACAAGAGTTAAAATCACAAAGGCCTTTCAAAATGGCATTATAGAGTCAATTTAGTGCTTGTTAAGGGCCTTAACAGCCTATCCCACCTCTTAAAGGCGGGACGGAGTCGGGACCAGCAGATGAAAATTGCATGGAGGCGGACGGAGGCGGACTTGTGCCCGCCCGCCAGTTTTCGCAATTTTAACCCCCCACACGCCTCCAAACCCACCTCCACGGGTCAATGAAAATCCAGCCCTTAGTGGTAGCTGCACCAGTACGTTAGTCTTTCACTTAATAGATCTGGGTTTCAATCCTAATCTCAACTGGCATTCACACTTTCCTTAGAGTGTATTTGCTACTGTCAACCAGGTTCACTGTTGGACTGAGGCTAAACTAGGTGAATTGGAGACAATTTTTGAATTAAATTTTTGGGGCACACTTTGGAAGGAATTTTAACTGGAGACTGGTTGGGAGAGGGAGGTGGGGGCTTGAAAGCGGATGGTGGGGGCTTGAAAGCAGGTAACCCGGGAGAGCGTCAAATATTTGATACTTCACTATAGGCTCAAGCGTCAACTTTCAGTCGGCATCTTCCTCTTCAAACACATCCGGCTCCAGATATTTCAGGTAAAAGAACTGTTTTCTGTTTGAATGATCAGTAAGGTGGAACTGGTTTAGTGGATCACGTGCCACATGAGGCATTTTGAGTAACATTATATTCAAGCAACTTTGATCATAAGCATTGGAGGCCTCGGGTGGGCGGGGGGGTGGGTGGGGTGGTGGTGAGGGCTGTGTTTGAGGCAGGGACGCTGGATCCAGCAGGTAAGTGTAAAGGCACTTACGCCCTGGATCCAGCAGTCCTCACATTACTTTAGCTGGCGGGTTCCCTGAGGCCTGAGAAACCTGACCAGCCAGAATTAAATTTGAAATGCTGGTTAAATCTGAGGCATGCAGCCTCATTATAATATTTAAATGGGCGACCCGCCTCCTGGGAGTGGGTTGACTGCCCCCCCCCCCCTCCCCCACCTCTGTTAAAACTGTAAGTGGGCGGGTTGGAGGCGCGTTGGGGTCGGGATTCAGTTTTTTAACATCTTAACCTCCCATTCGACCCCAACACACCTGTTTTTTGGGGTTAAAATTCCCCCCTTTGTCTTGTATAATGTAGCTAGCCACTAGGATAAATACTCATGATATAAAAAGACACCACACAATTAAAGCACACAAAACCTGCCCCCTGATGACATAATGATTTTATCTAGTGAGTAGCTGATCTATACGGATCAAGTACCCCAGCCCACATTCAGCCAGCCAGCTATTGACCAGCAGCCAGCCAAACCACAACCAGCCATCACCACCAGCCAGCCACCAAAGGCATAACCAGCCCCTGTCCACCACCAGCAGCAGCACCAGAACCCATCCACCCATCACTCGCAGCCAGTTGCTGGTACTTGGCAAGCCAGCAGCACCCAGTCTGCAGGTATCTGCTAGGAAAGAGTTGGAGGTTTGAGAGTGGGGGAAGGGAGATAGAGGTCTGAGGGAGGGTAAAGTGCCCTGCCCTGTTGAAAGAAAAATTGAAAAACAGAAAAACATATTGCAAAAATGTAACTGCTGCAATCCTTACTGCTTGACAGGGGTGCAGGAAACAGTCTGGTGTATTAGCAGATTGTGACGGAGTACAAATAGTTCACAGATGAACCCCCATTTTAATGTGGCCCTGGTCCATGTTGGCACCCTGTTCCCTCTCCCAGTTCATGCTGGCACTCTGCCCTTACCTCCACAGTCCATTCGGCCACTGTTTCTTTCCCCTCCCTCCATGCCTACTCCCCTCTCACTCCAGTCCACGCTAGCACTTGCCACCCTCCACTCGATGCTCCCATATTTACTACTCTCTCTTCCCCTCCTCCCAACTTGAGTCCTCCTGTCAGTTCTGCTCCACCTTGTGCCCATCTGCATTCCTATGGAATTTCTGTCCACAGTCTGTAATTGCAGTCAATCATCACAGTTTGTCTTAGCTTTAAAAGGATTTATTTACAATATAGTTGTCAAACATCTGCTTTTGGTTTGGACATCAGTATTTACAGCCTCATTTACATGGAAACCAGCTGGCTGCTGAGGTTGATGTATGGGGCGACTGCTTTCCTGGCGCGAACAGGGGCTAGATATGCTTGGGAGCTATGTCATGATGATTTCAGGCTTGAATTCCAATCTCAGTCACTATTGCGATCATTCCCTGTCGGTAAAATGCTCCAGAGAAAAGCATGGCGTTTTTCTTCTTCCTAACATTTTAACTGTAATGCCTAAATTTATCCGGAGATGGTCACTGTCTCACCCCTGAGCTACTTTATGATGATGTTCGGCAAATTCAGAAGCAGGTAATGAAATGCAGTTGCATTCAAGTGCTGCGAAAAATTTCAAAGGCCCATTGAAGTAAAAGATTCTAATAAGTATAACTGCCATCTTGAATCATATATTACAGTAATATCATCACAAATGTTGAATTTTTATTGTACTGAAATTGTTGGGACACATACCTACCCTACATGCATTTAGACATGTTGCTTAAAATATGAACTGTAGAGTGTAATATATTATTAAAGCACTTTTTGCAGTTTATTTTAACAAAACATTTACATTTCAGTTTTCATCAGCATTGACTGTCTACAGCCCTATGCAGGATGTGACAGGAACATAGGTTACCAAAGTGTAGAGTTTGTTCGGAGAGTCCTCATCCTCATTGCGTTTTCTGGATAAACGCACACGAATGCGATATGGAACATTCCTTACACCTTTAGCCCAAACAGCCTTGTTCAGACGAGTATCAATGCGGACATCAGGAGTACCCATCTCCTTCACTGCAAATTTACGGATCTCCTTAATAGCACGAGGAGCACGTCTCTTAAAACCCACGCCATGGATACGCTTGTGCACATTTATTGTATATTCCCTCGTAACCACCTCGTTGATGGCAGAACGGCCCTTATTTTCCTCTCCACCTTTCTTAGCAGGGGCCATTCTGTCGGGAAAATGCCGGAAAGAGCGTCTTAAAGGAGGAAAGAGAGGTAGAGAGGCGGAGAGGTTTAGGGAGGGAATTCCAGAGCTTAGGGCCTTGGCAACAGAAGGCACGGCCACCGATGGTTGAGCGATTTAAAATCAGGGATGCTCAAGAGGGCAGAATTAGAGGAGTGCAGATATCTTGGGGTGGTGGGGGCGTTGTGGGGCTGGAGGAGATTACAAAGATAGGGAGGGGCGAGGCCATTGCGGGATATGAAAACAAGGATGAGAATTTTAAAATTGAGGCGTTGCTTAAACAGGAGCCAATGTAGGTCAACAAGCACAGGGGGTGATGGGTGAACAGGACTTGGTGTGAGTTAGGACACGGACAGTCGAGTTTTGGATGACCTCAAGTTTACGTAGGGTAGAATGTGAGAGGCCAGCCAGGAGTGCGTTGGAACAGTCAAGTCTAGAGGTAACAAAGGCATGGATGAGGGTTTCAGCAGCAGATGAGTTGAGGCAGGGCCAGAGACAGGCGATCTTACGGAGGTGGAAAGAGGCAGTCTTAGTTATGACGTGGATATGTGGTCGGAAGCTCATTCCAGGGTCAAATATGACACCAAAGTTGCAAACAGTTGTGGTTCAGCCTCAGACAGATGCTAGGGAGAGGGATGGAGTTGGTGGCTGGGGAACAGAGTTTGTGGTGGGGACCAAAGACAATGGCTTAATTCTTCCCAATATTTAATTGGAGGAAATTTCTGCTTATCCAGTACTGCATGTCGGACAAGCAGCCTGACAATTTAGAGACCGTGGAGGGGTCGAGAGAGGTGGTGGTGAGGTAGTGTTGGGTGTTAACAGCATACATGTGGAAACTGACGCTGTGTTTTCGGATGATGTCGCCAAGGGGCAGAATGTAGATGAGAAATAGAAGGGGGACAAGGATAGATCCTTGGGGGACACCAGAGGTAACGATGCAGGACCGGGATGAGAAGCCATTGCAGGTGATTCTCTGGCTACGATTAGAATGGAATTAGGCAAGTGCAGTCTCACCCAGCTGGACGATGGCGGAGAAGCATTGGAGGAGGATGGAGTGGTCAACCTCCATAGTGAATACATCAAAAGATGGGCATTACAGGGTTGGTACTTTGGAGGTTGTCATGTCTTAAGTTCCTCAAAAATGCAAGTTGCAAACAGAAGCAAAAATAAACATGAAAGCTAAATAAATAGTGCATTTGGGTCCATGGGATTCCCCCTAGACTGACTCAATAGAAAATGTGTGCAAGCCAAGACCTGGTGGTAACAGCAGATAAGAGACAATTGGACAGCCTGCAATGCTGTTGATGGGTGTGGGTGTAACTAGCCTGACAGGAAAATAACTTAATCTGAGCTAATTGGGGCTATGAGTACATTACCTTAAATGGGGAGACAGTAACAAATGCCTGCTAAGGGTGCAATTACACTACAAGTTTAGCACTGGTTTGAAGCAATATCTACTTTGCACCAATGCTAAACTTGCAATTTGGAAACAGGGCTCAACTTGCTTCTGGAATGAAGTGAGACTCCCTGGAGCTGGTATTCTTACAGAGCTTTAGTATGGTATCAAACCTGGTTTACAAAGTCCTCATGGGGTCCAATAGACCCATTGGGTACAATTTTGTTCAGAGAACTAAGGGGAAAAATTTGGTTGATAGCGCCTCCCGTTAGCGCTAAGAGGGCGCTAACGGGGCGCAAAGCAACTAGCGCCTGAGCGCGGCGATGTTTGCACCACATGCGAAATTGACCAGACATTTTGCAGCGCCGTTAAACACTACCGCCACGATCTCCTGCGCCCGCAGATCGTGACGTCAGTCGAGTGTGCAATGCCCCGGTAGCACCCCGGACCGGATATTGAGTGCTGCCCCCTGCCTTTCTGCCTGCTGCTAGCAATGACAGGTAGAGGGGAACGTTTTGCAGTTAGGAAGGGGCTGGGGGAGCACTATTTAAAGGCGGCCGCTTCCTGCCTTTTTTAGTCAGCAAAATCTTTGGTTTTAACGCTGTTCTACGGTGTTTTGGCCCTCAGCACCACTTTTGAGGTTCCTAAGAGCCGAGCTCTTTCCCTGGGCCTATCCATTAGTGCTTCCAACACAATTGCTTTTGAGGTCTCTCCAGGCCGAGATTCAAGGCTGCAATGAGCAGCGAGTGGCTGGCCAGCAAGATGACCCCTCCCCTTTAAGAACTGGACGGTGCCAGTCTGTCTGTGTTCCATTGCTAACTGACATCACCTGAGCTTCGCCAGCGCTCTGAGGTAGCGCCTCGCTCCTCGACGTTAGCACCTGATTTAGCGCACAAATCACCTCCAGGGGCAATAGAGGCCAAGTTTGCAGTCGGAGGCAATAATTAGCACCGGGCGCTAAACTTTGCACCCAGCCGATAATAGCACCCCAAACGGGGCGATACCGAATTTCTCCCCCCAAGAATTTTGCCCTTCCTTATTCTGAATGTTTTTACACATGTTTTCCAGCCAATGAGGAGAATTGTCATTTTCCACCCCAAATCTCTAGCCAGAACCATTTTCCACAGTACTTCCAGCAATGCCGCATGAAAATTCTAATGGTGATGGGGGAGGCTGAGGGGGGTTTGTGGCAGGATCTGGTATCCTTCCCTAACGTCCAGTGATGGCCAATGGGAAGCATCGCCTGTGGCAGACCAGATACAGTCCACAGGTAAAGGCCACAAGAGCCCAAGGGAAACATGCTGGTAGGTCCATAACAATTTAATTTTTTTTAAATGTATTCAAGTTTTCAATAGCGCTTTTTAATTTTTTTGTCAAGTATCTAGTTTTTTTAAGCTTTTTAAAGTATTATTAAACAGTTCTATTAAAAAAATTTATAGCGAAAGAAATCCACCATATGTGTGTAATGAGGCTGCACTGCGGAAAACTGGGCTGACTCTAGGAGTTACATTGACTGGTGATTTTAGCACTAAATCCACTACAGAGGAAAATCTCGGCCTTAAATTTCTAACTGTTGGGAGACAGCTCTGACAATGAGTGCATCACCTTCAAAAGCGAATGTGCAACCATCTGCTTTTTCCATGGACATCAGCTTTTCCAGGTCCCGTTCACACGGCTGTTTTGGGGCTGTCTGAAGTCGGTTGCCCTGTGAAACTGACGCATTTGCGCCCCGGAATGAAAATTGGAGAGATCGAACTCGAATGACATATAACCGATGACAAGTCTTTGTCTGCAATGTCAGTTATAATTGTTTCCCAAATTTACTCATTTTTGCGTGATGTCTCCTAGTTCATAGAGATTTTGGGCAAATGATCCTACAGTTTCTTTCTGCCAATGTTGGTGAAGGAGTGCTCTTTCACAAATTAAGTTACATTTGGTACAAAGTATTCATAACATCTTTGCATCAGTGTGTCATAGATATCTGATGATTAGACTCAAATGTGAAAGCTTTATAAACATGCTCTGCTTCTTGCCCACTGCCATAAACAAGAATGCTAACCTATCTAATCCCATCACTCTTTATGAAGCTTTATTGTGATCCTAAACCGTGAAAATCTTTGTTTTTTGACCACACCATTGGCTGGCTGAAGTTAACGCTTTCTGGTGAATTGAATTTAGGCATGCTGAGAATTTCTGTTCTCCACAAATATTTAGAGTTTTAGTTTACTTCTGCCATCATATCATATGAGTAGGCCAAAGCTTGTCTTAATTTTAAACAGATTTATTTAAAATAAACTAAATAGTATTTGACTTGACTTCCACAACAGTCTCCCAACTGAAGAGAATGATAGATGTGGTGGAGGAGAGGGAAACACAACAATATGGGAAAAAACTATGTATAAAGTATGAAAACAAAAAGGTATTTTTGGTATAAAAACAGAAAATGCTAGAAATAACGGGCGAAAGATCACTGACCTGAAACGTTAACTCTGTTTCTCTCTCCACAGATGCTGCCTGACCTGCTGAGCATTTCCAGCATTTTCTGTTTTTATTTCAGATTTCCAGCATCCGCAGTATTTTCCTTTTGTATTTGTGTACGGTATTTTTGGTATTGGCTTACAAAGTCATAAGGTGTCAGCCTTGACTCAGTGGTAGCACTGAATTAAGGTTGTGTGTCCAGAGACAGCAGCACATAATCTAAGAACATAAGAAATAAGAGCAGGAGTAGGCCATACGGCCCCTCGAGCCTGCTCTACCATTCAATAAGATCATGGCTGATCATCGACCTCAACTCCACTTTCCCGCCCGATCTCCATATCCCTTGATTCCCCTAGAGTCCAAAAATCTATCTATCTCAGCCTTGAATATACTCAAAGACTCAGCATTCACAGCCCTCTGGGGCAGAGAATTCCAAAGATTCACAACCCTCTGAGTGAAGAAATTCCTCCTCATCTCAGTCTTAAATGGCCTACCCCTTATCCTGAGACTATGCCCCCTAGTTCTAGACACTCCAGCCAGGGGAAACAACCTCTCAGCATCTACCCTGTCAATCCCCTTCAGAATCTTGTATGTTTCTTGTCTAGGCTGACACGCCCGTGCACTGCTGAGGGAGTGTGTTGCTGTCTGTCAGGTAAGATGTTAAACCTGTCTGCCCTCTCAGATAAATATAAAAGATCCCATAGAACTTTTTAAAATTAGTGCAAGGAGTTCTCCCGGTGTCCTGGCCAACATTTATCCCTCAACCACGACCACCAAAAACAGATTCTCTGGTTATTTATCTCATTGCTGTTAGTGGGACCTCGCTGTGTGCAAATTGGCTTCCGCAATTCCTTACATTACAACAGTGACTACGCTCAAATATACTTCAATGTCTGTGAACCACTTTGGGATATCCTAAGGTCATGAAAGGCGTTATATAAATGCAAGTTCTCTCTTTCTCTCTAAGTCTGTGATTATAAAAGAATGCTGTTTGTCATTTTCAAAACCTCAAACTATTCCTTCTGTCCAGCTGGGTCAGCACAGAACAAGAACATGTATTCTGTGAACGACATTGGCAGCATTTCTGATGAATGCAAAGTGTACTATATGTTCCAAGTCAGGAACATATTGCACATTAGTACAAACAGTTACCTACTCAACTAGCCTCTGGCTTATCTCTCATGAATTATAGTAATGTGCTCACTAACGTAACATAATTCATGACCATAATTCATCATTCAATATCCTGTACATAATTGCAACAGCATTCTTCCATTTAATCAGAACGAAAAAGTTCTTTCCCAAAGGTTGATCTAGACTGAGTGCTCAAAAGAGGCTTCAGTTTACAGGCCCACTGTTGTCTCTCATGCCAATGATGGATACATTCCTCATCGGTGGGAAAGCCCATTTCCAAGGATATTGAAGTCCTGTTGCTTGGTCTCAGTTATAAGTTGATTGACACATAAGTAGAGATATGCTTCAAATTATCTTGGGAGCAGATTAATGATCATGCATTGTGTCTCAGAATTGATAACCTGTTCAAAGTAAGAATTGATAACCTGTTCAAATGGACTGATACTTTATCTTGCTTCATTTGGCTTTGTTCCATTAAAGACGCCAGGGTGATGCTGTGCATTATACTGTTCTGGCTCACTTGTATCAGCAGAGTTACACTGCATGCACACAAACGCATACATCCCGTCAGGGAGGGGTACCTGACTGTCTTACATCTCCACTATTCATCCTGAGCTACTATCTCCAGATAACAACTCCATCCCCTACCCAAAAGCACCAAAAATTCTACTGTGGACTATTTGATCATCATAATCTATTCCTACCCCTATACTGACTACTTCCATCCCTACCACTATAATGACCAATTCCATTCCTACCCCTATAACGGCCAATTCCATCCCTACCCCTTAATGGCCAATTCTACCCCTACCCCTAAAGTGACCAATTCCATTCCTACCCATATAACGGTCAATTCCATCCCTACCCCTATAATGGTCAATTCCATCCCTACCCCTATAATGGTCAATTCCATCCCTACCCCTATAATGGCCAATTCCATCCCTACCCCTATAATGGTCAATTCCATCCCTACCCCTATAATGGCCAATTCCATCCCTACCCCTATAATGGTCAATTCCATCCCTACCCCTATAATGGCCAATTCCATCCCTACCCCTATAATGGTCAATTCCATCCCTACCCCTATAATGGTCAATTCCATCCCTACCCCTATAATGGTCAATTCCATCCCTACCCCTATAATGGTCAATTCCATCCCTACCCCTATAAAGACCAATTCCATCCCTACCCCTATAATGGCCAATTCCATCCCTACCCCTATAATGGCCAATTCCATCCCTACCCCTATAATGGCCAATTCCATCCCTACCCCTATAATGGCCAATTCCATTCCTACCCCTATAACGACCACTTCCATCCCTACCCCTTTATTTTTTATTCGTTTATGGGATGTGGGCATCACTGGCAAGGCCAGCATTTATTGTCCATCCCTAATTGCCCTTGAGAAGGTGGTGGTGAGCCGCCTTCTTGAACCGCTGCAGTCCATGTGGTGAAGGTACTCCCACAGTGCTGTTAGGGAGGGAGTTCCAGGATTTTGACCTAGCGACGATGAAGGATCGACGATATACTTCCAAGTCAGGATGGTGTGTGACTTGAAGGTGAACTTGGAGGTGGTGGTGTTCCCATGTGCCTGCTGCTCTTGTCCTTCTACGTGGAAGAGGTCGCGGGTTTGGGAGGTGCTGCTGAAGAAGCCTTGGCGAGTTGCTGCAGTGCATCTTGTAGATGGTACACACTGCAGCCACGGTACGCCAGTGGTGGAGGGAGTGAATATTTAAGGTGGTGGGTGGGTGGGGGGGAGGGGGGAGGTTGGGGTGGGGGTCGGGAGTGTCAGCAAACATTGTTTGAATGTGGGGTCCAGGGGAGCACTCCTGGTCCTCCACATTCAGATAAGTAAATGTGAGAAATTTAACTTATAGATTACAGGCGGTCCCAAGGTCTGATTTTTACTGAGTGTAGCTGGCGCTGGAATCGGCTACCTCGGCAAACCAGTCTTGAATTGGGGACCTCAAATTAGGCCTCTTATTTGCATATGCAAAGGACCTAACGCCTGTTTCAGGCGTAGACCCTGGACGCCTTTTTTTTCCTTTCCCAATATGGTGGCCAGCACACTTCAAGCCAGAAATGTGTGCACGCTCCCTCCCGCCATATTGAGAGCTTAGTAGGCCAGTTAGCACCCAATAAACGGGCCCTGTGAGGCCAAATTTATTGGCTAGAGTGGTTACATTGCCTGATCACTCTTACTGAAATCCCTTCTTTTTACTGCTGTAATTGTGTCTCCTCCTTCCCTAATTTCCCTGACCTTTCTAAAGATCCTATAGCCTGGAATGATTAGCTCCCAATCATGCCCAGTTTGAAGCTAGGTCTCTGTAATGGCTATTACATCATAGTCTTTAAGCTGAATTTGTGCTTCTAATTCACTTGCTTTATTTCTTATGCTATATGCATTGATGTACAGAACTCTTATTTGGGTAACTTCCCACCCCACCTATATGTCCAACTGGTCTTTTTCTCACACTTTTTGACTTTCCCCTCCCACCCCCTAACTAGTTTAAATCTTTCCCCACTGCCCGATTCACTCTTTTCACAAGGATATGTGCCTTTCTGGTTTAGGTGAAGGCCGCCCCATCTGTACAGCCTTTTCTGGCCCCAAAAGTGGTTCCAGTGTCCCAAGCACCTGAAACCCTCCCGTCTACACCATCCTTCCAGCCACACATTGACTGTCCTAATCTTTCTCTCCCTGTCTGATGCAGCACTAGGAGCAATCCAGAGATTACTACCATGGAGGTTCCACTCCTTAATTCCTTGAAATCCCCTTGCAGAACCTCGAACCTGCTCCTATCTGCGCCATTGGTTCCCACATAAACCATGATCTGGTTGTTTGTGCTCCCATTTCATAGGTTACCCTCCTCAGTGTCACCCTTTCTGTCTCAAATTTTTTTTCTCAAGTGCAAGCAAGTTCAGTTCAGCTAGTTTTCCTTCATAACTATGGAGCCCTAGTGGGAAAAATTGAGTCGCGACCCCTTTGGGGTGCTAACTTCGCTGGGCCCCGGAAAAATTAGCACCCCCGTGGCCGAAATGGAGTGGTAGCACCCCAAGAGGGAAGCGGGGCACTACTGGAAGCGCCCCGCCTTCCTCTTGGGGCGCTGCGAGGGAATATCGCGGCGCTACGTGCCGCCGCGGTATTGCAGGCCTTCCTCCACTTCTTAAAGGGGAGGGGCCTTGCACAGCTGGGCCACCGGGGATTGGAGTGCCAGCAAAAGAGCCTGGCACTCAAGAGAAGTGCCGGGCTGATGGAGCGCAGCCAGCACTCTGCGGGGGGGCAGGTCAGGAGGCCGGGGACGGCAGCGGAGGCAGGTGCCTTTAAATAGCGCCTTTAAATAGCGCCGCCCCAGCCGCAGGTAGGCCCCCCCGACCCGTCGGACATAGCGTCCGGTGGTAAGTCAGGGGACGCTGCCGAAGATCGCGTATGGGGCGCGAGCGGGGCGCTGCGCACGGCGACGATGTTATCGCCGGCGGCACAGCGCTGCGGGGCGCTAACGGTTATCGCCGCCGCAAACCTCCTGCTGAATTTTGCGGGAGGCGTTGGCAGCGCCACGCCCCGGCGCTAGTTGCTTTGTGCCCCGTTAGCGCCCTGTTAGGGTGCTAACGGGAGGCGCAAAGCAACCGAATTTTTCTTCCCTAAGCTCTTAAATTATTGTTGCTGCTCTTGTCTGAACCCTCTCCAATACCGCAATGTCTTTTTGAGGGTAAAATGCCTGAATTGCACATATTATTCTAAATGTGATCCCACACAGAATATATACAAGGTTAGAATAACTTCTTTCCAACTTATAATTAAATCCTCTCAAGGGATTCTAGCATTTAATTAGCTTTAACTGAAAACTTTCAGTGATGATTAACAAAGTTGATTACTGGGCTGTGTATCATCTCCAGCTGTTATTAGTGCCTGCTGGCACAGCACCACTTCATCATCTACCCACCTCCTTCATGGGGTGGTGTATGTACATTCAGCAGTTATGTACTACTGCTTTCAACATCAACTGAGCACAGAATTTCTAATTTAACGGACATTTGTCTGGACACAGATCTGCCTGGTATCAATGTTACCAATAGTCGATTACCATTTCTGTGTAATATCTTGCACAAACATATTGGCTGTGATTTCGCCTACCGAGGCGGGCTGAGTGCCGTCGAGGTAGGTGCTGGACGGCGACCCCGCTCCCGGTTCCATCCCGCTGTGTGAGAAGAATTTTCCTGATAATAGGGCTTGTTAAGCCTGCCTTGCGAGGTTCCCGGCCAATTAAAAGGAAGCGGGTCTGATTATGTCATTTGATGGCGCGTCATCGGCCAGTTTCCTTAAAGGGGCCATGTCCAAATTGATTTTGACAGTTGTGCTGTCAGTGTTCTACAGCATTGAGGTGCTGAAAACACTGACAAGCACTGCACAAAGGTGCACGGCTACACGTAGGCTCTCCCATAACTCCCTCCATATGTTTATGGAGGGAGTCACAGCACGCAGGGAGGTTCTCTTCCTTTCCAATGGGTGGAAGACACCTCCCCAGGAGACCAATGCAGCCTGGTTGCACATTGCACAGGAGGGCACAAGCAGGGATGTTGTCAGGAGGACCAGGCTGCAGTGGTGCAAACCTTTCAATGATCTCAGTAGATCACGAAACGTTACTGCCAAGCCACACTCAACCTCATCCTGCTGTGCCACTCATCACATCCCCATCACCCTGCCTTCCTTACCTTACTCCTGCACATCTTTACTCAGACCAACTTACCTTGCACCTCCACCCATCCTTCTCTATCTACATTATCACTTCCCCATTTCACTAGCCACCCCTCACATTCACTCACCCTCATCCTACTGTAAGCATACCAACTAACAGTACACAAGTCGCACTTAGGTGGTTTAGCCAATGTTCATGTGAAGTTTCTGATAATGTGCTGTCAAACATTGAAATCTTTATTTTCAACACTTTGCGTTCTTGGACAGATTTGTGTGCACCTTTGGAAGTGGCTAAGTGAGTTGCAGTGAATGGTGAGACATAAGCGTACCCCCCCACTCCCCCTCCGCAATGGTGATGAGTGTCAAAGGAATGGCTTGGACATTGTAAGAACATAAGAAATAGGAGCAGGAGTAGGCCATTTGGCCCTATGAGCCTGCTCCATGGAAACAACCTTTCAGTATCTATCCTGTCAATCCCCTTCAGAATGTTCTATGTTTCAATGAGATCACCTCTCATTCTTCTAAACTCTAGAGAATATAGGCCTAGGCTACTCAATCTCTCCTCATAGGACAATCCCCCCATCCCAGGAACCAGGCTGGTGAACCTTCGTTGCACTCCCTCTATGGCAAGTATACCCTTCCTTAGGTAAGGAGACCAAAACTGTACACAATACTCCAGGTGTGGTCTCACCAGGGCCCTATATAATTGCAGTAAGACATCTTTACTCTTATACTCAAATCCTCTTGTAATAAAGGCCAACATACCATTTGCTTTCCTAATTGCTTGCTGTACCTGCATGTTAACTTTCAGTGATTCGTGTACAAGGACACCCAGGTCCCTCTGAACACCAACATTTCCCAATCTCTCGCCATTTAAAAAATACTCTGCTTTTCTATTTTTCCTACCAAAGTGGATAACTTCACATTTCTCCACATTATATTCCATTTGCCATGTTCTTGCCCACTCACCTAGCCTGTCTATATCCCCTTGAAGCCTCCTTGCATCCTCCTCACAACTTACATTCCCACCCACCTTTGTATCATCAGCAAACTTGGATATATTACATTTGGTCCCCTCATCCAAATCATTGATGTAGATTGTGAATAGCTGAAGCCCAAACACTGATCCTTGCAGTACCCCACTAGTTACAGCCTGCCAACCCGAAAATGACTCGTTTATTCCTACTCTCTGTTTCCTGTCCGTTAACCAATCCGCAATCCATGCTAGTATATTACCCCCAATCCCATGAGCCTAATTTTGTTTAATAACCTCTTGTGTGGCACCTTATCGAATGCCTTCTGAAAATCCAAATACACCACATCCACTGGTTCCCTCTTATCTATTCTACTAGCTACAACCTCAAAAAATTCTAACAGATTTGTCAAACACGATTTCACTTTCATAAATTCGTGTTGACTCTGCCCAATACTATCATTATTTTCTAAGTGCCCTGTTACCACGTCCTTAATAATAGATTCTAGCACTTTCCCTACTACTGATGTCAGGCTAACTGGTCTGTAGTTCCCCGTTTTCTCTCTCCCTCCTTTCTTAAATAGTGGGTTTACATTTGCTACTTCAAATCCGCAGGAACCATTCCAGAATCTATGGAATTTTGGAAAATGACAACCAATGCATCCACTATCTCTATAGCCACCTCTTTCAAAACCCTAGGATGTAGGCCATCAGGTCCAGGGGATTTATTGGCTTTCAGTCCCATTAATTTCTCCAGTGCTATTTTTTTACTAATACTAATTTCTTTCAGTTCCTTGTAGGGATGCTTTATGGTGATGGTGTTGGGTGGTGCCAACCTGGTGCATCATGTGGCAGCCAGGGTGTACAGCATCAAGTGAAGTAAATCTGGCCATGGTGAGGCCATCGCTGGCGTCTCGGGCAGCAATGTGGTCGGGTGTTGATGCCCTGTGTGATGTGCAGCATCAGGTGATTGCGGAGAAGGTTGGTGTTGTTGTTGTTGGTGATGTTGGTGCTGGGGCTGATCGTGGTGGAATTCTGAGGACCAAGGTGAGATTTTTCAAGGGCACCAATGCTGCTGGAATAGATGGCAGCTAAAGTTGAGATGACAGAAGCGATCTGTTAAGGGTGAGAGAGGTTGCTCCAAGGAGGTGACAGTGGATAGCGAGTTTACTCCAAACACTTCCAAACTGCATAAAGCTCAAAAGTGGGTTCCAAATCATGAAGGCTCCAGCTTCTAAGATTGGGAAGTGAACAGCTGTGAAATGGTAGGTTTTATACCACTTTTGCAGCTGTCACCTATTCACAGCAATGGAGAGTCATTGAGAACACGACCTACTTACCTGATGTGATACCCGCTCTCCGGGAACCTCATTAAAAACCTGGTAAAATGGTAAGAACATGGGAAAATGGTACTTAACTACCTTTTAACAAGCTTTTAAGCATCTAAATTGGCTGACCCGCCGCTTGGTGTCAGGTCTGTTCAGGGATGACAGACCCGAGACTTGGGAAACTGACAAGGAGGCGGGTTTACAGCGGGATACCAACCCACTGTCAATCTTTGTGATTTTAACAGCGGACCAAACCTGCACTCTGAGCGCCGGTAAAATTCTGGCCGTGGTGTGCAATGGACTTTCTGTACAGGATAAAGTGCACCTCACAAGCATCCATGCAGACAGCAGGATCTGATTTTCAACACGTAGAATAGATATGCTAGCACCTTTTCAGAGCAAGAATTGGACAGGATTGTTCTAGGGATTAAGGCTGCTGATCTATAGCCCTCAACAGTTTTATCTCCTACTGGGAAGGAATGTCATTTATGTGTTTCCTCTGAACCAAGAATTATGCAAATGATTTATGCAGAAAGACCATTGTTAACCCCGTTGCCCCCTAGAGATCAAATAAATCATGCTTCTTGAACCTGAGACAGTTGTGTGCCAATCATAGTGCAGATTTGTTGTCTCAGAGGAATGGACAAATTTGCACAATGCTTCTTGGGATCTCTATTTGAGGCATTCTGTTGGAGAGAACAGATTTTAGGAACTTTATCATCAGTAATAATTGTCTCTTTAGCATCCTGAAAAGCTTCCTCTTGAAAGGCTTACAATGTGAATTGGAAGAGATTACCTCTGCGGTATCAAGATAATCGGTTTAATACTTAAATTTTTACATCCCTGCAATTGTATGTTATTCGAAGTCACTGTTCAGTCAGAATCTCAAACTAAGCTCCATTAGAACACAAGTGACCATTTCAGTCGAACATCTGTCTGTGGACTGCAAAAATACATACGCTGATGTTGAGATTTGTGAAGGGTGACAGAAGATCAAGCCCTTTGTTCAAGTGTCAGTAGCAGTATGGCACCTCATGGTCTTCAGAAATGCATTCCTGCTTTCTTCGTTTCCACATTATTATGACATTTCAAATCTCATTTAAAAAGTAATTGTATCCTTTGGTGATTTTTTTGTGCTCATCATTTTGAGGTGTGCTGGCATATCTTTCCAGCAGACATTGTCAACATCAGGCACTCGAAGGTAGCACAGGCCAGATGTAGAGTAAAGCTCCTCTTACTTCATCCCAATAGGGTTCTTTAACCCTAACTTCAGAATGCGCCCCTACTGCACCAGTGCGAATGTTTCCATTTCCCTATCAACCATCCTATGGTCTATTTTGGGTGAGTTTACCAAATTGTGGGCAGTTTTGCACTAAGTTGATATTGTATGAAGTAGAGGTATTATTTTATTTATATTAAGTATATTGGCCCAGATTTTGCGCTAAGAATAACGGCAAGGCTATCGGCGCTCACCGTTATTATGGAGTAAATCGGACAGCAATTTAGAGCGTCAGCACATGCACAGTTAAACGTGAAAATCTGGATGTTCCTGTACGATTTGCCCTGTTCCTCCACAAGAATCAGCATTAAAATACATGAAGGCCATGAAGTTGCACTACTTACCCACTAGTTACCCACTAAATACGCCAGAAAAAGTTAGGGTTGGTGCATTCAGGTGTAAATGAATTTTTAACGGCGTGACAAGTCTTAAGTACTGCCAAATAACCTCTCTGGCCCTTAAAATTTAATTTTATAAATGTGGAATCTCATTCCTTCAGGATTTAATTATTGTTGGAGATTTAAAAAAATTAAAATGTATTTTTTTACTTTACCTTTCTGCCTCTTTTATCGCTCTCTCAATCGTATCTTTCTCTCTATTTCGCTTTCAGTACATGATTTTACATTGAATTAAATATTCTAATTTATACTTCCTGGTTTAGACTCTACCGCCCCAATATTAGCTTGGAGGCGGGGAGGGAGCGGTGGAGGGTGGTGGGGGGGGGACTGTTTTGAGGTCAGGAAACCCGGACAAACGGGTTTCCCTCAGGTCCTGCTGAATTAACACCTGATTAACATTTTTTGTCTCCATTTCCTGGCTGCAGCCAGCCAGATTGAGAGGCTGGCTGGCTGTCGGGCGGGTAGGCCTTCGGCACCAGGCTGCAGCTGGAGAGGAGGGAAGATGGGATCGGAGGCCTTGGGGAGAGATTGGAAGGGTCGGTGGTGGAGGAGATCGAGGCATCAGTGATGGTGGGGGTTGGTGGTGTGGGGGGGGGGGGGAGATCGGAAAGGTCAGTGTCAGGGGGACATCATAAGGGCCTCATGGGGGAGAAGTCGGGGGGGGTGGAGAATGGAAGGGCCTCAGGGGGAGGGGGATAATGGAAGGGCCTCATGGGGGAGATTGGAAGAGTCGGGGGGGGAAGAATGGAAGGGCCTCAGGGGGGGGGATAATTGAAGGGCCTCACGGGGGAGATCAGAAGAGTCAGGGGGGGAGAATGGAACGGCCTCAAGGGGGGGATAATGATAGGGCCTCTGGGGGAGATCGGAAGAGACGAGGGGAGATCGGAAGAGTCAGGGGGAGATTGGAAGGGTCGGGGGATGTCCGATCGCGGGGGATGGGTGCAGCTGGTAAACTGGATCCAACAGGTAAATGGAAAGGCACTTACCTCCTGGATCCAGGAGTCCTCGCCTCCCTTTAGCGGACATGTTTCCCGAGGTCCAGGAAACCCGGCGGCTAGGGTTAAATTTAAAATGGTGGTTAATTCTGAGGCAGGCAACCTCATTATAATGTTTAAATGACCAACCCGCCTCCTTCGAGTGGGTTGGTTGCCCGCCCATCGTCCCGTATCCGCTAAAACCGGAAGTGGACGGTTTGGGGTCAGGTTTCAGATTATTTTTACATGCCACCCAACCCAAATCCACCCATTTTGGGGGTTAAAATTCTCCCCTGCGTGGCTCAGTAAGGATTCTTCAATCTGACTGGTTGAGGAGACACAGTGTTGCTTGCTCTGCTCACACACGCCACAGATCCCCTGTAGAGGGTGCCGCACTGAAATTGTTCTCCAGTAACCGTAAGTTGCCATGCAAAAGCCCACTATAAGTCCCCGACCTAGCCCATGCCGATCCCCAACCCCCACCCCCCGGCCGACTCCCCCTCCCAATCCCCAACCCCCTGCCGATCCTCCAACCCCCTCCCGATCACCGACCCCCTGTCAATCCTCCGACTGACACCCCCGCCTCCCCGGCGACCCATGACCTCCCCCGATCCCCGATTCCCCGACCATGCCGACCCCCGACCATGCCGAACCCGCGATCCCACCCCCGGACCAACCCCTCGCATCTGAGGCCTACCCACCCACAGCCAGCCAACCTCTCAATCTGGCTGGCTGCGGGCGGGAATCTGAGGCCTCACATTCAAATAGGGCCCTGCCGTTAAAGTCTAGGAGGCCCGCCACCCCCAACCCGCCTCCCTTGGGAAAATTCCGGCCTGTGTGTCTGTTATTCCCAATATATGCTATACAGTGAAAAGATTGTTACAGGAAAAATAAAATGTTTTAATATTGCAGATCATGCCATGTTGTGCTGTACACCAGGCCCTGATTTTAACTCCAGGTGGATTCCCCGCTCAGGTCTGAGTTAAAATTAGAGTCGGGTCTCAATGATGTAATTGGGCTCCAACATGCATATGTAAAGAAGGACCCTGTTGGGTCCATGTGTGTGTCCTTGCCGCCTGCTCAGGAAGCAGGTTAAAATTGCAGATGTTGCGCTCATGGTGGCTTTTGGACAGGTAAGAGCCAGGTTTCTGTTGAGTGAGTAGGGTTAAACTCGCCCCATGTAGTACTATCCTCACTTTGACCACTGTAATGAATTGTTTCATCCAGCCAGGTGCCTGACACCTTTGAAAACCCATCACCATGTTTAAGGGGGCGGGGGGGGGGGTAATTTTTACCTTCACCACTTGGACGGTGAACTGGCGGAGTGAGTCACCCACCTGTTATATAATCCATCTGGTTTTCATTTCCACTGATTTCAAAAGAAATGAAAATTGGGTGGGTTCCATCTCGAGCGGGGGATTTGCTCCACCACTTTATCGCTGAAGTCTCCAAACCAAACTACTGAAAAATCCACAGAGGTTTTGCTTTGCTCACTATGAAGAGTACACTCACCCCACGGGAACGCATTCTGCTTACCATGGTCCAGAGAGCTTAAGCGCAGGTTGGCAAAGCACTTCAAAACGACCAACTATTCTAGTTCAAATGTTCATCACAAAAACTTGATTTTACACTGCAGGACATTTTGTCCTTTCATTTCTCAATGTAAATATTTAATAAAGTTAAATAATTTAACATTTTCAATCCATTAATTTGTATATTTTACCTGTTTTCCCACGTCAGCTTAGGTTCACTGGGACAAATTTAAATATAACACAGACAGCGTCAAGTCTGCCAGATGGCAACGGTGCTAACAATTATTTAAATTTTACACATTACAAAACATATCATAAATAAGTAGGAGGACCCCAGGGTGTTGCTCACAGCAGTAAATACACTTTTATAATCTCGAGTGTCGGAACACTGACTGGACAATTATTATATATATTATTACTTTATATTATTGTATAATGCAGCTTATCTGTGTCATTGCTTATGGAGAAAAAGAAAAGATTGTCTATTTTCTTGCAACTAATACTCTTTTTATTTTTTCATTCATTCTATGTCACTCGCTGTATCTTTCAATTTGTTTTCCTCTCTTTTCATCTCTCTTGCTCTCTCTTATGATAAACTGTAACGGAACAATGGGTGATCTTTAAGGAGGAGATGTTCCAAGTACAGGCTAGGAACATTCCAACAAGAGGGAAGGGTAAGGGAACCAAAGCAAGGGCTCCTTGGATGACGAGGGAGATAGAGAAGCTGATGAAACAAAAAAAGAGGGTGTATGATGCATGTCAGGTGAATTCTTCAAGGGAGAACCAGACCAAATACAATAAGTTGAGAGGGGAAGTGAAGATGAAAATAAGATTGGCAAAGAGAGAATATGAGAGTAGAATGATGGTTAACATAAAAGGGAACCCAAAACTCTTCTACCGGCATGTAAATAGTAAGCGAGTAGTAAGAGGCGGGGTGGGGCCTTTTACGGACAAAGAAGGTGATATATGCTTAGAGGCGCAGGGCAAGGCTAGAATACTCAATGAGTACTTTGTATCGGTGTTTACTAAGGAGGCGGATGCTGACAAAATATCGGTAGAAGTGGAAAAGGTAGAAACAATGGAAGGGGTGAAAATTGATAGACAGGATGTACTAGAAAGGCTGGGTATGCTTAGAGTGGATAAGTCGCCTGGTCCAGATGGCTTGCATCCCAGGTTGCTAAGGGAATTGGGGGAGGAGATAGCGGAAGGGCTTGCCATAATTTTCCAAACTTCCCTAGATGCGGGGGAGGTGCCTGAGGATTGGAAAGTGGCAAATGTGACACCATTGTTCAAGAAAGGGTGTAAGGAAATCCTAGTAACTACAGGCCGGTCAGTTTAACATCAGTGGTGGGTAAAGTTTTAGAAACAATAATCAAGGAAAAAATTAATGGGCACTTGGAGAGGTTTAAGCTAATTAAGGAGAGCCAAAATAGATTTGTAAAAGACAGATCATGTTTGACTAATCTAATTGAATTTTTTGATGAAGTAACAGGGAGGATTGATGAGGGGAATGCAATGGATGTTGTCTGTAGGAATTTTAGGAAGGTGTTTGACAAAGTACCACATAGAAGGCTGGTTAACAAAATTGAGGCTCATGGTGGGTAGGTGGGTCAGTGGCAGCTTGGATAAGGAATTGGCTTAAAGACAAAAAACAGCAAGTTGTGGTAAATGGCTGTTTTTCAGACTGGAGGATGGTAGACAGTGGTGTTCCCCTAGGATCAGTGTTGGGGCCACTGCTTTTTTTGATATATATAAATGACCTGGATATTGGAATACAAAGTAGAATTTCTAAATTTGCCGATGACACCAAACTTGGGGGTGTAGCAAACAGTGAGATTATACCAGTCGACTGCAACGGGACATAGAAAGGCTAGCAGAATGGGCAGACAAGTGGCAGATGGAATTTAATACAGAGAAGTGTGAGGTGATCCATTTTGGCAGAAGGAACAGGGAGAGGCAATATACACTTAATGGCACAGTTTTAAAGAGTGTGCAGGGACAGAGGGACTTGGGAGTTAATGTGCATAGGTCCCTGAAGGTGGCAGGACATATTGAGAGAGTGGTTAGCAAAGCATATGGGATCTTGGGCTTCATAAATAGAGGTATTGAGTACAAAAGTAGAGAAGTTATGCCGAACCTTTATAAAGCGCTGGTTAAGCCACAACTGTGGTATTGCGTCCAGTTCTGGTCACCACACTTTAGGAAGGATGTGAAGGCCCTTGAGAGGTTGCAGAGGAGATTTACCAGAATGGTTCAGGGGATGGGGGATCTTAGCTACAAGGACAGGTTGGAGAAGCTGGATTTGTTTTCATTAGAGGAAAGAAAGAAAGAAAGAAAGGAGGTTGAGGGGTGATTTGATAGAGGTGTACAAGATTATGACGGGTTTGGATAGGCTAGACGGGGAAAGGCTGTTCCCACTAGTTGATGGTACAAGGGCTAGGGGACACAGATTTAAGGTTTTGGGCAAGAGATACAGGGAGGACGTGAGGAAAAACTTTTTTACGCAGCGAGTGGTGAGAAACTGGAACTCACTGCCGACAGAAGTGGTGGAAGCGGAGACGATCAATGATTTCAAAGGAAGACTGGATAGGCACTTGAGGGAAATAAACTTGCAGGACTACAGGGATAGAGCGGGGGAATGGACTGACTGGATTGCTCTACAGAGATCCGGCACGGACTCGAAGGGCCGAATGGCCTCCTTCTGTGCCGTTATGACTCTATGACACTCAATATAACTTTTCTCGCTGTGAAATCTATGGCCCCAATATTTACGGGGAGGCAGTTTAGCAGTCGGGAAACCCGGAAGTACGGGTTTTACTCAGGTCCTGCCGAATTTAAGTAGGGCAGGTAGGCCTTCGGCACCAGGATCAGCCGGGGAGTGTAGAGCGGGACAGCGATGAGGGGGCACTTAGCTGTTCCATCCAGCAATTCTCGCCTCCCTTCAGCTGCCGGAATCAAAGCGCAGGAATCCTGGCCGGCCAGTGTTAAAGCTGGAACAGAGAAAAAATCTTAGGCACGCCACCTCATTAAAATACTTAAATTACTGACCCGCCTCCTGAGAGCGGGTTGGTCATTCGCCCCCTCCCATCTCCGTTAAAACCGGAAGTGGGCAGGTTCGAGGCGGGTTGGGTTTGGGTTTCAAATTTTTAAAATTTTAATTTCCCACCCAAACCCACCCTTTTTGGGGTGTTAAAATTAACCCCGATGTGTCCAAAGTAGAATCTTTTTCTCACTCTTTCTGTTCCTGTGTTAGTCTCTCTGTCATTGTGTCTCCTCACTCTTCTGTATCTCTCCCAATCTGTCGCAACTGCTCTCTCACATGTTCCTTTTCCGATGTACTGAGTTTGTTTTTATTTTTCAAGGCCCAGAGTATGCAGCAAGGTGGCTGATGACATGTACTGGGTTGAAAGTAAGTATTGGATCAGGCAGGAAGGGGCTTTCTGCGAGGTGGCAGAACATATGCATGTAAAAGAGAAAATGGGAGACTGGAAACTGAGGTTGGGAGAGAGTGAGGGAGGAAGCAATGGGGGTGGGGTTTGTGGATTAGTGGGTGGGGGACCGGGGGAAAGGTGGATGGATTTGGGGAGTTGGCTCCTGGGAGTACTCATGGGGCTTAGAGTCTGGTGCCTAGAAATTGGCCCACGAGTCACCGCCGTGATCCGGTCTAAAAATGGCGGCCGCCACTCTGGTGTCCTTCTGTGGTGTGGGACTCGGTGGCCGCCATTTTGGTGAGGGCCGATAGCAGCGCTGGCCCTGGAAATATAAATTAAAAGAGGGTGCGTCACACGCTAACTTAATGTCACTCAGCGAACTTGGACCTTAGCGCTGAGTTCAGCGCTGTGTCCTAACCTCGCCATGAAAACCCAGCATTCAGCAGACTGACAGAGGCACTGTCAGCACCTCTTAAAGGGACACACACATCTTTCAGGTAAGTTTGCATTAAAGCTTTTGGACTGGATTTTTTATATTTTATTGAAGTAGTGGCTTGGTGCAACACATGTTAAAAGTTTTTAATGTGTGCAGGGAGTGCTACTGGATGCTTGCAAGGCCTCGGATGATAAAGGAAGGCCTCTGAGAAGACAGAAAATGCTGGAAATACGCAGCAGGTCAGGCAACATCCCTGGAGAGAGCAAAAGAGTTCAGGGCTCGGGTTGAGATGCTGCCTGACCTGCTGAGTATTTCCAGCATTTTATGCTTTTATTTCAGATTTACAGCATCTGCTCGCAGAGGGAAGAGGCAGAAGCAGAAGAGGAGGAAGCAGAAAGAAGGATGCAACCCAGACAGCCCCTTTCTGGCCGGGATATCCGGGATGGAATCATCCATCCGTGGTACCAGTGACCACAACTCCAATTCCCCTTTCAACACTTGTCCCACACTTTACCTTCCCTCTGTTACTGACCATCACAGCGTCCTCTTGGCCACAATGCTGAAATAAAAGCCACCACAAAGTGAACTTTCCAATCCAACTTTATACATCTATCCATCCAATATGACATCAAGAAATCAACTTATCACCCTTATGCATTCTTAGTGACTGTCTTGTGTGTGCCTTTACCTATCCTACTGATGTCACGCAGTGCTACCCCAGTGGCTGCAGCATAGCTGGTGGAAGGCTACTGACTTTCAGTGGGGGACACTGCAAATGGCCTTGCTGGTTGACCTTGAAGAACTGGTGGCTGGGAGTGTCAAATTGAGTGATGGTGTTTCTTCTTTTCCTCTTCTCCTCCTCCTCCTCCTCCTCCTCCACCTCCACTTGCTGGGCAGGCTGCATTTCTTGGGTGTGTGAAATGAGGAAGGCACAAGGGTGGAATTGTGGTGAGGGGAGGGCGGGAAAGCAAGAGGTGCACACGAGAAGGAGGAATAACATATGGGAATACCAGGAGGAATACCAGCATCTTGTATCCTTTCAGCCTCGCCGCTGTCATTGAGCAGTGTGTGAGGCTAGTGATGCAGTTGGTAGGAGACGGCTTTTGAAGATGTATTCACTGACCTTGACCAGTGGTCTGAGGACATGAAGCTTCCTTGGGCACCGGAGCCAGGTGTTGGGGGCGACACTGCTGGCAGTGACGGCCTCGGTGATGTGGTCCCACATCATTCTTTCTGAAGGGCCTCCTGGCCCCTGTGGGTAGAGGACCTCTCTTGCAGTTTTGACCCCCTGCACAAAGCTGGAGTGCTGCGTGCCCCTTCCATGGCTTGTTGAGGCATTTGTGTTAGTGCTGAAGCACTTCTCCCATTTTTTTTAGGTGTGGAAGGCAATTTAACTTTCAGAGCTGAAGACTTCCATTTGGGAATTCTTTTTAAGGTTCATTTCTTTTTCAGAAGGTAGTTGAGCTGTAAGGGCTGAAAACTGCATATTGTTACATCATTTTTATTTCCATTTCCGAAGGCATTGCCCTTTTAAGAAAGCGTCAATGCTATGCCCTTTTAACATCCCACAATGCTTTGTGAAATCACAGCCTCGCTTTCAGAGGCTGTTGAAGCTGCACCGCCGCTTGGGCACACCACATTGAAGCCTCCTGCCACTGATAATTTGTCCCCAGCGCCAACTTTTCAGTCCTGTCAGCGCCACCGTTTTCGGCGGCTGTTAACTCCCGGCCGCGTTGGCACTGGCAGCTTTTGTGGCGGCCATGAATTGCTAGGCCTGGGCCTTTGAAGCATTGGATCCGGGTGGTGGGGTTTGGACAACTGTGGTTTAGGAACACACGGTCAGGTTATGATCCGAGGGGGTCTGAGAACACTGGGAAAAGGCTGGGGATTGTGAGTAATGGGGCAATCCGAAAGCACTGTTCGTGGTAGGGATGTCCTTAGTACCCAGTGAATCAGGATTTCGAAAGGACTTGGGCTCTGAGAGGACTGTTGGACTGGGTCTGGCATCTGTAGCACTGGCGTGTGCTAGTTTCAGGAGCAAGTTAGATGGAAGGGCATGCTTGAGGTGCCTGGGAGAAAAGTTGGAGGCTGTGGCTGGAGTGACCGTGCAGGCTGTGGGCTTCAGTGGGAGCAGAAGCTATGGAGGAACAGAGACAGCAGCCACAGCAGAAGCAAACATATTGGCGAGGGTTGTCATTGATAGGACGTGCGCCCGCATTAGGAAGAAGCATAGTGGCTGCGATTGTACCAAGGGCAAATATAATCTGCATTGACTGCAATTGTAGCAAACATAGTACCTGTCTGGAACTCCAGATTATGGTGTCAGCCACACCAGGAGCAAAACATAGTGGCCTAGAAAATCTATTGTGCTGTGCCCGTATCACATGTGTAAAACAGGTGCCTAAGGGTCCAGTATGGCGGGCAGCGTGCATGTTTTCAATCCATGCTAGAAGTGTGCCGACGCCATAATGGATCAGGCTCCTCCATAGGTGTCCAGGGTGCGTGCCAGAAGCATTTGAAATGCTCATTATAATATTTAAATAAGGGCCCTATGCTTGTTGTAGGTCCCTTTTGTGAAATTGGTCTGCCCGAGTGCCTGAATCGCCATGTGATAAACACACCCAGCAAATCATGGCGCTAACAGGCAGCAAAGACCCTTTGGTGAGCAATATTTAACGGGCTCAATATCACCATGTAGGTTAGTTACTGGTATGCCTTAGGCTGCTGGTTAACTTCTGGGCCTTTTTCTGGCTATTTTCTGCATTTTACAAATACATTCTGACTTTTGCTAACATCTTTGTGCTGGTGCTGAACTGCTTTTGTCTGCCTTGAAAACAATTTTGCGGCAGTCTGGAAGTCTGGAGGGGAGGGGGAGCAGTGAAGACAGGAGAGAGCAGGAGCAGCTGGGAGAAGAGGGAGGAGGAGGAGGGCATTACACAGGAGGCCATACCCACAGCAGGTCTTCACGGAGCACTTGTCATACCTCAACTTCACCGAGTGAGGTGTCTGCACTTCACCAAGGGGGCTGTCACCGAACTATATCACCTGCTGCAGCCACAACTGAAGCCTCAAACCAGGTCATGGGCAGGACTGCCTGTGGTTGTCAAAGTCAATGTGGCCCTTAACATTTAAGCAATAGATGAAGCAGGCAATGCCAGTAACATCTCCGAGTTTGCTGTGCACTGCTATATCCATAAGGCCACTGAGGCTCTCTATTCCAGGAAGCACACCTAAATCTCATTCCCCACACAGCAAAGCAGCACGAGAAAGCACTAGGCTTCGCCCACATTACATGCTTCCCCACATTACATGCTTCCCCAGGGTCCCACATTGCCTTGCATGCTTCCATCACCATCTTGACCTTTTTCTCATTGGAATGGATTCCACTCCTTGAATGCAAAGCTTGTTTGCGACCACAGGCAGTGCATCATGAAAGTCTGGGATTCCTGAGAGATAGCAAGTTGTTGTTGCTGTTTTTGTCTCCACTACTCTATCCAGAACACCATTCCATGTGTTGATCACTCTTTGTGTGGAGAATTTTTTGATATCTGTTCTAAAGTTACATTTTTCTAATTTTACCCTGTGTGCCTTTGCCCCACAATCATAGTTTGGTTTGAAGAGTGTCCTGAATCTATCTTTTCTATGTCTTTTACTGTCTTATATACCTCCATGAGGTCACCTCAATTGCATCCTTTGAAGATTGAAAAACCTAAGTTTCTCTGGCCTTTCCTCACAATGCAGTCATCTGATGCTAGTGATCAGTCTGGTGGCTCTTCTCTACCCACCTCCAGGGCTTGAATGTCCTTGTGACCAGGACTGGCCACAGTACTCAAGGTGTGTGGTCTGTCCAGAGCACTAAGCAGTTTGAGCATGACTTTCCCCAACTTGTATTCTAATGTTTTGGGTATTTGGTTCAGAATTTGATTTGCTTTGTCAATTACTGCTCTTTACTAAAACCCCTAGGTTTCTTTCAACTTCAGAACTCATGGAGTACTTATGACATTCATTTTATTTCTTCAGATGTGAAATACTTTACACTTGTCTGCATTAAATTTGATCTGCCTGCTTAACTATTTTGTCAAACTCATTTGTAGTCTCTGAGCTGTTCCTTCTAGTTTGCCATCATCTTGCATGGACATCCAACAGTGGGCAATTTTATGGGTAATTTGAAGTAATTTCTAGGGTTTATTTAAGTTCTTATTTTTTTAATTATTCATTCATGGGATGTGGGCGTCGCTGGCAAGGCCGGCATTTATTGCCCATCCCTAATTGCCCTTGAGAAGGTGGTGGTGAGCAGCTTTCTTGAACCACTGCAGTCCATGTGGTGAAGGTACTCCCATAGTGCTGTTAGGGAGGGAGATCCAGGATTTTGACCCAGCGACGATGAAGGAATGGCGATATACTTCCAAGTCAGGATGGTGTGTGACTTGGAGGGGAACTTGGAAGTGGTGGTGTTCCCATGCGCCTGCTGCCCTTGTCCTTCTAGGTGGTAGAGGTCGTGGGTTTGGGAGGTGCTGCCGAAGGAGTCTTGGCGAGTTGTCGCAGTGCATCTTGTAGATGGTACACACTGCAGCCACGGTGCGCCGGTGGTGGAGGGAGTGAATATTTAAGGTGGTGGATGGGGTGCCAATCAAGTGGGCTGCTTTGTCCTGGATGGTGTCGAGTTTCTTGAGTGTTGTTGGAGCTGCACTCATCCAGGCAAGTGGAGTGTATTCCATCACACTCCTTACATGTGTCTTGTAGATGGTGGAAAGGCTTTGGGGAGTCAGGAGGTGAGACACTCGCCACAGAATACCTAGCCTCTGACCTGCTCTTGTTGTCACAGTATTTATGTGGCTGGTCCAGTTAAGTTTCTGGATGTTGATGGTGGGGGATTCGGCGATGGTAATGCTGTTGAATGTCAAGGGGCGGTGGTTAGACTCTCGCTTGTTGGAGATAGTCATTGCCTGGCACTTGTGTGGCGCAAATGTTACCTGCCACTTATCAGCCCAAGTCTGAATATCGTCCAGGTCTTGCTGCATGCGGGCATGGACTGCTTCATTATCTGAGGAGTTGCGAATGGCACTGAACACTGTGCAGTCATCAGCGAACATCCCATTTTTGACCTTATGTTGGAGGGAAGGTCATTGATGAAGCAGCTGAAGATGGTTGGGCCTGGGACACTGCCCTGAGGAACTCCTGTAGCGATGTCCTGGGGCTGTGATGATTGACCTTCAACCACCACAACCATCTTCCTTTGTGCTAGGTATGACTCCAGCCAGTGGAGAGTTTTCCCCCCCGATTCCCATTGACTTCAATTTTACTAGGGCTCCTTGATGCCACACTTGGTCAAATGCTGCCTTGATGTCTAGGGCAGTCACTCTCACCTCACCTCTGGAATTCAGCTCCTTTGTCCATGTTTGGACCAAGGCTGTAATGAGGTCTGGAGCCGAATGGTCCTTCGGAACCCAAACTGGGCATCAGTGAGCAGGTTATTAGTGAGTAAGTGCCGCCTGATAGCACTGTCGACGACACCTTCCATCACTTTGCTGATGATTGAGAGTAGACTGATGGGGTGGTAATTGGCCAGGTTGGATTTGTCCTGTTTTATGTGGACAGGACATACCTGGGCAGTTTTCCACATTGTCGGATAGATGCCAGTGTTATAGCTGTACTGGAACATCTTGGCTAGAGGCGCGGCTAATTCTGGAGCACAAGTCTTCAGCACGACAGCCGGGGTGTTGTCGGGGCCCATAGCCTTTGCCGTATCCAATGCGCTCAGCCGTTTCTTGATATCACGTGGAGTGAATCGAAGTGGCTGAAGACTGGCTTCTGTGATGGTGGGGACCTCAGGAGGAGGCCGATATGGATCATCCACTTGGCACTTTTGGCTGAAGATGGTTGCAAACGCTTCAGCCTTGTCTTTTGCACTCACGTGCTGGGCTCCACCATCATTGAGGATGGGGATATTCATGGAGCCTCCTCCTCCCGTTAGTTGTTTAATGGTCCACCACCATTCACGACTGGATGTGGGAAGACTGCAGAGCTTTGATCTGATCCGTTGATTGTGAGATCGCTTAGCCCTGTCTATAGCACGCTGCTTCCGCTTTTTTGCATGCATGTAGTCCTGTGTTGCTGCTTCCCCAGGTTGGCACCTCATTTTTAGGTACGCCTGGTGCTGCTCCTGGTATGCTCTTCTACACTCCTTATTGAACCAGGGTTGGTCCCCTGGCTTGATGGTAATGGTAGTGTGAGGGATATGCTGGGCCATGAGGTTACAGATTGTGGTGGAATACAATTCTGCTGCTGCTGATGGCCCACAGCGCCTCATGGATGCCCAGTTTTGAGCTGCGAGATCTGTTCTGAATCTATCCCATTTAGCACGGTGGTAGTGCCACACAACACGATGGAGCGAGTCCTCAGTGTGAAGACGGGACTTCGTCTCCACAATGACTGTGCGGTGGTCACTGCTACCAATGCTGTCATGGACAGATGCATCTGCGACAGGTAGATTGGTGAGGATAAAGTCAAGTAGGTTTTTCCCTCGTGTTGGTTCTCTCATCACCTGTCGCAGGCCGAGACTGGCAGCTATGACCTTCGGGACTCGGCCAGCTCGGTCAGTAGTGGTGCTACCGAGCCACTCTTGGTGGTGGACATTGAAGTCCCCCACCCAGAGTACATTCTGTGCCCTTGCTACTCTCAGTGCTTCTTCCAAGTGGTGTTCAACATGGAGAAGTACTGATTCATCTAAGTTATGTTCTAAGTTGCAATTTTTTAAGTATATATAGTTGGTTTGCTTAGGAATCAACATGTTGGCCAAAAGAAATCTGAAATGTTTTTTAGGCAGTTGGATTGGTTTGCTCTGATGCAGTTGCTGGGTCCTGATGTTAGTTTTGAGAAATAAATTGAGCAATTTGATTTGTTGGTTCTGTGTGGGTTGTTAGTTTGTGATTAGTCACTTTTCCACCAGTCGATATTTGAGTGAATCAGTGTGGGTAACTTGATATTTATTTGAGCCAATCAAGTGCAAGCATGGCAGGCACTTTGCATATGTGATATATTCAAGTGTGATGTACATTTCTCCTTGCACTATGGGCCCTGAAATTCAGCTGGGGTACTCCTGATCTCCCACTGAACCTCCGGGGAAATGGCATAAACAGCTGGAATTGACATTTCTACCATTTCTTTGGGGTTTCCATCTGAGTTACAGCAGGTGACTTGCAGCCTTTTCATAGAATCTCAGAGCCATGGACACATGAAGGATGCAAGATATTTAACTTTATAGATAAGAAATATTTGGATGAGAATTAAAGACAAAAATCTAATCCTGTGGTTCACATGATATTTGTAAACTACACTTTCATTTGTTTATTTTTTCTTCTGATTTCATTTAATGGATTACTGGATTGTTGCAGGCTCTTGTTCATCTGCTCTGACAGTTACTTTCTTCTGAATGTTTCTTATTCTGCAATGAGGTGCTTTAACCACAATATCAGAAAACATCCCCAGTGCCTAAGTGTAAATATTTCATTTCCTACACCAACCATCCATGTAGTCTCTCTGTTTGGTAATTTAATGCCAAATAATGCTGAATTGACAATCTTTACTGGGCCTGGAATAAGACTGCTCAAACTCATGTCATACAGGGCCCTCACAGTCCACCAATCTGGACTGAATTAAAACCTGTTTTTTAGTGCTAAGCCATGCATTCATCTACTTTCTAACTTAAAAAAAAAGTAATTGCCAAAGGTATCATTAAAAAAAAAGTATTCACTGTAGCCCCACACGAAACTATTATGTATCAGTCGTGGCTCAGTGGCTAGCACTCTCACCTCTGAGTCAGAAGGTTGTGGGTTTAAGTCCCACTCCAGAGACTTGAGCACAAAAACCTAGGCTGCACTGTCGGAGGTGCTGTCTTTCAGATTAGACGCTAAACTGAGGCCCCGTCTGCACTCTCAGGTGGACGTAAAAGATCCCAAGGCACCATTTCAAAGAAGAGCGGGGGAGTTATCCACAAATTATCGCCGGTGTCCTGGCCAATATTTATCCCTAAAGTTCAACATTACTTGAACAGATTATCTGGTCATTATCACATTGTTGTTTGTGGGCCCTTGCTGTACACAAATTGGCTGTTGCGTTTCCTACATTACAACAGTGGCTACACTTTAAAAGTACTTCATTGGCTGTAAAGCACTTTGGGACGTCCTGAGGTCATGAAAGGCGCTATATAAATGCAAGTTCTTTCTTTTTTGCTCCAAGATGATTGTGTTTTGCCATGGGCATTGTAAAATATAATGGCTAAATTGGGCCATGTAGCGCCCATTTTTTGGGCACGAAATGGCCACCTAATGCTTGTAAATGGGGTTTGAGATGCGCACGCACACTTCCGATGGGAAATGCGCAGGACGCCATTTTGGTAAATAGCTCTGCACACGTGCCTGATGACCACTGGCAACATGCAGAGCAGGCAAAGCATGACGCGAATCAGTGTGCAACACTGATTTGATGCCAGCGCTGCCATTTGCGAACTGCACACTCCAACCAATGCCCTGTTCTAACCTCGCACAGCTGAACATGACATTAAATGAAATGAAGCAACCCCCACCAGCTCTAATTAAAGGGATCATGAACTACTTACAGGTTAGTTGCTAGATAATTTCTTCTAGCTGCAGCTGCAATTGTATGTGTTTTTGGAGCTTTCCTGTACTTGGCTAAAGTTTGAATAGTCTACAGTGAGTGGTCTGGCTTTTGCTGAAGTACTTTTTTTGTTGATTTAAAAGCTTGTGCTGAAACAAGTTTCTTCCAGGCATGGGTGGCCTGGTAGGGCTTCCTCTAGAAATTGAACATGGCTGGGAGAATGAAGAGAGGCCACGCAGAGCAGGACAAGCTGTTAGAAGAAGGGGGAGAAGGAAGAGGGGGAGCAGGGCTCTCAGCAGAGGCCATATCCACTGAGGGTCTTTAGGGAGCAATTCTCTTACCTCAACTTTAGCGAGGACCAATGCTTGAGATGTCTTCACTTCACTAAAGAGGTTGTGACTGAAATCTGTCAACTGCTGCAGAGAGAACTGCAACCTCAAAGCAGGCCAAGGACAGCATTGTCTGGGGCTGTCAAGGTGACCGTGGCTCTGAACCTTTATGCATCTGTCTCCTTCCTGGCTGCTGTTGGAGATATAAGCAACATCTCGCAGTTTGCAGTGTACTGCTGCATAAGGGAGGTAACTGAGGCTCTCTATACACAGAGAGACTGTTTAAACTCATTCCTTCTTGCCAGAGACAAGTAAGTGGAGCGAGCACAAAGGTTTCCACGGATTTCAGGCTACCTCCTGGTGCAGGGTGCCATTGACTGCACACGCATTGCCCATGTGAACCTGGCCATTTTCATGAACCGATAGTGATTCCACTCCCTTAATTTACAACTGGTGTGCGACGACAGGCAGCGCATCATGCAGATGAATGCCCATTATCTTGACAGCAGTCACAATTCTTCATTCTGCGGCAGTCCTCTGAGCCCACCTGTATTTGAATCACGATGGCAAGTCAAAGGCTGGCTACTGGGCGACGAGGGTTACCCACTCATGACATGGCTCATGACTCTGATCCGAAACCCACCCATACGTGCACAGCAGGCCTCCAATGAGAGCCTCGCTGGCACAAGGAACATTATAGAACACGCCATTGATGTTCTCAAGCAACACTTCCGCTGCCTGGACCACTCTGGAGGAGCCCTGCAGTACTCAGCTGAGTGGGTATCAAGATTTATTGTAGTATGCTGCACATCCTCGCCTTAATGAGGGACCAGCCCTTGCCACTCACCTATCAGGCGAGAAGCAGGAGCACAAGGAAGAGAAGGAGGAGGAGGAGGAGGAAGTGCAACAGGAAGTGGAGGAACGGGAAGAGGCGCATATGTCTGGAGGGCATCCTGGCTCACTTTGGATACAGGATGTCTCTCCTTCTCTCCACGTCTTGCACCAACACCTTCAGTGCATTGTCAGAAAACCTTGGTGCTCGCTCACTCGCATGTTCAGCCATTCCTCAAGGTATCAGAGCACAGATTCACTGCAGACTATGTGGATGGCTGGTGCGTGCAGCCAATGAACAGCGCAGGTAGCGCTGGCTGCACACAGCAATCATGTAAAGCAGCAGGCAGCACTAGTTTAATGTGCTGCCTGCAACGCAATGAACGGGTGTGGGTTAAGCATCGGGTCTTGCTCGACGGGAGGGCAGATTGTACAATCGGGCACAGTGATCAGTGTGTCTAATTCATGGCCCTCCTGCTAGTCCAGCCATTAAAACTAATAATGGGAAGATTGGAAGGACCTCTGCATCTGATTATCTGAGCTACTCTTCCATTGAGTGAGGCTCATACCAGGAGTACTAACTCAATGAATTTACCCTGTAGTATATTTTGCTTTATTTATAATATTGTGTAATCATCTTACGTTCAACAGATTGCTATGAATAAAACTGTTCTATGTACAGGTTAGTTGCACTGTTAATTATGTAAGAAGCAAAATAGTGACTTGATATCGATTTGCACGCATCAGAAATGCATTGCCTACAATTAGAATTGCACATATGTGGATTCAATTGCACACGTTGCACACGGACGCAGTATTTTATCTTGTTTTTCATTCCTTATGTGGTGTACCTGCTTAAATAGAGAGGTGCATGTTTTCATACTTCAAAGACTTAGACTTGTGGCTACGCTTCCTGACTCTAGCAGATAACCAATGTCTGCGTGCTGAAACAGTCAATGTCTGTTAATATGCTGCAGTGTGTAGACTGCATTTTAGCATTTAAAAATAACAGCGTACACAAAGCAAATGTAAAAGTATACCCATATTTAGGTTTTATTTATGATATCCAGCCTTTGTTTAAATGTGCTACATGAAGCAGCTGTCTTAGCCCATAAGCACATTGAAATTATGACACGGGTCAGGTTTCCTCCTAATACAACAGACAGCAGGAGTTTTCATACTCGCCCATGACCCTGTAACTATCGTATAGTACTAAGAGTGCTTCTACAGCTAAAATTCGTTTTCAGTCTCATGCACCTGTTACGCCATTGTCAACTATTGGATGCAAAATCCTTGCTTGCTTTTTCAGTAGCCAACTGAATCATTTTCATGAGGTTGGAAGGCAGGGTGGGGGGATTTTACCAGAAAGATGATTTCAGTAAAGAAGACCGTGTCCCTAATTAGCCTATGGACAATATAATTTAAAGTTTTTTATATATATGTACTTAATAAGTGATTGGACTCCTAAGAAAGAAATCATGAGCAGATCTTTCATCTTCGGCGGGGGCATAAAACGAGCGATATTGGATCGGCCGCCCGTTTTCCACCCTGCCCAATTTTTCTTTCCACTGAAGTCAATGGAAAAGAGAATTGGGCGGGGTGTACAATGGGTGGCCGACCCGCTAGCGCCTGCTTTACACCGCTGCCAAAGTTGAAAGTTCCAGTGCATTTTTCCATATTTATAGCATTGAAGGAAAGGGTTGTCATAAATATCAGGAATGCAAAGTTCTATCGACACTGTCCTAACAGGTGCCTCCATCACAACCTTAGAAAAACATCCCCTATTGCAGCAAAATTATATTTACACTAATAACATATTCCTCCATTAGCTTCCATTAAGAAACGATGGCAGTAAAACCGTATCTTCCCCCAGGCAGGAATCATGAGATTGGATTGGATGAACAAGGCCCTGTGGCCCATTTGATCTCATCCTTTCAGAATACCAACCTATTGTTTTTGCATTACAGCATGTAACTGTATCTTAAATGAATCCAGTGTCCTGGCTTCAATCACCATTCCTAACAACTGGTTCCAGCTGTTGATCGCTCTGCAAAAAAATGCTTCCTTGCATCTGTCTTAAATTTGCCTTTCACACCCTTGAATCTGTGCCTCCTTGTCCTGCTGCCCTGGCATATGGTTGAGAACTGTTCCAGTTTTACATTCTCTATCCTGTTAAGTACCTCATATACCTCCTAAAGTCTCTTTTCAAGGCTGCCAGTTTATCTATTTTTTCCTGATAGCTCATTACAATGGCATGAGGGCAGAACTGGCTAAAGTGGACTGGAAAAATAAATTAAAGGGTAAGACAGTTGAAATGCAGTGGCGGACATTTAAGGAGATATTTCATAACTCTCAACAAAAATATATTCCAGTGAGAAAGAAAGATTTTAAGAGAAGGGAGCACCACCCGTGGCTAACTAAGGAAGTAAAGGATGGTATCAAATTGAAAACGAAGGCATACAATGTTGCCAAGATTGGTGGGAGACCAGAGGATTGGGAAATTTTTAAAAACCAGCAAAGGATGACTAAAAAAATAATAAAGAGAGCGAAGATGAATTATGAGAGTAAACTGGCAAGAAACATTAAAACAGATAGTAAGAGCTTCTATAGGTATATAAAAAGGAAGAGGGTAGCTAAAGTAAACATTGGTCCCTTAGAGGATGAGACTGGGGAATTAATAATGGGGAACGGGGAAATGGCAGAGACTCTGAACAAATATTTTGTATCTGTCTTCACGGTAGAAGACACTAACAATATGCCAATAATGGATAATCAAGGAGCCACAGGGAGGGGGGAACTAAAGACAATCACTATCACTAAGGAAATAGTACTTGGTAAAATAATGGGACTAAAAGATAACAAGTCCCCTGGACCAGATGGCCTGCATCCCAGGGTCTTAAAAGAAGTGGCTGCAGAGATAGTGGATGCATTGGTTGCAATATACCAAAATTCCCTGGACTCTGGAGAGGTCCCAGCGGATTGGAAAACCGCAAATGTAACACCCCTATTTAAGAAAGGAGGGAGACAGAAAGCAGGAAACTACAGACCAGTTAGCCTAACATCTGTCTTTGGGAAAATGCTGGAGTCCTTCATTAAGGAAGCAGTAGCAGGGCATTTGGAAAATCATAATACAGCCAGGCAGAGTCAGCATGGTTTAATGAAAGGGAAATCATGTTTAACAAATTTGCTGGAGTTCTTTAAGGAGGTAACGAGTAGGGTGGACAAAAGTAAACCAGTGGATGTGGTGTATTTGGATTTCCAGAAGGCATTCGATAAGGTGCCACATAAAAGGTTACTGCATAAGATAAGAGCTCACGGAATTGGGGGTAATATATTAGCATGGATGGAGAATTGGCTAACTAACAGAAAGCAGAAAGTCGGGATAAATGGGTCATTTTCCAGTTGGCGAACGGTAACTAGTGGGGTGCCACAGGGATCGGTGCTGGGGCCTCAACTATTTACAATCTACATTAATGACTTGGATGAAGGGACCGAGTGTAATGTAGGCAAGTTTGCGGATGATACAAAGATGGGTGGGAAAGCAAGTTGTGCAGAGGACTCAAAGAACCTGCAAAGGGATATAGACAGGCTAAGTGAGTGGGCAAACATTTGGCAGATGGAGTATAATGTGGGAAAGTGCGAGGTTATACACTTTGGCAGGAAAAATAAAAAAGCTAATTATTATTTAAATGGAGAGAGATTACAAAATGCTACAGTTCAGAGGGACCTGGGGGTCCTTGTGCATGAAACACAAAAAGTTAGCATGCAGGTACAGCAAGTAATCAAAAAGGCAAATAGAATGTTGGCCTTTATTTCAAAGGGGTTGGAGTATAAAAGCAGGGAAGTTCTGCTACAACTGTACAGGGTATTGGTGAGACCACACCTTGAGTACTGTGTACAGTTTTGGTCTCCTTATTTAAGGAAGGATATACTTGCATTGGAGTCAGTTCAGAGACGATTCACTAGGTTAATTCCAGAGATGAGGGGGTTGACTTATGAGGAAAGGTTGAGCAGGTTGGGCCTATGCTCATTGCAATTTAGAAGAATGAGAGGTGATCTTATTGAAACATATAAGATGCTGAGGGGGCTCGACAAGGTAGATGCAGAGAGGATGTTTCCCCTCGTGGGGAAATCTAGAACGCGGGGGCACAGTTTTAGAATAAAGGGTCGCCCTTTTAGAACTGAGATGAGGAGGAATTTCTTCTCTCAGAGGGTCGTAAATCTGTGGAATTCTCTGCCCTAGAGAGCTGTGGAGGCTGGGTCATTAAATATGTTTAAGGTGGAGATAGACAGATTTTTGCAAGATAAGGGAGTGAAGGGTTATGGGGAGCGGGCGGGGAAGTGGCTTTGAGCCCAAGATCAGCCATGATCTTATTGAATGGCGGAGCAGGCTCGAGGGGTCAAGTGGCCTATTCCTGCTCCTATTTCTTATGTTCTTATGTTCTCATTGCTTTAGCACCGGGGATCTGCTTTGTTGCAATCTGTACTACTTCTATGGTCTGGATGGGCTCCTTTACTTCACTTTAACTCAACTGCATGCAATACTTCAGGTGTGACTTGACCCGGGCACAGTCTTCTATTGTCACGGCCTCTCGTAATTTGAGCTCAATTCATTGGCAATATAACCCAGCATCCGGGGTCTCTTTCAATTTCCCTGCCACTGAATATAGGCACCTCCTATTTTTATTTTCAGCATGCGGTACCTTGTATTTGTCCCTATTGAATTTAATTAGCCACCAGTAAGCCCGCATGCAATTCTTTTGAGCTCTCGCTGTACATTCTTTCAGTTTTCAGTTGTCCCCAGCTTTGTGCCATCTTCAAATATAATTACTTTTCATTGGGGCTGTAAATCCAGGTCAATACCAACAACTGGAAGGGTCCCAGTCTGGACCAGAACAGCTCGGCATCATGTTTGACACAATGACATAATATGCAAGGTGGCACACATTATTGCATTGTATGTTTACAGTGTCAGCTGTGGCTCAGATGGTAGCACCCAGGCCTCTGAGTCAGAAGGTTGTGAGTTCAAGTCCTACTCCAGAGACTTGAGCAGAAAAATCGAGGCTGACACTGAGAAAGTGCTGCACTGTCTGAGTTGCCGTCTTTCAGATTGAAACGTTAAATAAAGGCCCCTTCTGCTTTCTCGGGTGGACATAAAAGATCCCATGGCATTATTTTGAGAAGAGCAGGGGAACTCAACATTCCTGGTTACAGGGTTTTCAGACGAGAGAGAGAGGGGGATAAAAAAGGAGGGGGGGGTCGCAATATTGATTAAAGAAACAATTACAGCTGTGAGGAGGAATGATATCTTAGAAGAATCATCCAACGAGGCCATATGGGTTGAACTGAAAAGCAAAAAAGGGGCAATCACACTGCTGGGAGTGTACTATAGACCCCCAAACAGTCAGAGGGGGATAGATGAGCAAATATGTAGGCAAATTTCTGAGACGTGCAAAAATAGGGCAGTAATAGTAGGGGATTTCAACTTCTCTAATATTAACTGGGATAAAATTAGTGTGAAAGGTATAGAGGGAGCAGAATTCTTAAAATCCATTCAGGAGAATTTTTTTAGCCAGTACATAACAAGCCCAACAAGAGAGGCGGCGGTTCTGGACCTAGTTTTAGGGATAGAAGCTGGGCAGGTGGAAAGGGTATCAGTGGAAGAGCACATTGGTGGTAGTGATCATAATTCAGTTAGATTTAGCATAGTTATGGAAAAGGACAAGGATAGACTAGGAATAAAAGTTCTCAATTGGGGAAAAGCTAATTTTACTAAGCTGAGATGTGATTTAGCCAAAGTGGACGGGAGACAGAAACCTGAAGGTAAATCAGTGTCGGAGCAGTGGGAGGCATTCAAGGAGGAGATAGTGAGGGTTCAGAGCAAGTATGCTCCCTTAAAGAAAAAGGGTGGGACTAACAAATCTAGAGCTCCCTGGATGTCAAGGGGCATACAGGGAAGGATAAAGAAAAAAAGGGAAGCTTATGACAGATACCGAGGGCTCAATACTGCAGAAACTAGAGGAGTATAGAAAGTACAGGGGTGCAATTAAAAAGGAAATTAGGAAAGCAAAGAGAGGGCATGAAAAAATATTGGCAAGTAAAATCAAGGAAAACCCAAAGATGTTTCATAAATACATTAAGAGCAAGAGGATAACTAAAGTAAGAGTAGGCCTATTAGGGACCATAAAGGGTTACCTTTATGGTCCCTAATAGGTCCTACTCTTACTTTACTGTGTAAGACTGGGTATGGTTCTTAATGAATACTTTGCATCTGTTTTCACAAAAGAGAGGGACAATGCAGAAATTGCAATCAGGGAGGAGGAGTGTGAAATATTAGATGAAATAGCGTAGTGAAAGAGGAAGTATTAAGGGGTTTCACAACACCAGGTTATAGTCCAACAGTTTTATTTGAAATCACAAGCTTTCGGAGCGCTGCTCCTTCGGCAGGTGAAGGAGCAGCGCTCTGAAAGCTTGTGATTTCAAATAAAACTGTTGGACTATAACCTGGTGTTGTGCGACTTCTCACATTTGTCCACCCCTGTCCAACACTGGCATCTCCACATTAAGGGGTTTAGCATCTTTGAAAGTGGATAAATCCCCAGGCCCGCATGAAATGTATCCCAGACTGTTAAGATAAGTAAGAGAGGAAAAAGCAGAGGCTCTGACCATCATTTTCCAATCCTCTCTGGCTACAGGTGTGGTGCCGGAGGACTGGGGGACTGCTAACGTTGTACCTTTGTTTAAAAAGGGAGAAAGGGATAGACCGAGTAATTACAGGATGGTCAGCCTCTGTGGAGGGAAAATTATTGGAAAAAATTCTGAGGGACAGGATAAATCTTCATTAAGAAAGATACAGATTAATCAGGAACAGTCAGTATGGATTTGTTTTGGGAAGGTCGTGTCTGACTAACTTGATTGAATTTTTTGAGGAGGTAACAATGAGGGTCGATAAGGGTAGTGCGTTTGATGTAGTCTATATGGATTTTAGCAAGGCTTGTGATAAGGTCCCACATGGCAGACTGGTCACGAAAGTAAAAGCCCATGGGATTCAAGGCAAAGTGGCAAGTTGGATCCGAAATTGGCTCAGAGGCAGGAAACAAAGGGTAATGGTCGAAGGGTGTTTTTGTGACTGGAAGGCTGTTTCCAGTGGGGTTCTGCAGGGCTCAGTACTGGGTCCTTTGCTTTTTGTGGTATATATCAATGATTTGAACTTGAATGTAGGAAATATGATTAAGAAATTTGCAGATGACACAAAAATTGACTGTGTGGTTGATAATGAAGAAGAAGGCTGTAGACTGCAGGAAGATATCAATTGACTGGTCAGGTGGGCAGAACAGTGGCAAATGGAATTCAATCCGGAGAAGTGTGAGGTAATGCATTTGGGAAGGGCTAATAAGGCAAGGGAATACACAATAAATAGTAGGACACTGAGAAGTGCAGAGGATCAGAGGGACCTTGGAGTGCATGTCCACAGATCCCTGAAGGTAGCAGGACAGGTAGATAAGGTGGTGAAGAAGGCATACAGGATATTTGATTTTATTAGCTGAGGCATAGAATATAAGAACAGGGAGGTTATGCTTGAACTGTATAAAACACTAGCTAGGCCGCAGCTAGAATACTGCGTGCAGTTCTGGTCACCACATTACAGGAAAGATGTGATTGCACTAGAGAGGGTGCAGAGGAGATTTACGAGGATGTTGCCTGGGCTGGGGAATTTTAGCTATGAGGAAAGATTGGATAGTCTGGGGTTGTTTTCTTTGGAACGGAAGAGGCTTGGCAAGACTTAATTGAGGTGTATAAAATTATGAGGGGCCTAGATAGAGTGGATAGGAAGGACCTATTTCCCTTAGCAGAGGGGTCGATAACCAGGGGGCATAGATTTAAAGTAATTGGTAGGAGGTTTAGAGGGGATTTGAGGAGACATTTTTTCACTCAGAGGGTGGTGGGGGTCTGGAACTCACTGCCTGAAAGGGTGGTAGAGGCAGAAACCATCATCACATTTAAAAAGTATGTGGATATGCACTTGAAGTGCCGTAACCTACAAGGATACGAACCAAGTGCTGGAAAGTGGAATTAGGGTGGATAGCTCTTTGTTGGCCGGCACAGACAAGATGGGCTGAATGGCCTCCTTCAATGCTGTAAATTTCTATGATTCTATGATAACTGAAACAAACATGCTGTAATTACATCCTCCCACCAGTGGAGGTGCTGTGGTGCCTCAGTATTGCCTCTCCCAGCTCCTCAGCCTGTACTGCAGAGAAACTCCACAGTTAAGTTTTGCTATTTAATTATAAATAATAATAGAACACCAAAGTATTATATAAAAATAGGACAGAATGCATGACTTTAAAATGGCACTGAACAATGTCTGCGTGCCCTGGTTCAATTATCCTCTGCCCTCTAACCCTTGCTTCATCTGAAGATTATACTTGGTATTGACTCCCCATGTGCAATGCCATGGGAGATCAACTAGTAATGTATCATATTCTTCCTCATCAAGATATATTAATATAAAAGCCACGAGTCCCTGGATAAGCAGGAAATGCTGAATAATAGTCAAGAAAAAGGTGAGTTGTGAGGAGGAAGAATATTTTTGACATATTTTGATTACTTCCTTCAATCAACATTAAGGAGAGCATATTATTCAAATTTGAAAAAGCATTTCAGAATTTAAATGCAGTTTTATAATTCCCCACATCTTCTGCCTTAGAGCAGTGGTACCCCTAATAAAGCCCCCTTCCCCCCTCCAGCTCATCTTTCCTGCTTAGTTCATCTCTAGTTTGGGGAAATGTTGACTGAGCTGGGATTTGGTGCTTCTCTATTTCCTTCCAGCAAAAAAAAACAATTGAATGCTATTAGAAGGTAGAGTTATCCTGGGGATCATACAACAGCTGAAAGGATTTTTTGTTGATCTATTTGATAAACTACTGACCCTGTATTTTTTTCTCTTTCAGTGTTAGCTGTCGCTCAGTGAGTAGAACTCTCGTTTCTGGGTCAGAAGGTTGTGGGTTCAAGTCCCACTCCAGAGAGTTGAGCACAAAAATCTAGGCTGACACTCCAGTGCAGTACTGAAGGAGTGCTGCACTGTCAGAGCTGCCGACTTTCGGATCAGACGTTAAACCGAGGCCCCGTCTGCTCTCTCAGGTGGACATAAAAGATCCCATGGCACTATTTTGAAGAAGAGCAGGGGAGTTATCCCCGGTGTCCTGGCTATTATTTATCCCTCAATCAATGTAACAAAAACAGATTATCTGGCCATTATCACATTGTTGTTTGTGGGAGCTTGCTGTGCACAATTTGGCTGCCGTATTTCCTACATTACAACAGTCACACTTCAAAAGTACTTCATTGGCTGTAAAGCGCTTTGGGATGTCCGGTGGTCGTGAAAGGCGCTATAGAAATACAAGTAAGTAAGTCGGTCGGTCGGTCGGTCTGTCTGTCTTTCTCTTCCCCTCCACTCTCGTCCCCCTCCCCCTCCCCCTCCCTCCTGTGGAAAAGTAACCACTCTTCATTGTTGCTCAATTACTCTAAGGCAATGTTACTAACTTTTTGGCAAAAGTAACAGGCCTAACCAACATTTTGCTGGAGCTCAGGAATGCTACGACCTGCTGTCCCACAGAGGGAAGGGCCCCGGATTTCAGACATTAATTTCAATCATACAACTGTGTGCTGGGATGGAGCAGGGAAGTCTGGAGGCTGCAAGTTTGAATATTGCAGGTACTGACATGTAAAAGATTTAAATAAGAAACCCATGAACACACTATCTTTCCCAATGCTTTTCTCCTGATTTTTTAATCCAGTCGTAGGCTGAGCTGTCCCAGGAATCTGCCCATCACAATCAAGGATCTGTGCATTATGTTGGGCACCAGCTTCTAATCTGCCCCCTGTCAGACCTGTGCCCATTCCGATCCACCCTGGGTCTCCTACAGCAGCCCTGGCATTACCTTGAAAATGCATTTCTCCGTTCCACTTGGGGCTCGGGAACTTTTCCAGCAGCAAGGTGGAGTGCTTGCCCTTGCTGGGTGATGGCATAACCATGTCATCTCAGGTTCACACCATGGGCGCTGAATGCTGGCTTGGCTTGAGGCTAGATTCCACGTCTCTCTTGGTACTCTCAGGGTACTGCTGGGAGGCAGCAAGATTGGGGAGAAGCGGGACTAAACATCTTCAGTAAGGAGGCCAGCTGGAGTTAGTTGGAGCTGAGGCTGCCCAGACAAGAGAGAGAGGCTGGAAGTAGATAGGTTGGTTTCAACTTGAGCTGGGCAGTGAGAGGCAATGCAGACATCCTTGTGCTGATACTTCCATGGAAGCTATGGATAGATCCATATTTTGATTCAATCAACCTGAATTTAGTCATTACTAAATCATTTGTCACATATTTGATTCATCTTTTACATTTTTAATTCAAGGTAAAAACCATTTCCTTTACATGGCAAAATATTAACATGCAATGAATAAATAAAATGTATTTCCTACTTTGACATAAATAGTATTATTTTGAAAGAATACATACATTTCTATATTTATATAGATATACTTTATATCTGTACATTTAGCGAGTAAAATCCACTATAAAATCCTTTAAAGATAGCATGAAGTGCAACAAAACACAAGTGCTGGGAATTTCCTCAGGGTTTCTCTAGCTCTGCCAGCTTAACCTCGTCGGAAACCCCTATTACATGCGTAATTGGTGTTTGCAACAAACCACCGACAATGTTACGGTCACAGAGTGGGAGAAGCCCCAGGAAAAGTCCTGGCGAAGATCATCTAGTTTTTTAAATGACCAAATCAGGAATCACTTGAAAAGACTGCAAATTAACATTCTCTCTCTCTGTCCAGCTCTCTCTGTGTCACGTTAAAATTCAATTTCTTCTCAGAATAAAAAACGCTTTTTCCTTTAGAGACAATTCTGAAACAAATCAGTTGTGACAGAAGCAGAGCTCTATCAAGGTTTGGAAGAGATGTGAACATTTGCTTGTCAAGTGATAGCTATATGCTGAAGATATTCCATTATGTCTTTGAATTTGATCTGGGATATATACAGCAGCCTCTTCGACATATCTTCAGTTCAATTTTGGTTTCATCTAACGGCAATGGCTGGGCTCCTTGGCAGAAGGCAATGAACATTGCTACCTCCATGTACAAATAATTAGTTTAAAAATTACAATGCAGTGAAAAAATGCAGCTTTCAGCCCTTACTGCCTTTCAATAAAAAATTTACCATGAAAAAGTCCCAAATGGGATTCTTCAGCACTTAAAGCTGAATTCCCTTCTGAACCTCAAAAAAATGGTAAACATGCTTCAGCACTAACACAAATGGCTCAGCAAGCCAGGGAAGGGGCACCCAGAGTCTCGCACACAGCACTCCAGCTTTGTGCAGGGGGTCAACACTGCAAGTGAGGTCCTCTACCCACAGGGGCCAGGAGGCCCTCCAGAAAGAACGATGTGGGACCACATCACCGAGGCCGTTACTGCCAGCAGTGTCGCCCCCACCACCTGGCTTCAGTGCCCAAAGAAGCTTCATGACCTGAGACCACTGGTCAAGGTCAGTGAATGCATCTTCAAAAGCTGCCTCCTACCAACTGCACCACTAGCCTCACACACTGCTCAATGCACGACTCTCCTCCACCCCCACCCCCAATCACTCACCTACTGACAATCTGCACCAATCACAAGGCACATCTCCCATTCCTAGCTTCACCTCACCCCCTTGGAGGAGATGGTGCAAGCCATTCTTGTCAGGGAATGAGCCCTTGGCCAGCGGTGAGGTTGAAAGGATACATGATGCTGGTATCCTCATACATTATCCTCGTTCTCACGTGCACCACTGGTTTTCCTGCCCTGCCCTCACCACAACTCCACCCTTGTGCCTTCCTCATTTCACACACCCGAGAAATGCAGCCTGCCCAGCCAGTGGTTGACCAAGAAGAGGAAGAGGAGAGTGAACAAGAAGAAGAAGATTGATTTCACACTCCCAGCCACCAGCTCCTCGAGGTTGACCCGCAAGGCCATTTGCAGTGTCCCCCACTGAAAGTCAGCAGCCTTCCACCAGCCATACTGCAGCCACTGGGGTAGCACTGCGTGATATCACTAGGACAGGCAAAGGTACACACGAGACAGTCACTAAGTGAACGCATAAGAGTGATGGGTTGATTTCTTGATGTAATATTGGATGGATAGATGTATAAAGTTAGATTGGAAAGTTTGCTTTGTGGTGGCTTTTATTTCAGCATTGTGGCCAAGAGGACGCTGTGATGGTCAGTAACAGAGGGAAGGTAAGGTGTGGGACTAATGTTGAAAGGGGAATTGGGGTTGTGGTCACTGGTACCGATGGCGGATGATTCCATCCCAGATATTCCGGCCAGAAAGGGGCTGTCTAGGATGCATCCTTCCTTCGGCTTCTTCCTCTTTGGCTTCCTCCTCTTCGGCATCTTCCTGTTCCCTCTGCCAGCGGATGCTGTAAATCTGAAATGACAGCATAAAATGCTGGAAATACTCAACAGGTCAGGCAGCATCTCAACCTGAGATGTGAACTCTGTTTCTTTCTCCACAGATGTTGCCTGACCTGTTGAGTATTTGCAGCATTTTCTGTCTTCTCAAAGGCCTTCTTTTACAGTCCAAGGCCTTGCAAGCGTCCAGCAGCACGCCCTATGCACTTAAAAAATGTTTAACATGTATTGTAGCAAGCCACTACTTCAATTAAATCAAAAAAGTCCAGTCCAAATGCTTAAATGCAAACTTACCTGAAAGATGTGGGTGTCCCTTTAAGAGGTTCTGACAGTGCCTCTGTCAGTCTGTTTGCATGCTGGATTTCCCTGTCATGGTTATGACCCAACTCAGCACTAGGGTCGAAGTTGGGCGTGGTGACGTTAAGTCGGCATTGCACACTGACTGACGTCAACACTCCGCCATTTTTTTTGCAGGGCACTAGTACCCATTTTTTGTCGGTAATGGGTGGCATTAAGCCCCTGAATTTTTAGCCAAAAATGTATACAAGGCTTTTTCTTTTTTCTGCTGCACATACCCCGTTGATGGAGAGAACATCCCTGATGCTAAACTGCAGAAAATTAATCTTACCAGTGGTGAAACTCTAGTTAATGTATAATTGATCTTAGGGAGTCCCCTGTGGATTCATATTGCTCATTATTAACCCATACTGGTGCCACATTGGACTGAAAAAGCCCCGCTGGAGTGGATGAGGTTAATCCTAATCAGTACTGAGGGTTATCACCTCATATACTGCCTGACGTAAGAAGGGCTTGTGGTCCCTGGCATCAACTCGCCTGACAATCAGGGCCTATTCCTGCAGTTGATGTCTTCCTGCACAATCCCTGCACCTGAATGGTGAGGCCCTAGTCACCCCCGATATTGGGCCTCGGGCCTCATTTCCATGAAGCAGGTGAGTTGCGGAGAGTACAAGGCAGCTCGCCCGGCAAAGCGTGGTTAAAGATTGAGCTGTTGCGACGCTAGCAATGGCCCTTCGGTAAGTGAGGAAGGGTAGTGATCGGGGTCAATCGGTAGCCACGTCAGGGGATCAGAAGCTGGGGGGCGATTGGTGGCTGGGGGGTGGGGGAATTGATAGCTGGTTCGGGGCGATTGGTGGCCGGGGCTCCTTCCAGTTCCACGTTCAGGTAAGTATGTTTTAAAAACTTACCTTATTGGTTGTGGCCTAACAGGTGGTCCCTTTATAGACTGCCTGTATAGGCCGCATGTAGACCTGGTTTTTCTGTGCAGATGCCGCTGGCTGCCTCAGGGCAAACCAGTCTTGTAGTGTGGGGCCTCAAACAGGCGTTAGGCTGATTATTTTCATATGCAAAGGGCTAATATGCCTGTTTCAGGCGTGGGCATGCACGGCAATTTATTGGGTTTTACCAATATAGTGGGCAGCGCACTTCGGGCTTATAATGAGCGTGCGCTTCCTGGCTGCCATATTGAAGGCTTAGGAGGCTATTTAGTGCCCAAAAAACTAGCGAATTTCTATGCCCAGGTCTGTGCCAGTGTTTTCACCACATAGTCTTATTTCAATCTCCTGCTCACAGACCACACCCTTTGATAATCTTTCTTTTTGAACAACTATCAAATTCCTTTTTAAAAAAAGTTATGGCCTCTACTTCAACAGTGGGTAAATTCTTGTCACAATGTATTGTTTCAGCTCAACAGTGGAACAATAGATCATCATAAAATAAACCTAACAGAAAGAGTTGTTTAAATAAACTGGGAATATTTTAAAGTATAAACTTACAGTGCGAGAATGAGAACCAGAGAGTAAAGGCCAATTGTAACCCCTCCGGCCTGGTGGAAAATGGGTGAGCGGGCAGTTAAACTGACCCGTGGGACTTACCTGCACCAATCCCACTGCCTTCCTACAGCTTCCAATCTTAACCTGCTGTTCTGAGCAGGTGAGAGGGATAGCTACTACAAGCCAGCGGGGTCCTCCTTTAAATATGCAGATTTGGCTGTGATGACATCATCAGGGCCTGACTGCAATTTTAACTAGAGGCCTGCGTGGGGAAGCCATTGTGACTGACCCACCAGGCCAGCCTAGCGGGAACAGGAGCTGGGACCAGAAGAGGCCCAAAAAGCTAAGTGGATTTTCTTTTTTTTACTTTCCTTGTGGGGCCAGGAGGAACAGGATTGCTCCTCTAGGCCCCACAAGGAAAGTTTAGACCTCCCCTCTTCCAGGCTTCACCCTCTCCCGAGACCGCAAAGCCCTCCCGAACCCCCTCCCAACCATTTAGCTGGTGCCGGGGACCTGGCAGTGGCCTCCTGCATTTAAGCGTGCATGTACATGTTTTGGCTACCCCTACAGTTAAATAGTGGCCAACAGTTACGGTTCTGGGCTAACACATGAAAAATGGACATGTGGGCAAGATGCCTGTGGAACAGTACCTAATATAAGCCACCACCTTCAAGAAAGATGGGGAGAAATTGGAAAAAAATAAGCTAGTTCAGGGGAGGTAACTTTATATTGCATGGAAAGAGCAAATCACATTTTGTTTGGTTTCCCTGGGGTCTGATGTGTGGAAACCTATCATCATGCTTAAGTCTGTCTTAACCAAGCTACTGAATATTCAGCTTGTGTTTACCGGATATGGAGTGCACACGCACTCCCCACTGGGACACACTCCATTTACCTTAAGTCCAGAGAGCTTAGGTTCAGGAGCCAAAGAGCCAAAACTTAGGGACCTTGTGTATGTGTGCAGGGCTATTGCTGGAGTTTAACCCAGTAAAAACCATCGGATTTAGCAGCATAGAATGCTGGTAAGCAACAGAAATGCACAACAAGTCCATCAGCACCTGAAAAAGAAAAAAAGGCAGAAAATGTATTTTCAGAAGCTGACAAACCTGCTGTGTATTTCCTGCATTTTTTGTTTCTATTTCAGATTTGATGTATTTGCAGTTTTCTTTTTCTTATTATCTCTACTGGTAAGCTACCCACTGCTTGTCGCGTTAGGACCATCCTCCCCATTAAGTCACTAGCTTGCAAAGATAGCAGGAACCAAGTGGGAAAAAGTCTAGCCTCAGGGACAAGTCTACTTGCTCATTAATGAGCCAGGCTGGTTGGTCAGACAACAGTGGGCTAGAAATCTGCCTGGCTTAGATATCGGATTACTGAATCTGCCATGGTGCTTGACTCTGTTCTATTCTTCTATCGGTGGGCACGACATCTGGAGCCAACTTGACCCCAAAGAGACCCTGCTTATCTTTCCCCTCCCCAACTAGGGTAGTTACTGATTTGTCATTAGACAACTGATAGATGTGGGTTTGAGCCCTTGCAAAGCAGGCAGTAGGTACCAGGAACTGCTCATGAGTGACACGGTGAGCAGCATAACTTACCATAAAATTAGTGTATTGATACCACCATCCTGACTACACATAGGTACACACCATACCCCATTGAAGCATGGTTCCTTCCAGCTGTTGGATGTGCAAAGTTTCAGAAGCAACTTCTTGCTTTACTGTGAGATAATCATGTTAACTTTCAAACCTTGAACATAATAGAGCTACATGTTCTCATACCAGGCCACCAGATAACCCATTTTGGCAGCGGTCATTCCCAAGCCTCAGTTTCCTCATCAGCTTTATGGCAAACATCTATTTTCATCATAGCGAAAGGTCAATATGTCAGCCACATTGACCTTTAGATCAATGATGATCTAAAAGTCCAAGTCCAGTACTGCACACCAGGCTTACTCATTACTAAGTGCTTAAAACACGTGTGAGGGTTTATTCCAAAGAGAGGTGCCTTGCATCAAGCTGACTCCCCTGTAAGGGTATTGAGTAACAGGTTGGTGGAAGGTCATGAAAGCAAAGATGTCCTGTTGACACAAAGTCATCAAACTTTAACTTGGTTTTTAAGAGTTTTCCTAGAAGGTCTGGCAATGACTAGAATGAAGCAGAATTAACCAGTTTGACTTTTTGCATTTGCCTACTTGAGAAAAACTTGCTGAACCAGTCTAGTGACCCTTGTACTAGTAGTCTTCTGCAACAGCATGCTTGTTCATACGACAGGCGTGTTGATACAAACTTCTGAAGATCATTATATCTGTTTCATTGCACTCTGGTGCGTCAACGTGTTCACAATACCTCCAAGTATTAATCTCAGATAAATATCTAAGCACATGTGTTCATTGCTACTTACCATTACATTTTGGGGAACTCTATTTGTATTTCTAGATTCAACTAGAGGTGTTACTACACATATTTAGTAATTCGTTAGAACAAGGTGTAGTGCCAGAGGACTGGCGCATAGCTAACGTAATATCTATATTTAAGAAGGGAGATAGAACATGTCCAGGGAACTATAGGGCAATCAGCTTAACATCGGTGGTAGGAAAAATAATGGAATCCATACTAAAGGAGAAAATAGAAGAACATCTAGAAACGAAAAATATAATAATAGTCAGCATGGATTTTAAAAGGGAAAGTCTTGCTTGACCAACCTCATTCAATTTTTTGAAGAGGTAACAGAGAGAGTAGACAAGGGTAATACAGTAGATGTAATTTATCTGGATTTTCAAAAGGTCTTCGATAAGGTACCCCATAATAGACTGAGCAAGGTCAGAGAATGCGGAGTCAGGGGACAAGTAGCAGAATGGATTGTTGGCTGGCTTTAAGACAGAAAGCAGAGAGTAAGGGAAAGTTAGCTATTCAGAGTGGCAGAAGGTGGGAAGTGGTGTTCCACAAGGATCAGTGCTGGTACCAATGTTGTTCACAATTTATATTAACAATTTAGACTTTGGAATCAAAAACATAATTTCTAAATTTGTGGACGACACCAAATTGGGATGCATAGCCAATACTGAGGAGGACTGCAACAAATTACAAGAAGACATTAATAAACTTGCAGAATGGGCATATCATTGGCAAATGAAATTCAACACAGATAAATGTGAGGTATTACATTTTGGTAAGAAAAATAGGGAGGTCATATATTACTTGGAAAATAAGTATCTAAATGGGGTAGAGGAGCAAAGGGATCTCGGAGTACAAATACACAAATCACTAAAAGTAATGATGCAGGTTAATAAGGCCATAAAAAAGCAAACCAAGCACTAGGGTTTATTTCTAGAGGGATAGAATTGAAAAGTAGAGAAATTAGGCTAAACTTGTATCAAACCTTGGTTAGACCACACTTGGAGTACTGTGTGTAGTTCTGGTCGTCATATTATAAAAAGGATACAGAGGCACTGGAGAGGGTGCAGAGAAGATTTACAAGGATGATACCAGAAATGCGAGGGTATACATATCAGGAAAGGATGAACAGGCTGGGTCTCTGATCTCTTTTTCTCTTGAAAAAAGACTGAGGGGTGACCTAATAGAGGCCTTTAAAATCATGAAAGATTTTGATAGAATAGATACAGAGTGTTTCCACTTGTGGGGTAGAGCAAAACTAGAGGCCATCAACATAAGATAGTCACCAAGAAATCAAATAGGGAATTCAGAAGAAACTTCTTTACTCAGAGAGTGGCAAAAATGTGGAACTCGCTACCACCGGGAGTGGTTGAAGCGAATAGTATAGATGCATTTAAGGGGTGGTTAGATAAGCATATGAGGGAGAGGGGAATAGAGGGTTATGCTGATAGGGAAAGACGGGAGGAGGCTCGACTGGAGCATAAACACCGGCATGGACTGGTTGGGCCGTATGGCCTGTTTCTGTGCTGTATATCCTATGTAATTCTATGTAAACTGAAGTCAGCTTTCACTCCTCAGCAGATGACACCCTTCACCTTTGAAAATAAAGAAAATGTATGATGAATGCTCCATTAGTTTCTCTTGAATTTAATTCTTCCCACCCTAGCTTTCAATGGCGCCAGCATCTATCTGTTTGCTGTTCTCTGCCCCCTAGAGTGGCATATATTTACTGAGCGCCGGTAAACCATTGTGATTGACGCTCCTAAATTACCCTCAGCCTGACTGAGCAAGAGAGATCATTCTAGCTGCCTGCAGATCTTTTTTCAGTGCTCTAAATGCCTTACATGGTTTCTACATCTCAGAAGAAATCTGCGTTATCTTATACTTAACCTTTGAACAACAATGTGCTTTTTCCCCAGCTCTCCACGGGATCTGCATTTTGTCTTTACATCCTCAGCACCAGAGCTATTACGTTTCCTATGTGGGTTAACCTCATATCTCCCACTGGTGTCTACAATTGATTTCAAGTACACTAAAGTTTATTTCTGGGCTCAGCATCTGTGGGTGTGTTGCCATTAAAAAAGCGCAAATGTCTTCTCCCGACAACAAGCATCCAGCCAAAGGTTATTCACAAATCGTTTTTAGTCTATTCAAGCTGAGTGTCTGTGTTACAAATTCAGGTCTGCCATAGATTCTCGAGGAACAGCACCTCATCTTTCGTTTAGGCACCCTACAGCCCTCTGGACTCAATATCGAGTTCAACAATTTTAGATCATAACCTCAGCCCCTATCACATTTATATTTTATTTTTTCATCCACCCTTTTGTTTGGCCCCCCCCCTTTTTTTCCCTCCCAGAAGCTGGCAGCTGTCCTTCATTCTGCCAGTGCATTTCACACTTCTTTTAGCCTCAACCTGTCACATTAACACCTCCTCTTGCCTTGATCATCTCTTAATGTCTCTCAATGTCTCTTAATCTCTCCTTTTGTTCTTTCATCCCCTCCCCCTTTTCCCAGCTTTATCCTTGCTTTAAATCTATTTCATTTCCTGCTTTTTTCCAGTTCTGACGAAAGGTCTTCGACCTGAAACGTTAACTCTGTTTCTCTCTCCACGGATGCTGCCTGGCCTGCTGAGTTTTTCCAGCGTTTTCTGTTGTTATTTCTGCCATAGATTCTGCCAGGTTCATTGGTGTCAGTCACTCACTTAACCGGTCTGGTTGCTTGCTTTTTATGCCCTATATCTATTAGCACAGTTGTGGGATTCAGGTGCGTTACAGTGAAACTCCTTTGTGTTCTTGGTCACACCTCCGTGTCTTATGCACATATTCAATCACTTTGAATGTGGATGAGTTAACACTGGGTGAGACAAAGTTTGGTTCGAATCATAAACTGCTTTATTCCAAAGTAGTTATAAAAACACAGAACAATGAGATTGATGACAGTGCTTGATACAAGCAGTACAACTTCTGTTCACATAATTCTACAAAAAATAAGATCATGCGAGTGCTAACCCACTCTGTTGGGTCATAACTTAAAAGCACAATCACTCTATACCCTGTACTACTGCCCAGGACAACAGTTTGCTCTCTACGCAACCTTCTGCTGCTCCACTGATTCTTGGACCCCGATTTTACTTCAATCTGCCAAGAGGAAATGGGGCGGGCGAGCGGTTAAAATCACAAAATTGATTTACCGTCCTGTTCCCACAGGAAACCTGCCGACTGCCATTTTAACTCTGGAGCTGACACAGGTGGCAAACACACCCGCTGGAAATATTAATAGATGCAAACCGGGATCCTATGACATTATTAGGACCCGGACCCAACTTTAACTGGGTGGGTCAGAAGTTGCGCCCAGTGGTAAACCCACTGAGTAAACCTTAGCAGGATTGGCTTCACAAACTGACTGACATGACTGGAGGCTGGATTTAAAGGGGCAGGTACTCAGGTCATTTGGATCTGTGTGCTATTGTGAGTAGCGGATTTCCAAGCCAGTTCTGAGCTTGCAGTTTGGTTCCTTCTGATTCTTTTTCCCCTTACTTGCCCTGATTAAGTATTCACTGCTTATCGTGGCTGCTCTTTTTGCTTCTTTCCTTTGAATGGCAGAACAGTTGGAAAAAGAGGAGCAACAAGCTCAACAACTGGAACAAGCAGTAGGTGTGTCTGTGAGAAGACCGTAGGTGAGGGGAGCTGCTTGCAGAAGACTTTACCCAGCCCACATGGTCCATAGGCCAAGTCAGTTTCTCTGAGGGGCACTGCATGAAGAGGTTGCGCTTCACCAGACTGTTACTGATCTATGTAGCCTGTTGAAGTAGGATGTACTGCCTGCTGGACCAGGGGGATATGCATTGCCAGTGGTTGTCAAAGTCACCAGCACCCTTAACTTTTTTGTCACAAGCTGCTTCCAGGCTGCTACAGGGGACATCACTTGCATCTCCCAGTCTGCAGTACATGGATGCATCTAGCAGGTCGCCAATGCCCTGTTTGCCAGAGCAATCCAATACATTACCCTCCCAATGGATGCCAACAGCCAGAATGAGAGCGCTCTGGGATTTGCAGCAGTGCCCAGCTTCCCTCGTGTCCAGGGCATAATAGACTGCACTCATAAAGTTATCAGGGCACCAGAAGACAAGCCAGGAGCTTTTGACAAAAGGAAGGGCTTCCACTCTAACAATGTTAACTGCTGTGTGATCATCACAGAAGGATAATACAATTCTGTGCCAGTTTTACTGGCAGCTGCCACAATGCCTCCATTTTGCGACACTCATCCATCTGTCCCCACTTTTTCACCCATCCAGGAATGTCAGAGAATGGTGTTAGGGGACAAGGGATACCTCCTTCACACAAAACTGATGACACCCCTCTGTAACCCCACCACATCTGAGCTGCGCAGGTACAAAAAAAGCCATGGGACCATCAAGAATACCATTGGCACCTTGATGCAAAGATTCAGGTTCCTTGATATATCTGGGGGCTCGCTACAATATGGCACAGACAAAGTGGGCAGCATCATTGTAGTTTTCTGCATTCTGCACAACCAGGCAATGCAAAGAGGACTGGAGTTGGAGGAGGCACAGCAACAAGATCGTCAGATGAGAAAGAATTAAATGAAGGTGACAGAGAACCACAAGAAGGAGGAGCAGCATAACGCATTTCAGCTAGAGAGGCCGGGATAGAGCAGTGCTTTTGGTAACCTGCTCAAATCCCTTATCTGAAAAGTGACAAAACACCCCACTGCATTAACAGTCCGTGTTACCCCTTCACCAGTCCCTTGATTCTACGTTAAAGAACATTGAAACCAATCATCCAATCTCTATATCAATGACATTCTGAAGATGCAGACTATGAAACTGCAATTAAAAGAATCTATAGACCAAAGTGCAAAATATGATACAGGTGATGATTTAATTCTGAACACAATGTTGTAGTGAACTATTTTGTCACCCAAGTGATCAACCCATAGCACTTTTCTTAAAAGAAAGTTTACTAACTCTACTACTGCTACGAGGAGCTCCACCAGTGGCTTCAGCAGAGCTGGTGTAAGGCTGCTACTACTCATGCGGGTACCTTTGAGATACTGGAGACCAAACCTGAACCTGAAACCCAAATCAAACCAAATTCTTGTCCTTAGCATTTTCCACAATCTCTCAGATACCTGGCTTCTTCTGCAAATGCGCAGTTTTGGTTCCATACTGAAACAGGTTTAACAACGATTTAAGGAATCAAAAATATAAACAAAGGCAGTGGGTTTAACAAGCCACATTTTGTTGGAAAACTTTAAGCCAAGAAAGAATTTTTCATAAAAGTAAAAATGCATGTCAGATGGCTTGAGAATGATAAAAACATATTCCCAACTATAGTATACAAAGGCTGCAACCCCGGCCAGTAGCACTGGGGACAGCGTGAGACCTGCAGCAGTACATCAGTAGCCAGGCTCAGGGAGATGTGTGACCTGGGGGAGGAGTGGGGCCCTGTTTGCGCTGACTTTTGTCAGCAAATGTTGAGATGCTGACTGAGCCCCTAATGCATTGATCATGTGTGTGAAATGCTGACAGTTGGTATGCATGCAACAACCTGAGACAACAGGCAGGCTTAGTCTCTCAGACTTCAAGCATTAATACTGAGTAGCGCAGCTGCACTAAAATATTGCCTGAAATAAGGCCTCCTTTCAAAATCTTTGGCTGGGAAGGGAAGCAAATATTGACCTACCAGTCCCGCTACACGTTTTATAGATCTCCAGAAAGGATAAATAGTAGTTTATGTGGAAAAAAACTGTACTCTTGTTGACACTGACATCTTGGAGGGACATCTGTACCACACTGAAGATTCCCTGGACCTGTTAGCTCTCCCCCTTGCTGTGGCACAGCAAATCATGTCCTTTAGAAGCTTGTTGAAATGTTCCACATCATGAAAATATTATTTCTTCTTTTACCTCCAGGATCCTGTCTCTAATTCAAACCAATACGTTTAGAACTGAAGGGTCAGCTCAAAGGCCTACAGTGTATATACATCATTATCAGTGCTACACCCCACCCTTTCTTGTCCTGGACAGATGAGTGCGAGTGATACTGTGGGCAAGAGTACTACACCCCTGCACACATTCTGCGCATGCATTCCACATCTCCTGCCCTTCTGCATGGCGATCCTGAAGACCACAAAGCTATAGCCTGCCTCACAGTACCCCCAGGTCCAACTCATCCTTATATGGCATGCTAACAACAAGGTAAGCAGAGCCAGCTACTTGTAGGCTTGTACGTTTTTCACTGATAGCATCATGAAGATGAATCCTGCAGCTCTGTCTCAACCAGACTCCTCTTCAACAAACATTTGACTGGCTAAAGCACCTATGGGACCAACCAGAGCAGGTGATGCACACCTGTCTACACAGCTGTGGAAGCAGGGGGTCATAGAATCTGAGGGGGTGATTTTGCCAATGGGGACGTGATAGAGGCGGGACTGCTGCTTGACGGGTTTTAGTCCCGCCTCCATCGACGTCCGGCCAACCCACACTATTTTCCCTTGATTGACCTTGGTAAGCCCGCCCAGCGGGCTTAGCAGGCCAATTAAGGGAAAGCCGGTTACTAGTGACGTCAGCGAGTGACGTTTCATCTGTCAAGAGCTTTTGACAGATGAATTGTCATCATTTGAGAGCTCTGTGAAGCTGTCAAACACTGACAATCTGTCTTCTAAGTTGAGTCCTGGGACACAGGCTTACTTAGAGATCTGTCCTGAGCAGAAAGCAGAAGGCTGATGCATTTGAGAATGCAGCGGCCGTTCTGCTTTCTCTGCCGGTGAGATGAGGGACTCCCAAGACCTAAAGGGATGAAGCCTGGAGGAAGAAGCAAAGGTAAGTAAAGCTTTTAAAACACTCAACACTCACCTCACACACTTACCTCTGCACACATGCACTCATCGCTTACCTGCACACCGGACATCTTGGCCCCTCCGACCTCTGCAGACCCACGGCTCGCCTCGCTGACCCTGGCGAGGTTCGGTGCCGTCGGGAAGCCCACACTTTAGGTGGCAAAATAGGCAGTTAATTGGCACTAATCAATCCCCTTCCCACCTCGAGGTGGCGGCTCCCAGCGCGGGTTGGGTACCCGCCTCATGGGAAGATGGCACGGAGGCGGGCTGGGGCGGAATGGGTACCCGCCCTCAGATTCTGCCATTTTCCCGGCAGTCCCGCCTCCATACCCGCCTCCCCAGGGCTGGCAAAATCGCCCCCATAGAGTCATTACAGCACAGAAGGAGGCCCATCGAGTCCATGCCGGACCCATGTGGGCCCCTCTTTCTGCTGACATACTCTATCAACCCCACTGAGCCCTGTAGCTGAAGGGGCTCGGGATCAATTGATGGTTTCCAGCACTCCACCACTCCCATAAACTTCATCAGGGAGCGCGCATTGCCCAAACTCTGCTCAATCTAAACCCCTAGCCAGGGAAAGGCCTCAGCTCTGTCAGCAAGTAATACCACTCAAATTTATCAACTGGTGTCAAAACTTCAATATATGTATCTGCAAGTACTATGTATTTTTAATGTAGCATTTATTTTGTATGATTACATGAGAAAGCGTGTAACTTTTGTACAACTCACTACAAAATATTGTACACTCATGTCGTACACTCGTGGAATAAACATTAAACTGTATTAGGATCTTATTTTGCATCAGTAGAGTAAAATCTGTACTGATAAGTTTAAGTCATTTTAGTAGTCATGTTTTCTCATAACCAACAATTATTATTACAGTAAATGGAACATTTGATTAAGTACCAACCTGCCAACATGGCCGTATAGTTAACTTAAAATATAGTTTAACAATATAAGTAAAGTAAATACAACCTACACCTCGATAAAGCAAGAAATTCAAACTAAAGTTACTCATTTCAGTAAACTGTATTCAACAATAACCTCCCATAAACAACCAGCAGCTTAATCCCAGAATATGATGGGTTTCATCATCCTTTGCTGCTTATAATAGATAAATGTTTCATGAATTAATAATTGTATTTTGTATGAGTCCTGCTGCTTCACTGTCAAAAGCCTGTCTGACAGTGTGAAATCTGCATCAAGTATTTAGATTTTTATCTCTTCACACATTTTGCATTTTAATAGCTAAGTATATCCTGTCGCCTCCTTCAGTTAAATTAAATTCAATGACTGTACTAATTTATTTCTCCTTTTATTTGACCTTTATAAAAAATTGACTATCATTTTGATGAAGGATTCTAAGAATGCAGAATGAAAAGCATCTGCTGATGGAGCACCATGGCACAGTTTTCTCAAGGACAGTGAATAATTCATAAATATTATTATCGTGTGGAGCTCTAAATCCATTGTTGAGTGAACTATAAAGAGCTCTGAGACATTCAAAGCATTACCATGAAGTGGATGTTTTGTGATAACCACTCACCATGAATACTATATAGTGAAACAGAAATGTTTTAATATTTGGGCAATTGATTTTGCCTAAATTCTCAAAACATTGTGACCTAATTAGCAGTAATACTTTCATTACGTTATTTCCTTTGCAAAAGTGTCAGGCAGATAATCGAGAAAACTTTTGTCTTCACCCCATGGACAGTAATCTATTGGAGCCGACACCCGCTTGTTATTAAACGGATGAAAATAGAGTGGTTTCTATAAAAGGTGTGGGATGTGCTCTGCCAACTTAATGCTCATGTGGCAAACATGCAAATTTACCCCAATGTGTGCTCTGAAACTCTTTGGGGGAAAAATTCAGTTGCTTTGCGCCTCCCGTTAGCGCCCTAAAAGACATCACATGAGCTTCGCCAGCACTCTGAGGTAGCGCCTCGCTCCTTGGCGTTAGTGCCTTAAGAGAGGTTTGTAGCGCCTGATTTAGCGCTCCAATCACTTCCAGGGGCGATAGAAGCCAAGTTTGCAGTCGGAGGCGATAATTAGCGCCAGGCGCTAAACTTTGCGCCCGGCCGATAATTGCGCCCCAAACAGGGCGATACTGAATTTCTCCCCCTTTATGTTATTACAGTAATAAAACTACTTGAACAGCCTCATTCTAGTTTTTTTAATTGTTTTTCTGAATTCTGTGCTCATTAAGGTGAGGGGTGTCAGTAAAAGTGGTGAGGGTTTGGAACACTTTTCATTTCAGGCATCCATTGCAAGGATCAAGTATTCCCAGGTCAGGCATAGCCTGCTTAGATGCGCTGTAAAGCTGCTCTACAGTGCTCCATCAGTGTCCCTCGATTCCAATTTCACATCCATTCCCCACACTAGCCATGCTGTGGCCTCTCTGAGATACCAAATTAGGGGCAGTTTGGTGCTGTCAGACTATACACTGTAGCTAGAAAAACACATTTTGTACACCAGTTGCCCCTCCCTGTTGTAACTACCAAACCCATTGCCTGATTATGGGTGAATCTTTCAACTTCCTCGTGCTCCTCTTGGCTCCAAAGAAACTTTTTTTCAATTATTACTTGGTGGCGGTTGTTGCTTAGGCCAGAAACCGCTCAAGTTTCCTGAGCGGAACAGGCTTGGAGCCTGCTCCGCACGTTGCTCAACAATTTAGTGCAAGGGTCCTGAAACAGGCTTCAGGCCCCTCAGTTACATATGTTTCAAGAAGGCACCATAGGAGCCGGTGCAACCATTTATGCCAATATGGCAGCGAACGTACCTCTCGGCTGTTTGGGGGCAGGACGTTACTCCATGAAATTGTCTCTCAGTGCGCCCGTTTTAAGCCTGGAAAACAGGAGCGTGAGGTCCAATTTCTAAACAATTGACAAACATTCACTACAAGCCCACTGACTCCCACAGCTACCTGGACTACACTTCCTCCCACCCCGCTTCCTGTAAGGACTCTATTCCATTCTCCTAGTTTCTCCGTCTCCGCCGCATCTGCTCTGACGATGCCACCTTCCATACCAGTGCTTCTGACATGTCTTCCTTTTTCCTCAACCGAGGATTCCCCTCTACTGTGGTTGACACGGCCCTTGACCGTGTCCGTTCTATTTCCCGCACTTCTGCTCTTGCCGCTTCCCCTCCCTCCCGGAACCACGATAGGGTTCCCCTTGTCCTCACCTTTCACCCCACCAGCCTCCACATTCAACGGATCATCCTCCGCCATTTCCGCCACCTCCAGCGTGATCCCACCACCAAACACATCTTCCCCTCACCTCCCCTTCAGCATTCTGAAGGGACTACTCCCTCCGCGACACCCTGGACCACTCCTCTATCACCCCAACACCCTTCCCCTTCACCCGGCACCTTCCGGTGCAAGCACAGGAGATGCAACACATGCCCTTTTACCTCCTCCCTTCCCACTGTCCAGGGCCCCAAACATTCCTTCCAGGTGAAACAGCGATTTACTTGTACTTCTTGCAATTTAGTATACTGTATTCGCTGCTCACGATGCGGTCTCCTCTACGTTGGGGAGACCAAACGCAGATTGAGTGACCACTTTGCGGAACACCTCCGTTCAGTCCGTAAGGGTGACCCCGAGCTTCCGGTGGCCTGTCACTTTAATTCTCTGCTCCACTCCCACTCAGACCTCACCGTCCTCGGCCTCTTACACTGTCCCAATGAAGCTCAACGTAAGCTCGAGGAACAGCACCTCATCTTTCGATTTGGCACTTTACAGCCTTTTGGACTCAACATCGAGTTCAACAATTTCAGACCATAACCTCTGCCCCTATCCTTTTTTCTAGAGCCATCTTTTGTTTCTTAACTTGTCCCATTACCATCTCCTTTTGCCTTGCACCATCTCTTAATCTCTCCCAATGTCTCTTAATCTCTCCTGCCTTCCATCCTATCACAGACCTTCCCTTTTGTTCTTTCCTCCCCTCCCCCCCTTTCCCTGCCCCTGCACTTGCTTAAAAACCTGTTCCATCTCCAGCTTTTTCCAGTTCTGATGAAGGTTCATCGACCTGAAACGTTAACTCTGTTTCTCTCTCCACAGATGCTGCCTGACCTGCTGAGTATTTCCAACATTTTCTGTTTTTAGGTCCAATTTCTACCCTGCTGTGTAAATGAAAGTATTGTTTTTGTTGTTGTTCCCGCCCTACATCTGCATGCATACATTTTCCAGCAATCAGGAGCAGAAACTGGCTCATTTTTATTGACCAGGAGCACTGAGGCCACCCGTAGCAGTCCAACTACTTTGGTTTAGATCAGCGAATTCAGATTGGGAACCAAACTCCTTATTATTTACTCTTCTAATGATGCTGACCCACACCATGTCAAAGTTCCGTGATGTGGATGGAATGTTTTTACTGAAGACAATTTGCATTTTCTTTGTTTGATAATAATTGTATTAGTTCCATTTTGTTGAAATGTGGCCTACTGCATCATTTCACACCCACCATTTTGTGTTTTTACTGCCACCAGCATAGTGAGTCATAGCAGGTCAAATGCTTCATTTACTAATTTTACACAATGTAAACTACAACTGCTGCTAGTGTGGCGTGCTTTTTGTTATCTAAATTCTAAAGTTTAAAAAAACCCCACAACCAGCCTGCCGCACCACACTTTCATTTCTAATGACTAAACTGTCCCATCAGCTCCTTTCTATTATTAGAAATTGTACAGCAGTTGGGCGGCCAGTGAGCACATCTCCATGCCTGTGTATAACCAGTATTTCCTGTTTATATTCCTGTTAAAAGGTAATACTCCTAATACTTCCTGCTACTTGGCGGGAGTCTAAAGTGTGAAATTAAGATATAACGCAACTAGAGGACCTCCTTTTTCATAGTACACAGCAGCTTTGATTACACTCGATCAGCAATATTACAAGGGGAAAACCACATGCATGGTTACCTTACCAGTTTTTAAGGACATTGGAGAGGAAAGAGACTTTTGAGATGGGGCAGCAGTTTGCAAGGACAGAGAGATCAAGGGTATGTTTTTTGAAAAAGTGTGTGAAAGGGAGGGGGACAGTGCCTAAGGAGAGGGAACCTACACAGTGTCAGCTAGCATGGAGACCAGGAAGCAAACTTGGTGGTCAGGGGTTTGGTGGGAATGGGATTGTGATGATGCAGGTTAGCATAGTCAGCTGTATCAATCAATGCAGGGAGACTGATGAGCACAAGGAAGAATAACACATCATGGTCAGAGTGACAGAGGATGTCATTCATGTCTTTAGTCATGGACGCCTTGGTGCTGTGAGATGTGCAAAAGCCAAACTGGGGTAATTCAAACATATATTGGCCTAGAAATTCGGAGGTTTACTGCCCCCTGTTACTGCCAGATTCGGGCGAAAAAATGGCGGCCGCCACTCTTCCGCCCGCTGCCAGTGGGTCCCGTGGCAGCCACCATTTTCGGATGGCCGGCAGCGCTGCTGATGTTGGCAATTGTGATGTCAGTGAGTGTGCAACGCTCATCTGACGCCCGATCTGTGAGTTTGGAGTTCGCCACTCAACTTACCGGCATGCCTTCAGTGTGACGTGCTGAGCAAGCGTTGACAAGCAGAAAGGAGGCTCCAGCAGTGGTATTTAAAGGGATCATCAGCAACTACTTGCACCTGATATGGTTCTTCAGTTTGACAGGCTCTGTACAACTTTCTGCAACTCCAGCAGATTTATTAACTTCTCTCAAGGTTCTCAGGTAACAGGGAGTGTTGTTGCAAGTGGAGAATGCCTCCATTCTTATTTAAAGGCTTCTGCTCACAACACTTGCTCACAGTCATGGGGGCTCCACTGGCAGTCCTCCTCATGCTCGAGTATCTTCGGGAGAGGGAGCGGAGGAAGAAGATGAGAAGATGCGCGCAGAGGGAGGAGGGCTCTCAACGGGAGACCTTACCCACCTAGGGTCTTCCGAGAGCACTTTCACTTAAGTGAGGAACAGTGTATTAGGAGGCTACTCTTCACCAAGGAGGTGGTCACAGAATTCTGCCACCTCCTGCAGCCTGAAAGCAGGGCGACCACGGCTCTCCCAGTGGCAGTCAAGGTCACCGTGGCCCTCAATTTCTTCGCCAGCGGATCCTTCCAGTCTGCAACAGGGTACATAGCTAACATCTCCCAGTTCGCCATCCATCGCTGCATCCGGGAGGTCACTGAGGCTCTCTACACCAGGAGAAGGGACTATGTTATCTTCTCTCTGAGCATCGAGAAGCAGGACAAGCGCGCATGTGCCTTTGCCAGGATAGTAGGCTTCCCCATGGTGAAGGGTGCCATCGACTGCACCCGCATAGCTTCGCGGGCGCCGTATAACAATCCTGAGATCTTCCGTAAACGCGAAGACTACCACTCACTTAATGTGCAGTTGGTGTGTGACCAGCGCTTCCTGATGGTCAATGCCCACTATCTTGGCAGCAGCCATGATACCTTCATCCTGCGTCAGTCTGGTGTGCCAGCAATCTTCCAGCCACCACATCAAACTCGAGAGTGGCTGCTCGGAGACAAGGACTATCCACTCAGCACCTGGCTGATGACTCCCCTCTGCAACCCTAACACTTGTGCCCAACTGCTCATATAATGAGAGCCATGCTTCCACCAGGAACATCATCGAGCAAACCATCGGGCTACTGAAGCAACAGTTCTGCTGCCTTGACCGCTCGGGAGGAGCCCTCCAGTACACGCCTGAGCAGGTGTCCCATTTCATGGTGGTCTGCTACATGCTTCACAACTTGGTCATCATGAGGGCGCAGCCCTTGCCACCAGAGATTGTGGGACCACCTCAGGAGGAGGACGAGGGAGAAGAGGACGAGGAGGGAGGGAGGAAGCAGGCAGCCAATCCCCCTTCTGGATAGGCTATTCATGGACGCCTCATCAGACTCTGATTCCAATGAATGAAACCCCAGTTCCCCATTGCTCACCACATCCCTATCACCATCCCTCTGTCATGGAATATCACAGCATTCTCCTGGGCACAAAGCTGAAATGGGAACCACCAAAAAAGATTCCAAATAAAATTAATAAATTTAGCCAAAATCAATTGACACATGTTTACACTTACGATATGAACTAACACCCTTGTGCAATCCCTTAGTGCCTGTCGTTCGGGTGCCCTTTCCTTTCCTGGTGCTCCTATGAAGTGCTCCCCCAGTGGCTGCAGCATGGCTGGTGGAAAGCTGCTGAGTTTCCATGGGGGAGACTTCTGATGGCCTTCCAGGACGACCTCGAGCAGCTCTGGCCCTAGAAGGCCCGGCTCTAGACTGCATCACCTCGGCATGGGTGGCAGCAGTCTGGGTTGGCTGGCTGACAGGCAACAGCAAGGGCAATGGCGGAGTGGCAATGGTGGGAACAGGAATGCTGTTATCCTGAGAGAGGACAGCAGGGTCCTGCACCACTGATCCATTACCACTCCCCCGGGGCGGCACCTCAGCATTCCTAGCAATCTGTTGGAGCAGAGATTGCTGGGCTGCTGCGACACCCTGCAAGCCCCGATCGACACTGGTAAACCCAGCCATGATGGCAGCAGTCTGAGCTTGGCTGGCAGCAAGCTGAGCTTGCATGAGAGCAGCCTGAGCTTGGGTGGCATCAATGTGTGTGCAAGGTGTGAGATGTGGGTGAGAGTGTTGCAGCAATGGTAAGATTATGCGAGTGAAGTGAAGCTATGATTGTGAGTGGTAATAGGTAGAGATTGTTGGTAGGTGAATGCTGGGGATGTGGTGCATTGAGCAGTGTGTGAGGTTTGTGGTGCAGATGGTGAGATATGGCATTTCCTGAAGCCTTCACTCACCCTGATCTGCCATGTGAGGTCATTAAACTTCTTTCGGCACTTGGGACCACAGTGCTGGCCGTCACATAGGCGGCTATCTCCTGCCAGAGCCTTCAAGAGGTGTGTAGCGAGGGCATCCTGCCAGTTTGTGGGAAGAGGACAGCCCGCCTCCTCTCCACGGCCATGACCAGTTCCTCAAGAGCTGCGTCCGAGAATCTGCGGGCTCTCTCCCTGTGCTGAGGTTCCACCATGTGTTTGCACTGCCGTCTTCTTCCAACTGAAGTTGTGTGTGGCTTGACAATGAGATGCTGTAGCATCAATGCACCTCCCCTTTAAGTACTGAATAAAGCCTGTGCCAAACATGACTGGGAATTAGACTGATCCTGATATTGGCCCACCAGTTGAACGTTAAGCCAATGAGCAGCGGTTTTAGCGCTGAGATCAAGACTACAATCATGTTAATGAGGACTGAGCATGAATTTTGCATGCTACTTAGAACATTTTGACCTGGTGCAGCTTAACAATGTTGGGCCTTAACACGGCCCATTTCATGGCCATATCCAATTTCTAGGCCAAAGCGGCTGAAATTGGTCCTCATTGTATTCATTTTGTAAGTGTAAAATGGACGCAAAAAAAACAATTTGGGGCTGCAATGTCCTGCGCCCCATGGATGCCTGAAAACAATCAACCCAAAATTGTGTCAGGCATGTGCTACTGAGGGGCCTAACGCCTACTTAAGGATCCTTACAAGAAATTGGGCTGCCCTGAGCAGAGCAGGCTTTAAAGACATGGATATTTATGTGGAGTGCTCCTCCCGGCGCCACAGTACTTCTGACAGCCACAGTTGGCCGTGATTGGCCCCCTCCCACTGCTCTCCCCCCCGCGCCCCCCCAGGACTTACCTGAGGGCCGCTGCTGGCGAGGTAGGCGACCCGAAATTGAATGCTTCCATCAGGTGAGATTCCTGTAGAGGAATAACAGGTGCCGGCGGCTCACCCTGAGTATTTAGATGAGGCTTGACCAATTTCTTGTGCTCCTCGGCCCTCAATCTTTGGGCTCAGGGAACTTCCTTCCTGAAGTGGAGCCTCCTAATACACTGCTCCTCGCTTAAGTGGATAGAAGAGAATTGCTCTCTGAAGACCCTAGGTTGGTAAGGCCTCTTGTTGAGAGCCCTCCTGGCCCTCCTCCACCTCCCTCTGCAAGCATCTTCTCTTTTTCGCTGCCTCTGCTCCCTCTCCCGAAGATACTCGAGCACAAGGGGGACTGCCAGTAAGGCCCCCATGACAGTTAGCAAGTGTTGCAAGCAGAAGCCTTTAAATAAGAATGAGGTCGTTCTCCACTTGCACCAACACTCCCTGTCACCTTAGGAACTTGAAACAAGTTTAGAAAGCTACTAGAATTGCAGAAAGTTACAGAGAGTGGGAAGTGGGATGTGAGAAGGAAGATTAGGTATGAGGATACTGTCATCTTCGATTTCAGTCCCGCCGCTGGCCACGGGCTCAGTGATGGCCACTCCAATGATGGCGACCTCTGTCTCCTCCATCGGGCTAAGGTCATGCAGCCGTGCCTGTCCCCCGCTGTTTAAATCCTGCTGCTGTCGGTTATGTGCTAACTTGTCCTGCAAGAGAGAGGGAAGTGTGTCAGTGAGTGTGGTGCAATGTGTTTGGGTGATGTGCCTGTCATGGTTGAATAGCTGACAGTGTGTGCAAGTTGTGAGATGTGGGTGTCATGCTTGCAGCAGTGCTAAGTGTGTGAGGGTGAGGTGAAGCTATGAATGTGAGGTATGAGTCCTGTTTGATAGATTGTTGGTAGCTAAGTGATGGGAGTATGGTGCATTGAGCAGTGTGTGAGCCTAGTGGTGCAGTTGGTGGGATGGCATTTGAAGTTGAATTCACTGACCTTGACCACTCATGTGAGGTCATTGAACTTTTTGTGGCACTGCATCCAGGTCCTCGGGGCTTGACTTCTGGCAATGGCTACTTGCTCCCACTGCCTTCACAGAGTTTGTCTGGAGGGCCTCCTGGCCCCCTGTGGATGGAGGACCTGTCTCCTCCTGTCCATCTCCTCCACCAAGGCCTCCAGTGCAGCATCTGAGAACCTTGGGGTACGCTCTCTCCACTGTTGCGCCAGTAGTCAGTGTTCTTACAGATCAGATTCTCTTCCCCAGCCACTTCCAGCGCCTGCTCCAGCTAGAATGCACCTCCCCTTTAAGAGGTGCAGGCTGGCTTTAAAAAATGCAGGCAAGCTTTAAGTGGTGCTAGCTTCGCATGAACTTGGGCCCCCTGCTGAGGCGCTCAGCCACTCAACAACACGTTTAGCGCTGCCTCAACGCTGCAATCATTTAAATTAGCAGGCAGCACAAAGTTTGCGTGCTGCCTGCATCAGAAGAAATAGGCATGGGTTAATCGCACATCGTGATCTCCATGCCCGTTTTCGGGGGCTTTTGGATTTAGCCCCCTTATTTCCAAGGAGTAGGTGACCTCATTATTCCTCCGACCAAAATGCACCACTTTACACTTGCCTATATTGAAAATCATTTACCATTTACACACTCATTCTGCAACTTTGTTGATGTCATCTTGTATTTTGTTGCAGTCTTCATCACTATTAACTATACCCTCCAATTTGGTATCATCCACAAATTTTGATATTGTATTTCCGATTCCCAAATCCTGTGAACCACTTCACACCTTCCGCAGGCTGTGTAACTACCTTTAACTCCTACTCTCGGTTTACTGTTTTGTGGCAGTTTGCTCTCCATTCTGCTATTTGTCCCCTGACTCCATATGGTCTGACCTTAGTCATGAGACTACTATGTGGTACCTTATCGAAGGCCTTTTGAACGTCCATGTATATTACATTCACTATATTATCCTTGTCTACTCTTTCTGTTACTTCTTCAAAGAATTCAGTAAGGTTGGTCAAGCATGACCTTCCCTTTTGAAATCCGTGCTGACTATTCTTTGTTATATCTTTGGTTGCTAATTGGATAGCTCTTTCAAAGAGCAGGCACAGACATGATGATTCTAAACATAGGACAATATGAACAGGAGTAGACCATTCTGTCCCTTGCCCATTCTGTTCATCATGGACGATGATCTGTACATCAACTCCATTAATATGCCTTTTCCCCAAATCTCTTACCCTTACCAAACAAAAATCGATCGATCTCAGTCTTGAAAATCTCAATAGGAACATCAGCCATTCAGCCTAGCAATTTCATTGAAACTTTAAATGGATACTCCAGAGCTAGCTCACAGGAACTATGGCCTAGAAATTCAATGGCGTTGCACCCGTTTTTCAGGCGCAAAACGGGCACTTAAGCATCCAATATGGTGGGTGGAGTGCGTACACTCATTACATGCTGAAATTTCACCACCCACCAGGTAAAGGCAGAAAAAGAGGTTGATTCCGGAGATGAAGGGGTTGTCTTATGAAGAAATGTTGAGCAGGTTAGGCCTATACTCATTGGAGTTTAGAAGAATGAGAGGGGATCTTATTGAAACATATAAGATTTTGAAGGGGCTTGACAGAGTAACATAGAAACATAGAAACATAGAAGATAGGAGCAGGAGTAGGCCATTTGGCCCCTTGAGCCTGCTCCGCCATTTAATGAGATCATGGCTGATCATCCAAATTCAGTACCCTGTCCCTGCTTTCTCCCCATATCCCTTGAACCCTTTAGCCTTAAGAAATATATCTAACTCCTTCTTGAATATATTTAATTAATTGGCCTCAACTGCCTTCTGTGGTAGAGAATTCCACAGGTTCACCACTCTCTGGGTGAAGAAATTCCTCCTCATCTCAGTCCTAAATGGCTTACCCCTTATCCTTAGACTGTGACCCCTGGTTCTGGACTCCCCGACCATCGGAAACATCCTTCCTGCATCTAGTCTGTCTAGTCCTGTTAGAATTTTATAAGTTTCAATGAGATCCCCTCTCATTCTTCTAAACTCTAGTGAATACAAGCCCAATCGACCCAATCTCTCTTCATACGTCATTCCTGCCATCCCAGGTATCAGTCTGGTGAGTAGATGCAGAGAGGATGTTTCCCCTCGTGGGAGAATCTAGAATTAGGGGGCATAATTTCAGAATAAGGGGTCGCCCATTTAAAACGGAATTGAGGAGGAATTTCTTGTCTCAGAGGGTCGTGAATCTTTGGAATTCTCTTCCCCAGAGAGCTGTGGAGGCTGGGTCATTGAATATATTTAAGGTGGAGATAGACAGATTTTTGAATGGTAAGGGAGTCAAGGGTTATGGGGAGCGGGCAGGGAAGTGGAGTTGAGGCCAAGATCGATCAGCCATGATCTTATTGAATGGCGGAGCAGGCTCGAGGGGCCAAATGACCTACTCCTGCTCCTACGTCTTATGTTCTTATCCAGGGCCTGCACCTGAAACAGGAGTTAGGCCCTCTATATGCAAATAGGGGGGCTAATGTCTGTTTCAGGCCCCTTTGTAAAATTAGGCGGCCCTGAATGCAGACTGCACTTGGCTGGCTGTGTTCAGGAAAAGTGGTCAACTTGTGGCCTAAATAACGGTCTTTAAAGGGTTGGAGGTCGCCCCCAAAACAGTAACTTTAAAAAAAAAATTGACCTGAATGTGGAGCTGGGAGGTGCAGATGTTCTCCTCCCGGCTCCACTGCAATGTTGAAGACAGCTGCTGACCCCGCTTGACCCTCTCGCAATCGCTGCTCCCCTCCCTCCCGTTCACTGTACCCCTTCCCTCTTTCCCGATCGCTTACCCCCCACCGAGGACCTACCTGAGGGCCGCTGCGTCACCTGTTCAACAGCGAGTTACCTGGGGACACTCCGCAGGCATCTGCAGCCCGCCGGTCTTGTGTAAATGAGACCCGAGGTCCAATATCAGGTGAGCCCTGGGCCTACCCGTTTCAGCACAGAGATTGTTCCCTGTGCCCAGTTCGCGTCGGCCTGCCAATTTCCAGGTCTGTATTTGCTCTCTTATGTTTGTCTATAATATAATATAATATAATATAGTAAAACCAGTTTGTAACCACAATTCTTTTTTAAATTGTGTAAATAATTAAAAAAGCAGAATGACAATAGGTTGAGTCATTTCAAATCTTAATTGGGACTTTTACTTTTCCACCGGTTTTTCTGAGATAGGCACACCATGACGAGGAGACGAGTCAAAATGAGAGGGGAAAAAGTGTCATCGTATCAATAGCACCAGATAACTTAAAAGGTCATGCTTTTAATCATATCCTGAGCTACTTTACACTCACTTAACAGCACCCACAAATGTTTTTTCAATAATAGTGGATGGTTGGAAAAAATAAACAGTATTTTTGTATCTCAAAATAGGGTTTTTATATATATCTTACTGTCAGCTTCCTTTCCTATGCACGATGTAAAAGCTGATTAAAGTAACAAAGTGCAGATAACATTGGCTACTGTATTGAGGTTACGGGTAGGCGAGAGTGCACTACAAGTCTGGTTTCTGACCTCAGCATCTAAATTTCCCTTCCCACTATGTAGATAAACAAGTTTCACCCTGAGCGACCACCAGAGGTAAAGTCTAAACCACGAGCCACTCATTTCAGCTATCCACCTGGCTTTTTGGAGCCTCTCCTGTCAGGGCTCTGTTTACTGCAATTTAAAAAAAATACATGATCAAATTGAGCAGTGTGGAGACAGCTTCACAACTGTGGTTAACCTTACTACAAAATAATAAACATAGTGGGTCAGATCTTGCTGGAAAATGAATGGCATGTTAACGACGCACGGTGTTATTTGTGTGCAAATCGGCTAACAAGTTCAGGTGATTAAAAGGTACGCTGTGAGTTGCAAATCTCCAGAACTTGCTGGTCAGTTTACATTTTTTCTTACTTTTCCTTACTGTTTTTTTTCTCTCTCTCTTAATCCAATCTTTCTTTCCCTCTCTTTAGTTTTCTTTCTGTACCTGATTTGACCCTAATTCACCCACTCTAATTCACCCTCCTTCTTCGTTGTTCCTCTGTTTCTTTCTCAACCCTTAAATCTCATTGGTTAAGGAGATGCACTGTTGGTCCTGCTGTTAACTAAGGTCCCAGTTCGCACTTTCAGCAAGTTACCGTTCAAAAAGAAAAAAGTCTAACTAACGTGGCAGGCTATGAGATACCCCGCTCCAGCAAGAACCAGCCCACTAGTATCTGTCTGTTTAACTTTAACAATTAAATAATTAACTGAAAAATGTAAAAGGTTAGCACCAAGGAATTTTCATGTTTTTTAAAATTCATTCATGGGATGTGGGCGTCGCTGGCACAGCCAGCATTTATTGCCCATCCCTAATTGCCCTTGAGAAGGTGGTGGTGAGCCGCCGCCTTGAACCACTGCAGTCCGTGTGGTGAAGGTACTCCCACAGTGCTGTTAGGTAGGGAGTTCCAGGATTTTGACCCAACGATGATGAAGGAACGGCGATATATTTCCAAGTCAGGATGGTGTGTGACTTGGAGGGGAACTTGGAGGTGGTGGTGTTCCCATGCACCTGCTGCCCTTGTCCTTCTAGGTGGTAGAGGTCGCGGGTTTGGGAGGTGCTGTCGAAGAAGTCTTGGTGAGTTGCTGCAGTGCATCCTGTAGATGGTACACACTGCAGCCACGGTGTGCCAGTGGTGGTGGGAGTGAATGGTTAAGGTGGTGGATGGGGTGCCAATGAAGCGGGCTGCTTTGTTCTGGATGGTGTCGAGCTTCTTGTGTTGTTGAAGCTGCACTCATCCAGGCAAGTGGAAAATATTCCATCACACTCATGACTTATACCTTGTAGATGGTGGAAAGGCTTTGGGGAGTCAGCAGGTAAGTCACTCGGTGCAGAATACTCAGCCTCTGACCTGCTCTTGTAGCCACAGTATTTATGTGGCTGGTCCAGTTAAGTTTCTGGTCAATTGTGACCCCCGGGATATTGATGGTGGGGGATTTGACGATGGTAATGCCATTGAATGTCAAGGGGAGGTGGTTAAACTTTCTCTTGTTGGAGATGGTCATTGTCTGGCACTTGTGTGGTATGAATGTTACCTGCCACTTATCAGCCCAAGCCTGAATGTTGTCCAGGTCTTGCTGCATTCGTGCACGGACTTCTTTATTATCTGAGGAGTTGCGAATGGAACTGAACACTGTGCAATCATCAGCGAACATCCCCACATCTGATCTGGGATGACCTTGGATCGTAAGACAAAGGTCATCTACCAACCTGCCCCCACCACACAGTACTGCCCCTGATTATCAAAATCCACGAAAAGGTCTTGGACAACGTGGACCGCTTTCCATACCGCGGGAGCCTACTGTCAACAAGGGCAGACGTCGATGACGAAGTCCAACACCACCTTCAGTGTGCCAGTGCAGCCTTCGGTCGCCTGAGGAAGAAAGTGTTTGAAGACCAGGACCTCAAACCCGGCACCAAGCTCATGGTCTACAGAGCAGCAGTGATACCCGCCCTCCTGTATGCCTCAGAGACATGGACCATGTACAGCAGGCACCTCAAAGCACTGGAGAGGTACCACCAATGCTGCCTCCGCAAGATCCTGCAAATCCATTGGCAGGATAGGCGCACCAATGTCAGTGTTCTCGCTCAGGCTAACATCCCCAGCATCGAAGCTTTGACCACGCTCGATCAGCTCCGATGGACGGGTCACATCGTCTGCATGCCTGATACGAGACTCCCAAAACAAGCGCTCTACTCAGAGCTCCGACACGGCAAGAGAGCCCCAGGTGGGCAGAGGAAACTCTTCAAGGACACCCTCAAGGCCTCCTTGAAAAAGTGCAACATCCCCACTGAAACCTGGGAATCACTGGCCCAAGACTGCACAAAGTGGAGGAGAAGCATCCGGGAAGGTGCCGAACACCTCAAGTCTCTTCGCCAAGCGCAAGCAGTGCACGTCAACCCAAGCACCCCACCCACCCGCCCCTTCAACCACCGTCTACCCCACCTGTGACAGAGACTGTAGGTCCCACATTGGACTCATCAGTCACCTGAGAGCTCATTTTTAATGTGGAAGCAAGTCATCCTCGGTTCCGATAAACTGCCGAAGAAGAAGATCTGACCTTATGATGGAGGGAAGGTCATTGATGAAGCAACCAAGATGGTCGAGGACACTGCCCTGAGGAACTCCTGCAGCGATGTCCTGGGGCTGAGATGATTGGCCTCCAATAACCACAACCATCTTCCTTTGTGCTAGGTATAACTCCAACCAGTGGAGAGTTTTCCCCCTGATTCCCATTGACTTCAATTTTACTAGGGCTCCTTGATGCCAGATTCAGTCAAATGCTGCCTTGATGTCACGGGAAGTCACTCCCACCTCAACTCTAGAATTCACCTCTTTTGTCCATGTTTGGACAAAGGGTGTAATGCAATCTGGAGCTGAGTGGTCCTGGCGGAACCCAACCTGAGCATTGGTGAGCAGGTTATTGGTGAGTAAGTGCCGCTTAATAGCACTGTCGACGACACCTTCCATTGCTTTGCTGATGATTGACAGTAGGCTGATGGGGGGTAATTGGCCAGATTGGATTTGTCCTGTTTTTTTGTGGACAGGGCATACCTGGGCAATTTTCCACTTTGTCGGGTAGTTGCCAGTGTTGTAGCTGTACTGGAACAGCTTGGCTAGAGGTGTGACTAGTTCTGGAGCACAAGTCTTCAGCACTACAGCCAGGATGTCGGGGCCCATAGGCTTTGCTGTATCTAGTGCACTCAGCCATTTCTTGATATCACGTGGAGTGAATCAAATTGGCTGAAGACTGGCTTCTGTGATGATGGTGGGGACCTCAGGAGGAGGCCGATATGGATCATCCACTCAGCACTTCTGGCTGAAGATGGTTGCAAACAATTCAGCCTTGTCTTTTGCACTCACGTGCTGGGCTCCGCCATCATTGAGGATGGGGATATTCAAGGAGCCTCCTCCTCCCGTTAGTTGTTTAATTGTCCACCACCATTTGACTAACTTGGCTAGTTTAATAATGTTTAGATTTATAATTCTTGTCGCCATTTCTTATTGTACATACAGTTCCCCACTGACCTTTCATGTTGCAACCATGGAGGAGCAGTTCCAAAGTTACCAAGTCAATGGTATTATTGCTGATAAACTGTGCGGGAGAGGACAGAGAGCTGTGCCTGTTCCAAAAGGCATAACTGTGGAGAAACATGGACAATGATATTGTTGAGGCTGCCGCGAAACACGAATTAAGGCTGAATCCATTTGTGTTAAACAAGAGACTTTTTAATCACAGCATGGCACAAAATGGCAGACTGAAAAGCTCCCAGAATTCTCTGGGTAAAACCTGAGGCCCTGCCCCTTCTGCCTTAAAGGTAAGGTGCCTTAAAGGGAAGGTGCTGGAAATTTGTCCACAGACGGAAGAGTGGATTATGCTCGTTTTAGGTGGCGATCCGCCACATAGCTCCCCCCAGAATCCGCTTAGGAGGTGTGGACGAGACGGTGAGGCGGTCTGATGGGCCGGCCGGAGCGGCTCTTGTAGGACGCCGGTGGACGTGAAACGGCCAGACGTGGAGCAGCCGGGTGAACCGGCTTGAGGGCAGGCCGGCCGCGTGGAGGTGGATGAGCTACAGGGACCTGCTCACCGGGCTCTGAGTGTGCTGGCTTGAGTCGGTCAACCGACACTTTTTCGGTCCTGTCGCCCACTTGTAGGGTGAAAAATTTGTCCCCAGCCTGTAGCACCTTGTAGGGCCCGTCGTACGGGGGTTGAAGGGGTCCGCGGTGGGCGTCGTGCCGGACAAAAACAAACCGTGCCTGGTGCAGGCTTAGTGGGATGTGTGAGGTGGATTCGCCGTGTCGGGCAATGGGCACCGGGGCGAACTGCAGCGCCGGTGAGGCGAAGTCGTGGCGTTGCTGGTCGGCTGACCAGGGTGTCGTGGCGGTGGGCAGGAACTCGCCGGGTACGCGCAGCGGCTGACCGTACACGAGCTCTGCTGCCGATGCGTGGAGGTCTTCTTTAACCGCGGTGCGCAGGCCGAGGAGGACCCACGGAAGTCGGTCGGTCCAGGCGCCATCTTGGAGGCTGGCTCGAAGAGATGCCTTCAAGGATCTGTGGAACCGCTCACACAGTCCGTTGGCTTGGGGGTGGTACGCTGTGGTGCGGTGAATGGTCACCCCGAGATTGCGTGTGACGGCGGTCCAGAGTTCAGAGGTAAATTGCGGACCTCTGTCCGACGTCATGTCGGAGGGGACGCCGAACCGTGCGACCCAGGTGCTGACGAAGGCTCTGGCGATGTTGGCAGTGGTGGTAGAGGTCAGTGGAATTGCCTCAGGCCAGCGTGTGGTGCGGTCAACGATGGTCAGCAAGTGCGTGTGGCCTTGCGACGGCGGCAGGGGCCCGACGATGTCCACGTGGATGTGGTCGAATCTCCGCGAGGGGACGGTAAACTCCTCGAGGGGTGCTTTCGTGTGTTGCTGTACTTTGGCCCGTTGGCAGGCTAGGCAGGAGTTGGCCCAAGTACGCACATCCTTGCGAAGGCCGCGCCAGACAAAGTGGTTGGCTACCAATTTGATGGATGCGCGGGCGCCGGGGTGGGAGAGGTTGTGGAGAATGTCGAATACCCGGCGGCGCCAGGACGCTGGGACGACGGGCCGAGGTTGACATAGGGATATGTCGCACTTGACCGTGACTGCGGTCGGGCCACAGGCGACGTCGGCCAGGCGTAGCCCTGGTAGGTTGGTGGGTGCGGAGAGCAGATCAGGGTCGGTGATCTGGTCTGCTGCGAGTTGAGCGTAGTCGACTGCTAGGTGTGCGGCGTGGATGGCGGGGCGGGAGAGGCAGTCGGCTACCACATTGTCTCGGCCGGAGACGTGTTGGATGTCCGTGGTGAACTCGGACACTGCCGCGAGCTGGTGCTGCTGCCTGGCGGACCAGGGGTCGGTTGTCTTTGCCATTGCGAATGTCAGGGGCTTGTGGTCGACAAACGCAGTGAAGGGGTGGCCCTCAAGCAAAAACCGGAAATGGCGGACCGCCAGGAACAGCGCGAGGAGCTCGCGGTCGAAGGTGCTGTACTTGACCTCCGGGGGGCGTAGTTGGCGGCTGAAGAAGGCAAGTGGTTGCCAGGCGCCGTCGACCCACTGCTCATACACGGCGCCGACCGCGTGGTCGGAGGCGTCCGTGGTGAGCGCTACCCTGGTATTGGGCCGTGGGTGCGCGAGAAGGGTGGCGTTGGCGAGCGCGGTCTTGGTGGAATCGAAGGCGGCGGACGCGTCTGCCGTCCATTCGACCACCATCTTGCCGCTCCTGCCCCGGAGGGCTTCATACAGGGGCCTCATGAGGGACGCTGCTTTGGGGATGAAGCGGTTATAGAAATTCACCATCCCGAGGAACTCCTGGAGGCCTTTGATGGTGGTGGGGTGGGGAAATTGTTGGACGGCCTGCACCTTGGTAGGCAGGGGAATGGCCCCAGCGTGGGTGATGTGGTGGCCGAGGAAGTCGATCTTGTCCAGGCTGAACTAGCATTTGGCTGGGTTGAGGATGAGCCCGTGGTCACTGAGGCCCCCTGAACAGGATGCGAAGGTGTTCGAGGTGTTCCTGCTTGGAGGAACTGGCTACCAGGATGTCATCCAGGTAGACGAACAGGAACTTCAGGTCCCGAAGGACCGAGTCCATGAGCCGTTGGAATGCATGGGCCGCGTTTTTGAGTCCGAAGGGCATCCGCAGGAACTCGAACAGGCCGAAGGGGGTGATTACGGCCGTCTTGGGGACGTCCGCGGGGTGGACGGGGACTTGGTGGTAGCCGCGCACCAGGTCGACCTTGGAAAATACTGAGCGGCCGGCCAGTCTAGCCGAGAAGTCCTGAATGTGCGGCACGGGGTACCGATCAGGGGTGGTGGCGTCACTGAGGCGGCGGTAATCCCCGCAGGGGCGCCAACCTCCGCCTGGTTTGGGGGCGATGTGGAGTGGGGAGGCCCAGGGACTGTTGGAGCGGCGGATGATGCCGAGCTGTTCCATGGTGGCAAACTCGGTCCGCGCAATCTCCAGTTTGGCCGGGTCCAGCCTGCGGGCGTGGGCGTACACTGGGGGGCCTGTGGTGGGGATGAAGTGTTCCACCCCGTGTTTGGCGGCCTCCGCGGAGAAGGTCGGATTGGTAAGGGCCGGGAATTCGGCCAGGAGTGCCGAGTAGTCATCCGTGGCCCGGGCGTGGCACTGTGACGCCATGTCGGCGGGTTGACGGGGGGCCATGGCGCCCAGGATGGGGGACATGGTGTTCATGTCCACGAGGCGGTGACGAGGGATGTCTACCAGTAGGCCGTGGGCGCACAGGAAATCTGCGCCGATGACGGGGGAGAGCACCTTGGCAGTGATGAACTCCCATCGGTAGCGGTGACCAGCGAGGTCGAGGGTGACTGTCCGGGTGCCATACGTCCGGATTTCCGAGCCGTTAGCAGCAGCCAGCGCCGGTCCTCGTTCGCCCTTTTGGATGTCGAGGGAGGAGGCCGGGATGATGCTGTGCTGAGCCCCAGTGTCGCACAGGAACCGGCGGCCGGTTTTGTCATCCGTGACGAACAGCAGGGAGCCCGCGTGGCCCACGGCCATCGCGGGGGCTGGAATGGGGGCGGACTTGAAAGAGCAGGGAGGTGTGCACCGCTGTGCCCTGGCGCCGAACCGTGCGTGGTAGTAACAGTGGCCCGGGTTAGTGGGGCGTGAAGGCCCCGTGGGCCTGGTGACAGGCCCTTGTGGCCGCGTGCTGGATGGTGAGGGGCGTGCCCAGGCATTGGCTGCCAGGTCCGGAGTGACGTTGCGGCTGGAGTGAGCGGACAGCAGCTTGTCGGCCTCATCGGCCAGGGCTTCCAGGTTCGTGAGGCTGGACACCACGATCGCTGGGCGGATGCTGAGAGGGAGCTGGCGGATGAACAGCGTGCGGAAGAGGGATCCGGGTGGGCTCTCGTCGGTGAGGGAGAGCATGTGGGAGAGGAGGTCTGACGGTGAGGCATCACCGAGGCCTGGAAGGTCGAGGAGGTGGCAGTTTCGCTGATATGCCGCGGCCGTAAATTTTTTAAGGAGCGCTGTCCTGAGATGTGCGTACTCATCAGTCACCTGAGAACTCACTTTTAATGGGGAAGCAAGTCATCCTCGCTTCTGAGGGACTGCCTAAGAAGAAGGAGTACTGGATGGGTTCAGTGCTATGCGCTACTTCCGCTTTTGCGAATAAAAGTTGTGTTGAAGTCCTATTGACATCATAGGACTCTGATTTAAATACTTTAATGAGGCTCCCTGCATGCTTCAGATGGGCACCTAGGCTACCCTAATTAAGCCCCCGAGCAAACTGGCGGACGGGATCAAAGCGGAAACGGGGCGGTAAGTGCAGCCCTGTGATTTTAGGGCTGCCAGGCGGAGCAAGTTAAAATCGGCCCTATTATGATGGTCACACTCTGTACACTCAGGTACTAAAACAATGAAGAATAGAGGCAGACATAGATTAAAAAGTCTCACCTTTAGAACAATTTTTAAAATAAAATTTATAAGCAACATGGACTATGATTAAAATTATATTTCTTTTAATTCTTCCACTTATTCATTTGAATTTTTAGAAATATTTTTTATTTAAACAATAATTGCTGATGACATCATCGAGATACAGCCTTAAAGGAGTGGCTGATGCTGACTGTATGCAATTAGTAGATGAGAGTCATTCACCTGAGGATGAGTCAGCATCAACATTCCAGCTACCTCACACAGTTGGATTTAGTAATCTTTGTGAGCCAAGCCATTGCTCCCATTCATATCATCAGCATGAATTGGCAATCTCATTCGGAAAGGCCACAGGGTGCCTGGTGTGAGACATCGGGGAAAAATGCCACACAACTGAAATGGAGTTTATCTTCTTAGGTTGGGGCTCAGGCACATTGTTGGACCAGAGTAGAGGGAGCTTTACTCTGCATATAGCTGTGCTATACCTGGGTGCTGACATTGGATACCTGAAATGGAAAGTGTTCCATTACTGAACAATACATCCCTCACCTAAATGGACATCTCTATGCATGCCCAGAAAGTAGCTATAAGATCTTTCACCAGTCCCAAAGATTTCCTGACAACAATGAAGAATATATTCCACAAGCCACAAATTAATGGCATACTTACCTAGTACAAATAGTTGATATGATTGACAGAGGGATTTGGTATGGTCCACAATGTATGCCAGAATCCTACTGGTATCTACACAGTGGTATGATCTTTCTAACTCTTAATTGTAAGGGAAGAGATAAAAGGAAAGCATCACAATTCCCTGATTACTATACCAATTATTTAAGGCTGATCTCATTAATTGTACATGCTGAAACCAGAACTGCTAAAAATGCAGTCTTCCCTGATAGATATTTTGGGTTGTAAAGCCACTAATAGGACCAAATTAACACCAGGTGAGATGACATTTGGTTTGGCTCGTAAACAGCTTTATTCCATTGTAGACAAAACATGCAGAACACGGATAATGATGCAAGACACTTTGTACAATCAGTATGACTTCTGTATGCGCACTATTTCAAAAATAAAGAACACACACCCACTCTAATGGGTCACAAACTCAAAAGCACAATTTCGCTCTGCACCCTGCTCTTGAGCCCAGGGCAGAGGTACTCTTCCATTCACAGTCATTCTGCTGCTGGACTGACTTTTTGGTGTGTCCTTATTTTATAAAAGCTTCTCTTCCTGACCCACAGAGATCAAAAGAGTTTGTCAACACAAAGGAGCTAGATGTCTTCCTGAATGGCCAGACATAGCTAATAAATTGGCCATTGTTTGGAATCTGTGCGAAACAACTGCCCGTCCCACATTTAAATGACCTCTCGACTGGCTATGGATGGGCAAATGAGCATGGGGCTGTCTGGTGAAACTACTCCCTTTCAGGCAAGCTTCTGTTTATGTCTGAATCTTTTTTGTGGAAAAACAGCTGAAGAATTTTGAAATGTGGCAACAACCTTTGTAGTGGTGTTGCTTCCTGGGTAGAATAGAGAGGGTCAAGTAAACAATGCCGTTCGTTGCCATTTACATGCGTCGGGGCAGGCTCAGGGCAGGTAGTCTTACTAACTGTTGATTTTCCAGAAGATGATTTTGACTGGCCCTTTTGGAGCAGAGTTTTGGCCCATTTTCCTTTAGTCACTACACTGCCCAAAAACAGGTGGTTTTACCAAGGAAAATCCAGGCCAACGTCTCTCTTATGGAATATAGAATTCAGGAGAGGGTTATCAGAATCACCTTTGTCCTTTCTGGTCTGATCTTCTGTAACACTCTGGGTAATAGGGTGAATGCTTACAGAAACAAAATAGAAAGACCATCTAGTATCCAAGCTGACTTGTTTTCAGTCCTTAACTTTTCACTCCTGTGCAGCACCTTGGGATGTTTTACTATGTTAAAGGCGCTATATAAATACAAGTTGTTATTGTTGTAACCGGAAGTGCAGAAATTGGTGATTGGTGTCCAATGATATGAATAGGTCTATTGTTAGGTAACCTCAAATCCAGAATACGGATTACTGTATCTTCCATTCATGAAAGTGGATCCCAAGCAACTGAGAGCATTGGCTGTCAACTCTCTACCTGTCATGCTGAAAATGTTACCCCATGGTTCGGACACCAATGAGGATGCAGACATACACACAGATGGCTTCACCAATAGACTAAGAAAGGTAGTGTTCTACCATAATGCTGTGAAGAGGAGACAGCAATCTCTGGCAGCAAGATGACTTTTTGCAGGGAAGTGAGAAACAAAACACCTGCAAATGTAATTTTCTGCTTTGGTTCTAGATAGGTGGATAATGAAACTGTACTTATGCAATGGTAGGTACTGTACCCCTGATGCCCAGCTAAGCAGTTTCTCAGTAAGGAATTTTTTTGAGGCAGTTATGCATCCAGAGATGCATCTTGCCAACGAAAAGCCAAAGAGCAGCACTCTGTACTAGTATTTTCAACCTTGAAAATTGAACTTGATAATGGCAATGGCATTATTGAATGGCATCTTTAAATCTATTGCAGCCGGCCAGTCTCCTGAACATGCAGAAGGAGGGGCACTTGGTTCCTTTCCAAAACCATGTATGATCAGCTCTGCCAGGGTATCTAACCAATCCATGCAATTATAAGCTCCCGAGGAAAGGTTCTGCCAACTTGTTTTGTACCCCAACCCTCAAAAAGCAGCAATGAGGCGAAACTTTAATACCCATCCAACCTCACGTTATCCTAGGTGCATAAAAATGGTCTGCGCCCACAAAGTTAAGCTGCCCTTTCGCTATCCAGATGCTGAGGGAACCGCAGTGTGTATTTTTCGCTTGCGCCTTCTGGATCAGTTGCCTTCTGCGGCATTTCCAGGAGATCGGTGCATTCACAGCGGTTTCTGCGGTGCCTGCGGAGCGGGTCATTTGCGAAATGCATCGTCTGCCACCTTTGACAGAAGCTGCCGAACAATAGCACGGGCGGGTGTTTGTAAGACGCAACGGTGAGAGTCAGGGCAGTGCTCACTGACAACGTAACGTGACGGCGACGGAGCCGCCGCTGTTGACATTCTCGAGGAGAGGTGAATCAGCCGTTGGCGCTTGTCCCATTGGAACAACAACAGCAGCAGCGACATTACCACAACGGGCGCCGCGCGAGACCGCCTCGCTCCGGGGCTCGCGCGACATTTGCTCGCTCGCGCGTTCCTTCCTTCCTTCCTCCGAGCCGTTGGGTTTTTTGTTTTTGAACAACCGCGGCGTTCGAATTCGGTTGTTTTTATTTTCCAGGCGCGTCGGTTTACGTCATGACGTAACAATAACACCGTGCTGGGACGCAGCCGTGTGCTTGACTCGGGTTCGGTGATTTTATGGTTCGGTTGTTGACAACATCTGTTGTGACTAAATGCCTTTTTTTTTTGTAATTTTGCGACAGCAATTTAGACATTTTTTTAATCGGGGTTGTGTTTACATACACGCGTGTTTGTAGTTGAGGGAGGGAGGGACGGACGCTCTCCCCCGGCCACTGTGTGAGGGGAGCTCCATTCGGCGGTGTTTTCGATGATGCTGCGGTTGTCGCGGGTCGGCTAGTGTTGTCTCGCGGTGCCCAGGCTCCCCGCCGCCGCCGCCGCGCGCGCGCGCGCTCGGTTCCGCGAGCCGCTGAGATTTATCCTGCTCGCCCATTTTCTTTTTCGCCGTTGCTGCCGCCAGCGATGTGGCTCAATCCCGAAGAAGTGCTGCTGGCCAACGCGCTGTGGGTGACGGAGAGAGCCAACCCGTACTTCGTGCTGCAGAGGAGAAAGGGGCACGGTGAAGGGGGCGGAGGGCTGGCTGGTAAGGCAACCAGTGAAAACTGAAAATCTGCTGTCTTTTAAAAAAAAAAAATATTGACGGCCAAACGGGAATGCAATGCAAACGTGTTCCAAGTGTGCATTTGAGTTCTGTGCGGTTCAACGTTAATTGCTGTGAATTGATCATTTATGTTGGATTTAGGACGTCTGTACTTTCTGGGGAGGGGAAGGAACAGAATCTTTTAGATGTCAACATAATGTAGCCGCCTGGGTATTGCATGCATCTTTCACCCGTCTTTTTGATTAGGCGACATAATTTTACTATGATATGGATGCAAATGACCAATTTAAATGTAAATCTTGGAGTATTCCAGTTACAGGGCACCTAAAGTTTTGTTCAGCAGTTTTCTCCAAAATCTGTCAATTCATCACCTCCAGTTAAGATCTGTACTGTAAATCACATAAGATTTGTTTAGTTCTTGGAGTAAAAATTATTAATTTCATTATCTAATCGGAGTGAGCTGAGACCCACTATTTGTGTCCTTCATTTTGTGAAATACTGTAAAATGTCTTGAATTTCATTGAGTGACATTTAAGTATGAAAAATAATGGGATAATTGCTGTATACAGTCTCCTAAGAATTTTGCTTTGATCAGTTTTTTCTGGGAAAAACAGATCACTTTCTCTTGGTATTTTTACAGTAGTAGAATTCAATCCATTGGAAACGAGGTTAGTTCAGAAATGCAAGCAATATCTGTTAGTTAAAATACCCCATATTCCCTTTACATGATATTGACGGTATCGTTCCTCCAGTATGGCATAATTTACACAACTGTCTCTCATTTCGCTTAGTTGATCTCTTCTGTTTCACTGGGTTATTTTTGACATGTTTTAACAATAGATTTCCATTTAAATATCTGCATATGAAGATAGTGCTGTTGAAAACATTGTTGTGGGGGTTCAATGCTACCTGTAAATAAACCCCCTGCAGGCTGTTTATTATAGTACTGTATTTTTCATTGGTAAATGCTGCAGATATTTGTAAGTGTGGTTTTACAGAGCTTAGCTACAGACTGTAAGGCTCTTCTCAGTACTGCAGGCTCTCATCCCAAGGGCATCCTAGGCAAAAGCTTTGCTTCCTGTGTAATCAAAGCAACCTTGTTTCTTGTCATGTGATCAAAGCTATTTCTGAGTCTCGGAACCAATGAATGTAGAGATGGAACAACAGGGCATCCTGATTTAATGGATATTTTTAATCATAGCAATTCATATTGTTTTATAAAATCTTTCTAAATGTTATTGTTAATGCAGTGTTTAATCTAATGAATGAGAATATGAGAAAAGAGAAATCCAGAATAAGAATTGGCATCTCCTGATGTAAATAATTTTAAAGCAAATAAAATAATATTTGGAGGACTTATTTAAAGGTAGTGATGTACCTGCTGGTGATTCGAACCCTTCTGCTTCTGGTATCCTGTGTCAACATCAAACAATGCCAGTTCAAGCATTGTATGGCCAGATGCAAAGTAAAGTTCCCTCTGCTCTTTTCCCGGTAAATGCCTTGAAGGAGAAAAGGCTTGTGTGATTTTTATTTTTGTTCAAAATACATTTTTTTTAAATTATCACCTGCTAGAAAATTATCTTGACCATTTTACAGACAGTTTTCAGATTCATGGAGACAGATATTGTTTTTCTAGGGTCAGCCAGCTCTGGATCAGCTATGAGCTGCCAAAGTGTCAGCTCCAATAAAAATCAGTGGAGCTGCTCCAGGGCACATATGTCTATGAAGTCTACATCACTGAAGACAGAAGTGGAACCCTGAAGTCAGTCTCCATAAGCCTGGAAATGGCCTGTAAAATGAACAGTATTTTCTAGAAAGTAATAAATAGTTTTATTTGTTTAAATAAAGGTACTATACAATTTCAAGTTATACTGTACTTCTTGCTCAATGTCTATGTTAAAACTATATCATGTGTAATATATTCCTTGCTGTTTAAAAATAAATATAACCTTCTCACCCTGACAGAAACCTACCATCTTAGATCTCCCTCTAGGCTACTTTAGTGACATCACTGATCCTGCAGTCTGGGACTGGCTGCATTCATTTTAATGACTGTAAGTTCATTCTGGTGGGAAGCCAATCCAAAGCCATCCAACCCGAGGAAAGCACTTAACGTCTCGGCATGCTGCATACTTTGTTAGTGGATAATCTGCAGCTGAGTGTCGAAACTGCAGATGTAAGCTATTTCTGCCCCCACTGAGCTCTGACAATCTGGCCCTAGATGTCCAAGCAGCTCAGTATTAATTACTAGCATTTCTTATTCTATGCATCGTCCTGTTTGAGCTTTGTGTGTTTGAATATTTGGAATTTGTTGTTTTAACTCTGTTACCTCATTGATAGATAAATCCTGAATTAGTACGCCAAGTGCAGCACTGTGATTTTTTTATGTATATGTGTATGTAAAGTAATGAAGCATAGATTTAAGCTTTATATTGGTATGCATCTTTGTGGCCCACAGAAACAAAAACGCTTGGTCACTCTTGATCGAAGAGCATCATACTATTGTAAACTACTGGTGTAACAGCAATAAAGGAACTGAAACACAGAATCCAGGAACAGAGCACAAATGGAATCATAGCGATTCTCAGTAGCTTAGATGAAAGTTTCTTTCATTGTGTTGTTGATTTACAGTGCTTTCTATTGGTCATGCTGGCATTCTAGTTTCCTTTTTTCAGATTCAACCTTGCACCTTACTGAGCTAGGGAGATGGCAGGCGTAACTACATTATGCTGAGCACTTACAATGAAAGCATTTTAAAATTTCCAAATAAAATTGTATAATTAGACTTCAAAGATGTTTGTACTACAAACCAAAGACAGAAGGACACATTTCTCATGCATTTTCTTTTATAGCAACAAGTTTAATTAAATACTAGTCAATTTTCTGTGATGTTGCACATGGGGAGTCCAGGCCAAATGTAGTCTTCAGGTGAAGCTGAGTTACGGGGCTGGGATAATTGGAGCAGTTGTAATTCAGTCCTTATTTAAAGTCATGCTGTCCATACCTTCATATAATACTTGGATTTGATATTATTTACAATCAAATAGCAAAACTGAGGTGCTACAGTACCACCACTGGTGACAGGCTGTAATTACAGCATGATACATTTACATAGGCAGTTTCTGTTATAAATGTGGACATATGAATTTAAAGTGGAATAGTTGACAAGTATGCGCAGATGTAAGTTTTTTTTAAATGTTATAGATATTAATGCAATAAAGACAACTAACAGTAAAGTATAATAGGCCTTCAGTATAAAAAGTAAAGATTTTCAAGGACTTTTTCCAAACTCCTGTGAATTGGTGCCACTTCTAAGTTCAACAACTTTGTTTCAACAGCAGTGTTTAGGATGTGTCCAGGGTTCATAATTATTTCAGCACTAAGGAAATACAAATATATGAAATGTGCATGAATTCTGAAACCTTTGTTGTTAGAATTTCTCAAGTTGAGATGTAGCTTTGATTGCCTTTATGTTCTATAGAATTATGAGATGTTAGCTGAGTAATTCAAAGACTCCTGAGATGTACATTTTGCATGGAGTGTGTGAAGTTCAACCAAGTCAGGGAACCCCTGTATTTAATGAATCTTTCCTAAAATTTATGTAAAATTCAGTGAATTTGACAAGAGCTTGACTTCATGGGTTCTGCCCAACCCATGCAAAATGTATCGCTTTATGTTTGAGGCAGTTGAAAAATTGGCCCCAAATTAAAGAGAACAGTTTCATGCTCACCTTTTGTGAAGGCAAGGTGTTTCTTCTGCCATCCTGACAGCACCTCTCTTGGCCGAATTTTAAATAATTTGGGGGTAAATTTTCATCTTCACGCCTGGGTGGTAATTTAGTGGAGTGGATCACCCATATGTTGTAGAACTCGCTCGATTTTCATCCTGTTGAAATTAGAAAAAAATAAAATCAGGCTGGTTCTAAATTCCAGATTTAGGCCCAAATGGTGAAGATGAAAAATTACCTCATTCTGTCCTAATCTTGATACTGCTTTAATGCCCAACCTGCTCAAATTAAACAAACCTCTACTGATTTCTATGATTTTTGAGACTTTGTTTTCACACTTGGAACCTTAGTAGGTGTACAATAATTTCCATTCATATTATTATGACACTCCTGTCAGCAAAGTGTAAATGGAGCCCCAGAGTGACTTTCTAACCAACCTTTTACCAGTGGCACTTGTCTCCAGGCAATATGGATGCTAGTGTTGTGCATGCATTATTACACTTCCATTCTTTCGGATCACCTGTTCAGTTGTACTCTTAAGGTCCAAATTATGCAGTAGTACAGAATTTAAGATTTTTATAACAGTGCTTATGGAATTGGATAGCTTATCCATATGCATTATTGATTTGTATGTGGAGGTAGTTTTTCTCCAGTTGAGAACAGATTCACACAAAAGTGGATCTTGGCTACAGAATGTTTGGAACTGCATGCCTCTATTACATTCTTTATCTTAAGCCTTTTCTCAAAAACATCAGCTTATAATCTGCTGTACCAGAAGCCTTCGGGACACATTTTTAAGCTAGGTTTCAAAGTGCCCAGTTCATAGTATAAGTCTTCATTTACCCTGAAATGAAACTATTTCACCTTGTTCTAGATCTTTTGAAACTGTACCTATAGTAAAATCATTTTTATCCTGCAAATGAGTTAGAAAAACATATTTCATAGTGCAGAGGTTAAAGACTGCTAATACATACACAATGGGCTGGATTTTCATTGACCCGTGGAGGTGGGTTTGGAGGCGTGTGGGGGGTTAAAATTGTGAAAATTGGCGGGCGGGCACAAGTCCACCTCCATGCAATTTCCATTAAATTGTGTCTGCTGGTCCTGACTCCGTCCCGCCTTTAAGAGGCGGGATAGGCTGTTAGTGATTTTAACTCTTGTTCTACGTGAAGCACGCCTGTTCTGAACCACGAATGTGAAACCTGGCGGTAACACATTTCGAAAGCTGAGTATTAGCTGCAGGTCCACTATTACAACAGAGTAGTAGGAGGAGGAAAAATATGTGGGAGCAGACCTACGGCTGCTGCTGCTGCTCATTTTGCCTTCAGGTCCTCTCACAACAATGTCTCTCTCTGTGTCTCTCTCATTTTGCATCCAGGTCCTCTCACATGTATGTATGTATGTATGTACTCTCACAGCAAAGGCCAGGCAGTCTTTGCAGACCTTCAATGCAGCAGCAATGATGACATCATCAGAGGCGACTTTCAGACTGAAAACACTAATTGGGTCATGGGTTCCCACATGCTGGAACTCAATTGCCCAATTAGGTGAAAATTGCATCAATCTCCCACATCCAATTGCAGTCGGGTGGATAACACGAAAAGTGGATGACACGACCCCAACCCGCCCCAGTATCAAAATCCAGCCCAATGTGCTACAGATTAATCTTAAGACACTCTTCATTAGGTTGGAAAGAAATAGTCTTTGTATATAGAGTAGCCTGAAGCCTTGTTGTGCTGGGAACTGAGATTGGATCTGATCTATTTCTAAGGGATTGCTTAATGGGATAGTTCTTGCTGGCTCTATTGCTAAGTCATCATCTACCTGACAGGATCAATATTCTGCAATGACAGTGGGAAAGCATTTAGAGCCCAACATCTCTTGGAGTCCTTGCAATTTGGAAATTCTTGGAAGTTTATATGCTGACATATTTGGAATACAATTTATCCTAGCTTTAAAGGAAGGAGGCAAGCGCAGATTCACTAGAATGTTACCAGGGCTCCAAGGGTTAGATTATGAGGAGAGATTACATAAACTAGGCTTGTGTTCCCTGGAATATAGAAGGTTAAGGGGTGATTTGATTGAGGTTTTTAGGATTTTGAAAGGAATTGATAGGGTAGATAGAGAGAAACTTTTTCCACTGGTAGGGGAGTCTAGGACAAGGGGACGTAACCTCATAATCAGAACCAGGCCATTCAGGAAAGAAGATCTTCACGCAAAGGGTGGTAGAAGTGTGGAGCTCTCTCCCACAAAAAGCAATAGATGTTCGCTCAATTAATAATTTTAAATCTGAGATCGATAGATTTTTGCTAGCCACGGGTATTAAGGGATATGGAGCCAAGGCAGGTGGATAGAGTTCGGATACAGATCAGCCATGATCTCATTGAATGGCGGAACAGACTCAAGGGGCTGAATGGCCTACTCCTGTTCCTAAACACAAGGATAAGAACCTAGCTCATTGCACTTAGAATGTTTAGTAGTGTAAAGAAGACTGTAGAGTTGCCTGTGTTAAAATAAATGTTCCATGTTTATGACGTGTTTCAATTCTTACAGGAGTATAACTCAGTAGGCCATATTTTGCTGGAGCGGGGCATCTCGAGATGCACCTCGTTAGTTAGACTTATTCGTGCATGTTTGTGGACAAAATTTTTTTGAAACCTAAAGTTGCTGGAAGTGTGAGCTGGTAACGACGTGGCGAGGGCAACAGGGCATCTGGAACAACGGGACAAACCGTGCATCTCCTTGACCGATGAGATTAAAGGATTGAGAAATAAACAGAGGAAGGACTAAGAAGGAGGGTGAATTAGAGTGGGTGAATTCAATGTCAAATCAGGTACAGAATAAGAAATAAAGAGAAGTAAAAAAATTGGATTAAGGGAGAGTGAAAAAAGAGACAAAGGAAAAGTAAAAAATTTTTTTTCAAAAATTCCAAAATTTGCTATTTTTAAAACCTTCTAAAACAATTCACAACCTGAAGGAATTAAACTCTACACTTTTATAATTGTTTACTTTCTGGGAAAGTGAGGTTGATTGGCAGTCGTTAGCAATTATCATGTTAAAAGGGTACTTACGCCGTTACTTACAAAACTCAACTTTCTGTGGTGAGTTTAATGGACAATTAATGTGCAAATGAAGCAACTTCATTAAGATCACGGAGAGGTTAAGCGCCGTTTTCGCAAAGCTAATGGAATGGCACAAATCGGTCAACAACTTGTGGCGATTCGCAATTCACTGGGTAGCTTTACCTCGCTAAAAGTTGCTGGCCAAATTGTGCATTAATAACAGCGTGCGTCGTTCACACACCATTATTTTTTCAGGAAAATCTGGCCCATATGTCTTCAAGATTTTCATATTTGTTTTAGGTCACTATTCCTCCATTGATGGGATATTCAGTGGTCATACTTTGCAAGTGTACAATTATAAGTAATGGAGCTGAGAAACTGTTTTATGTGCTAATCTTTGTGCTGATGTAATGCAAATATAATTTAATTGCCTGACTGAAGTATTAAAGTATTTGTTCAGGTGTTTTACAGTACCTGTATGGGCTGTGCTACAGTACCATAACATGAAATAATACATTTTTTGAAAACTAAGATTATACTTGGATTTAAAGTTTAACTAATTTATTTATGTATGAGAAGTCTTTTTTTTTAATGCACATGAAATCTATTGTAAGTGTAGACCTGCACCAAATAACTATTTTTCTTATCACTCCTGTCCTTTCTAGCCTACATTGAGTCCTGGTTCCCCAATGCCTCAAGTTAAAATTCTTATCCTTGTGTATCAATTGTAAATGACCGCCCCCCCCCCCCCCCTTTCTATCTCTGTAACTTCCTCCGTGCAACAGCCCCCCAAGAACTCTCCATTCTTCTGATTCCAGCTTCACCCCACCATTGTTGACCATGCTTTCAGCCATCTAAGCTCCAGGTTCTGACATTTCCCCCCATAAGCCCTCTGCCTCTCCACCACCCTCCTTAAAATCTACCTCTTGGACCAAGCTTTTGGTCACCACTCTTAATAGCTCCCTCTTTGGCTTATTTTCCTTTTGCCTGATGCCTCTGTGAAGCCCCATGGGAAATGTTTCTATGTTAAAATCTGTGCACATCTTTCCCACAACTCCATGTTTAAACCCGTTCAATCAGGTTTCCGCCCCTGCCACAGCAGTGAAACAGTCCTTATCAAAGTCACAAATGACATCCTATGTGACTGACTGTTTTAAATTATCCCTCCTCATCATTCTCAACCTGTCTGCATCCTTTGACATGGTTGACCACACCATCCTACTCAAATGCCTCTGCTCCATCGTCCAGCTGGGTGGGACTGCCCTCGCTTGGTTTCATTCTTATCTATTCAGTCGTAGCCAAAGAATCACCTGCAATGGCTTCTCTTCCCGCTCCTGCACCGTTACATCTGGAGTTCCCAAGGATCTTTCCTCAGCCCCTTCCTATTTCTCATCTGGCCCTCGTCGTCATCATCTGAAAACACAGGGTCACCCAACTCTACCTCACCACCACCTCTCTCGACCCCTCCACTCTCTCTCTGATTTGTCACGCTGCTTGTCCGATATCCAGTCCTGGATGAACAAAAATTTCCTCCAACTGGTAAGACCAAAGTCACTGTCTTGTCATCGCCACAAACTACATTCCCTAGCCATCGACTCCATCCCTCTCCCTGGTCACTGTCTGAGGCTGAACCAAACTGTTCGCAACCTTGCTGTCCTATTTGACCCTGAGGTGAGCTTCCGACCACACATCTGCCCCATCACCAAGACCGCCTACTTCCACCTCCGTAACATCGCTCGTTTCCACCCCCGCCTCAGCTTATCTATTGCTGAAACCCTCATCCATGCGTTAGTTACCTCTAGACTTGACTATTCCAATGCTCTCCTGGCCAGCCTCCCATCCTAACTCGCACCAAGTCCCATTCATCCATCACCCTGTGCTGACTGACCTACATTGGCTCCCAATCAATGCCTAGATTTTTAACATTTTCATCCTTGTGTTTAAATCCCTCCATGGTCTTGCCCCTCCCTATCTCTGTAACCTCCTCCAGCCCTACAATCCTCCAAGATCTCTGCGCTCTTCTAATTCTGGCCTCTTGCGCATACTGGATTTGAATCGCTCCACAGTTGGTGGCCGTACCTTCAGCTGCCTGGACCTTAAGCTCTGGAATTTCCTCCTTAAACTTCTACGCCTCTCTACCTCTCTTTCTTTAAGTCACTCATTAAAATCTACCTTTGACCAAGCTTTTGGTCACCTATCCTAATATCTCCTTATGTGGCTTGGTGTCAAATTTTGTTTGATAACGTTCATGTGAAGCGCCTTGGGACCTTTTACTACATTAAAGGTGCTATATAAATACAAGTTGTTGTTGCTGAAAAATAAATTTCCATTGACTGGTGAAATATCTAAGATTAAGCTTGGAGGTAATGCCACAAATTGTAGGAGGCTGTTACTGCACTTTTATGAACAGATTGAGTCAGAGTTGACTTGGGGAATCAAAATGTTCCAAGTCCCAATTAAACTCCTTGATTATCTGAGGTTTGGGATGAAGAAGGAATTAGATGGGTGAAATAAATGCTAAAAATGGCAATTGGAGAAATTTAGTCCGACCGTTCACATCTCATCTAGTGGCCAGTCCAAGCACTGACTCTGATTTGTAGTTAGCATTTTTTAATGTTGGGCAGTCTGAGACTCCAATGTGTAATAATGATTGTTCTGTAAGATTCAACATTTTAACATTTATTCTGTTATCAATTCATTTAACCCTTTCTCATTCTGGTTGGGCTAATCAAGCCTGAAAGCACTACTCAAAAGTATTTTTATAAGTAAAGTTGTGACACATTAGAAACTTTGCATCCAGCAGGAATATTTGGTTGTAAGTTCCTAGATGCAATGACCACCAAATATATTTCGGTTTTAATGGATATTGAAGTCAATTGCATAATTCTTCAGCATGCTTAGCCACAGTGTTTTCATCACCCAGACCTGGGATTAATTCCACCCTGACTGATGGGATGAAAGTTGTTTTTCTCTTGGCTACGGGGGGCCTATGATACTGGGGCATTCTCAACTTAGTTTATAGTGGAGGCAAGTTCATAATGTAAAGGTGCTCTTAATAGATAGTTGGTGTAGATAATAGAAGAATACAAACTAGTTCATTAGGAATTTTTTTTGTGAGTTTCAGCTCAAGACAGGGCTGTCCAAGCTTTTCCATACTTGGGCCCCATAAATCTGTATGATGGAGTTTTGGGGGCCACATGAAGTTTGAATGCATTAATTTGCCTATATTTTGAGTCATTTATACTGCTCGGATTTAGAATGTATTCACCACTGAGGCAACGATGCTAAGAACAGTCCTTTTCCAACCTTCAGGTCCCTGAAATTCATACCGGATAAACCAACGTGTAAGAAATATAAGCCGGACTGAGTTGTCCGGGCTTTGAGGGCCAAAAACCTGTAAATGCACGATACATGAGAAAAGTTTTTTTTTAAGTAAGAGTTCCTGGCCTAGAAATTCGGCATCAAAAGTATTTAACGTTCTACTTGTTTTCACCTAATGTAAGAATGCAATAATAATCGGGTCTCTTCAAACCTTTTAAGCAGTCCACAATATTTTGTAGTAATGGGCCAATTATAAATCATGTGAATTTGTTTTTGCAGCTAGAATGCATGACAGAGATAGCCAAAAGTACATGTTTAAATTTTTCATACTATATCAATGTATCGAGTGTAATTATCCCAATAATAGTTTTTGTTTTGGCACTTTCAATGCAGGCTTGCTTGTGGGGACACTTGATGTTGTGTTGGACTCCAGTGCTCGAGTTGCACCATATAGAATCCTTTACCAGACTCCTGACTCCCTAGTCTACTGGACAATTGCATGTGGTAAGTTCTAAAAGAACAAGTTCATTCTTGTGTAACTTAGAAATTAAAACGTCCTCAAATGTTTTTATTCCTTTGGAAAATGCTTTAATAGATCTGAAGCTGGAGATGGAATAATATTTGGTATAATTTTACTTTTGGTCAGAGCTTTTCTTATTGGCCCTAGCTTTAGCAGTACTATAATACTATACATCATTTATAAAGTGCCAATGCATTATATTATGGTGCTCTAAATGCCTAGTGAAAAGCTTTCACCTCTGAGGACCCTAGTTTGAATTCAGCCCATCCAAGATGTTTGAGCAGTACAGTAATAAAGCAAAATATTATTTTTTGAACGCTGCAGAAAAGTTCTAAACAACTATTATAAGATCAACATTGAACACAATGGTTTGTTTTTGAGCCTACTGTATATCTTTTGATAGAATGCACTCCTGCCTTGGGCATGAGCTTTATATAGAGGAGAAAAAAAATATTTTATGCAGTGTAAGACATTTTATGTTGAAAACATAATTAATGTAAAGTTTTTTTTTAAATTGAACACATTGTGTTGCTTGTAATCTTGCTGTATATCTTTGGCAAATTGACTCCACCTTTGGGCATTTTTGAATATTCTCCATTTTAGGACTAGTAGGGCCTAAAATGGAGAAAAAAACAAAGTTTTCAATGATCTTTTAAATTTATTTACAACAAGTGCACTTTTCAACAAGGTACTTCACTGTTAGTTTTCACAATCAGCATCCAGGTTATAAAATTGAGTAAAATGTACTATTGAAAAGTTGCTCCAGTGTAATACTGCATTTATGTTACAGTGCTGAGTTTAAATTAGGTAGCAATAGTATCTCTGGTGGGATGGATTACCACTTCAAGACATAGCTGTTTGCTTTGCTACCTGGGGCACAGCACTGATGGTGGCAAACATAAATGGCTGCTGCTCACAGTGCTAGATGCTATATGCCACCTTTTTTCTGGCCATCGGCAGGTTGAGGATGCTACTACAGACCAGTGATGTTGTTTTGGATTTTCTCTCCAATGCAGATCTTTCCCCAACAATGTAAATGAGGCAAACTCAACAGAACTGGGAGTTGCTACATTTGAAATGGCTCTTTGCAATATAAACCTTTCATAAACTTTAATCGTGGGTTTCTGTAGTTTTTTCCCCCTGTTTTTCTAAGGTATATTAATGGATTCAGGAGACAATAACTGTTGTACACACTGATTTGTTTGCAGCCTTAACCAGATTTTTTGGAGGTGATCTAAAGTCCCATATAACAAGTCTTAGGCTGTGGTTATAGTACGCTATGCTACCCATCAGAGACCAGTAGCTGCAAGGAGCAGCACCAGTATTATACTGCAGAATGCAAATCTGCACTCTGTGGCCATGAGTAAGTTCTGAATATGCATATCAACGTGTATGCGTAGAGCTCCACTACTGGCCAGTATTGTTACAAAAACTGCCTAAGGTCTAGACAAAATTACTGACTTTCATTATAAATAAGTTGGAAGTCTTAAACTGGCTAAAGGACCTAATAATAAATAAATCCCATGGATAGGTGGTATTTATCTCAGAATGCTAAGACATAAGGGAGATTCCACCTCTCTCTCCTCTAAGACCCTTCTTAAACCCAGTTCTTTGACCAAGCTTTTGGTCATCCCTCCTATTATCTCCATCTTTGGTTTGTGTCCATTTTTCTGATTATGGCTCTGTGAAACACCTTAGATGTTTTTCTATGTTAAATGCGCAATATAAATGCACGTTGTTGTATTGACAACCATTATGAGAGAGTCACTGGAAACTAGGGAGGTACCAGTAGATTGGGAACAGGCATACATGATGCCCATATTCAAAAAGGGGGGACAAAATAGACAGCACAGGCACAATAGAAAAATAACCCAGTAAACAGTAGTGGAATTAGAAAGGAAGATCCTGCCTAATTAACCACCTCGACTTGGAAGTGACAACCCAATTGAACCTTGGAATGCCCCACTGTGTGGTGTGCTTAGACTTCTAAAAGCAGTGCCTGGAAAGGGGGATGGAATCAGTGGCAAGGGTACAGAGTTTGTGGCGGGACCAAAGACAATGGCTTTAGTTTTCACAATACTTAGCAAGAGGAAACTGCAGCTCATCCAAGACTGGATGTCAGACAAGCGGTCTGACAACACAGGTAGTAGAGGGGTCAAGACAGGTGGTGGAGAGAGCATTGGATGTCATCGGCTCCAAACCTGCCTCCTCAGGGCTGGTAAAATCCAGCCCATTCTCTCTCTATCCACTCTATCAAAACCTTTCATAATTTTAAAGATCTCTATTAGGTTACCCCCCAGCAAGAGAAAGAGAGCATTTCTGGTATTGTCCCTGTAAATCTTCTCTGCACCCTCTCCAATGCCTCTATATCCTTTTTATAATATGGCGACCAGAACTGTACGCAGTCTAACCAAGGTTTGATAGAGGTTTAGCATAACTTCCCTACTTTTCAATTCTATACCTGTAGAAATAAACCCTAGTGCTTGGTTTGCTTTTTTTATGGCCTTGCTAACCTGTGTCGTAACTTTAAAGTGATTTATGTCTTTGTACTCCGAGATCCCTTTGTTCCTCTATCCCACCTAAACTCGCACCCTCCAAGTAATAAGTGACCTCCCTATTCTTCCTACCAAAATTTAATACTTCACATTTATCTGTGTTGAACTTCATTTGCCAATTATATGCCCATTCTGCAAGATTATTAATGTCCTCCTGTAATTTGTTGCAGTTCTCCGTTTTGAATATCCCCCCCAATTTGGTGTCATCTGCAAATTTAGAAATTGTATTTTTGATTCCAATGTCTAAATCGTAAATATAAATTGTGAACAACAGTGGTCCCAGCACTGATCCTTGTGGAACACCACTACCCACCTTCTGCCCATGTGAATAGCTACCTTTTACCCCTACTCATTGCTTTCTGTCTTGAAGCCAGCTAGCTATCCATTCTGCTACTTGTCCCCTGACTCCGCATTCTCTGACTTTGTTCATCATTATGGGGTACCTTATCGAAGGCCTTTTGAAAATCTAGATAAATTACATCTACTGCATTACTATTGTCTACTCTCTCTGTTACTTATTCAAAAAATTGAATCAGGTTGGTCAAGCAAGACTTTCCGTTTTGAAATCCTTGCTGACTATTCATTGCTATGTTTAGGTTTCTAGATGTTCTTGTATTTTCTCCTTTAGTAGGGAGTCCATTATTTTTCCTACCACCGATGTTAAGCTGACTGGTCTATAATTCCCTGGACATGTTGTATCCCCCTTCTTAAATATGGGTATTACGTTAGCTATCCGCCAGTCCTCTGGCACTACACCTTTTTCTAATGAATTCTTAAATATGTGTAGTAATGCTTCTGCTATCTCTTCCCTAGATTCTTTTAAAATGCGTGGATGCAATCCATCTGGACCAGGAGTTTTATCCTTTTTTGAGTTTGATTAGTTTATTTAATATATCCCCTCTTTTTATTTTAAATGTACTTATCTCATGATCCAATGTCATGTCAACCTGTTCTATCGCCCTGGTAAATACTGAAGCAAAATAATTATTTAATATTTCTGCCATCTCTCTATTGTTACCTGTGTCCTATGAAGAGAGATTGAGTAGAATGGGCCTTTATTCTCTGGAGTTTAGAAGAATGAGAGGTGATCTCATTGAAACGTATAAAATTCTTAGAGGGCTTGACAGGGTAGATGCTGAGAGGCTGTTTCCCCTGGCTGGACAGTCTAGAACTAGGGGTCATAGTCTCAGGACAAGGGGTAGGCAATTTAGGACTGAGATGAGGAGAAATTTCTCCACTCAAAGGGTTGTGAATCTTTGGAATTCTCTACCCGAGAGGGCTATGGATGCTCAGTCGTTGAGTATATTCAAGCCGGACATCGATAGATTTTTGTATATTAAGGAAATCAAGGGATTTGGGGATAGTGCAGGAAAGTGGAGTTGAGGTAGAAGATCAGCCATGATCTTATTGAATGGCGGAGCAGGCTCGAGGGGGCCGTATGGCCTACTCCTGCTCCTGTTATGTTTTTGCCATGCTGGACTTGAACTTCATGCAGTATCAAGCCCAATCATTTATGAGACGACCTCTACAAGGGCTGAGGGATATCATTGCTAGGGAACAAAACATTTTTTCCACTCTGTCCTCCTAGTATCAGCATTGTACACTCTCTCTGGTCAGATATGGTATAACTAGATGCAGAGTAAGGATCTCTATACTCTGCCAACAATATGCCTTAACCCGGAACCTTGGAAAAACAGTGTCCAGAAGCATCAGCCTATGCTGCACTTGTCCAAGGAGAAATGACACTGTCACATCAAGGTTATAGTAACTGACTCTGGGAGGGAATTTTAACCCCAAAAAACAGACGATTTTGGGTCGGTGTTAAAAATCTGATTCCCGACCCCAACCCGCCCACTTTGGTTTTAACGGGTGCGGGCAACCAACCCACTTCCAGGAGGCAGGTTGGCAATTTAAATATTATCATGAGGAAGCATGCCACAATTTCAAACTTAACTCTGGCCGGCCGGGTGGATCCAACGTACCTGCCTCACCAACCCCCGCGATCAGACAACACCCGATCCCCCAGGCTTCCGATCTCTGACCCCTCAGGCCTCCGATCCCACAAACCTCTGATCTATCCCTCCTTTATGACCATCCTTAAAATACCACCTTTTAGACCACACTTTTGGTCACCCCTCTTAATGTCTCCTTCTTTGGCTTGGTGTCCAATATCTGTGATTCTGTGAAACGCCTTGGAATATTTTTCTGTAAAAGGCATTATATGAATTCAAGTTGTTGTTGAGTAAAAAATAAGAGTTGGGATAAGAATGTGAAGATGGAACTGAGGGAAATATTAACCTGTTAAAAAGTAAAGTGAAGTAAGCTCTACACTAACATTTTTATAAATAATTTTGTGTAGAATGACGTGATTAACACAAAAGCTAAATATTGATGGGTACCTATGATGTTTGTGTATATATGTACTTGGGTTAATGCAGGTCCTGGCCTTGGACTGTAACAGAGACCTAAAAGCTTATTAGAATGAGAAATAATTGAAACAGACTATCATCTCCCAAAACAACTTGGGTCAAACTATTTTTAAGAATGATTTAAGAAATATTTGTAACTGACGTTTGGCAGTGTTTTTATTTCAGTTAACAAAACCCTTTTCAGGACAGGAATATTGTTTGTTCCATATATTTGCTACCTGCGCGATGTTTGTTAACATTCTTAAATATTCCTTCAATGGCTAAGATAACATGTGTTTGGATATACAGGAAACTTTTGTTTATCCGGCACCCAAATATCCGGAATTCTCGCTTAACCGGCAAAAATCATCCTCCGAAAACTCCTCTCAAATAACCGGCAATGTTGCCGAGTCGCAGTCGAGTCTCCCGCGAACGCCGAGTGCTCTGAAAACTCCCCTCAAATAACCGGCAATGTTGCCGATCCCGAGTCCGAGTCCGCGAACGCCGATTTAGTCAGTAGGGGTAGTTTTCAAAAGTGCCACTACTCGGCCTCCTGGTGCTGTCGGAAGTATACTGCACATTTCTTGATTTATTTATTTCTCTTTGTTAAAAATAGCCTCGGTAGATATAACTCTCCGTTATCTGGTACTTTCGATAAACCGGCACCATGCCGGTCCCGTCGGTGCCGGTTAATAAAGAGTTTCCTGTATTTGATTTGAGTAGAAAGGATTAAAGTTGATCACTTAATATTTGCAATTGTATTGTTTCCTTAGGTGGCTCAAGAAAGGAAATAACTGAACACTGGGAATGGATGGAGCACAATCTACTACAGACACTTTCAATCTTTGAGAATGAAAATGATATCACTACATTTGTTAAGGGTAAAGTACAGGTAACCAACCAAAACAATACTAAAACTAAATAGAAAGATGAAAGCATTGAAGAATTTATAACAGAATAACATAGAAAAATATTAAGGTAGAATACTGATATATTCAGATAAGAATGGATGTACCAATTTATTTATAACCACAATAACTTTATACTGACGCCCAACTTAGGAATGAAGATACTTTTTTGGAAATATTTGCTACAAGCAGATAGATGTATAAATAGATTTAATTCTTTTGTTTTTCTCTCTCTCTTTTAATTCATTTATTATTTTGAAAAGATAAACTTTTTTTTCTGAATTTGTATCTTGTTATTTTAATATGGTATGGCATTAAACTGAACTTACTGTTTATATTTTTATTTGAATTTTAGGGTATAATTGCAGAATACAATAAAAATAATGATGTAAAGGAGGATGATGACACAGATAAGTTTAAGGAAGCTATTTTGAAGTTTCGTAAGCTCTTTGGGATGCCAGAAGAAGAAAAGCTGGTTAACTACTACTCTTGCAGTTATTGGAAGGGTCGGGTTCCACGACAGGGTTGGATGTATCTCAGCATCAACCATCTATGCTTTTATTCATTTTTGCTGGGAAAAGAAGGTGTAGTATTCTTTTGCAGTTTATCTTCAATTTGGATAAAAAAGTAGCCAATTCACTATGTATATCATTGGAGTTTGCACTTTTCTTTTACAACTCTTAATCATTAATATATAAATTACAGCTTTTTATTCACTGCAACCCCCAATATGGAATGCTGATAAAACTTTATGAAGGTAACTAACTCAAGTAAATAAGCTAAATAGTGTGGGATCTGAATTAACAACACCCCCACCATTTCTACGTTTGTATAGAATCTGATGAGATTCAAAGGTAAGTGACTCAAGTTAATAAGCTAAACAGTGTGCGATCATAATTAACTGAGTTAAAATGACCAGATTTTATACTCTGGGTTAATGACTATGGGGCGATTTTTAACCCTACTTACTCAGCAGAAACCTGGCGGGTGGGCAGTTAAAATTGCCCTGGCTCTTAACCTATCCGAAAGCCGCCTTGATCGCAACATCTGCAATTTTAACTTGCTTCCTGAGCAGGCAGCAAGGACACACACTGGAGCCAACGGGGTCCTTCTTTACACACACATGCTATGGCCCGATGACATCATTGAGACCTGACTGTCATTTTAACTCGGGCCTGAGCGGGGAATCCACCTGGTGTTAAAATCGGGGCCATGTCTGCCGATATTACAGCTCCCTTACAACATCCATAGTGACTGCTCAGCTAAATCCCTCAATTTGTTCTCCCCATACTCAATTATTTGAACATGTTTCTTTTTAATTTAACAAAATAAAAATGCACAGAAGGACATTAAACTAAATAAATTATTGTAACTGCTTAAGTTTTTAAAGCAGTTAAATGGTAAAAATTGTTTATAAAAATACACTTTAAACCTATACATTCAATTAGTTAAGTATGACTATTTTCTAATTGGAAGAATAACCGGCTACAGACAACACAGAGCACAAGATGCATAAAGGTTTATTTTGCTGAAATAAGAACATATTACATAGGAGCAGGAGTAGGCCATTTGGCCCCTCTATCATATTATGGTCACTCTTCCCTAAAGGCCCCTTTACTACAAGGTTATTAATTAACCCTTTCTCATTGCACAATACTAGATCTAAAATAGCCTGTTCCCTAGATGGTTCCTCAACCTACTGATCTAGAAAACTATCTTGCATACATTCCATGAATTGTCCTCCACGCTATTACTGCAAATTTGTTTTGCCCAGTCTATATGTAGAATAAAGTCTCCCATAATTACTGTATTACCCTTGTTACATGCGCCTCTAATTTCCTGATTTATGCTCTGCCCTACATTACATCTACTGTTTGGCAGCCTATAAACAACTCCCACTAATTTTTTCTGCCCCTTGCTGTTTCTTAGCTCCACCCAAACTGATTCTACTTCTTGATTTTTGGAGCTAAGATCCTTTCTCTCTACTGTCTTTATCCCATCCTTTATTATCAGGGCTACCCCTCATTTTCCATTTTGCCTAGCTCGTCTAAAAATTAAGTATTCTGGAATATTTAGTTGCGAATTTTGTTGCGAATGCTTCGCGCATTCTGATATAGTGCCTTTAGCTTTGACTTATTTCTATTTTTCCCTGATGTCACCTTAGTCACTGATTCCTTATTACTTTTGTTACTCTCTCTGTCCCTTCCTGACCCACTCTGCTTATTTTTACCCAAAACTCTGCTCTAAAGCCTTGACATTTCTCTTGCTGCTTTTAAATTTCTTTCCTGAATCCTCCAATATAGTAAAATGATCATTGTCAAGAAAACAATTTATGATGGGGGGTGGGGGGGGAAATTTCCACTTGCAGGCTTCTGGTGAAACCTCTCTATCAGTTAATTATCAAATATTTACAAAATCAAGTGTTTAGATGTTTTGCTGATAAAACAGTTGTACTTTTTTATGAATGATTTTTGTTTTTATTACACTAAAGGCTTAACTAGCTATGTGAATATACTAGTTGCACTGTCATTTCGTATTGTGACAAGTGTCTAATACTAACTTTTGCAATGTAAGTAAGCTAATGATGTCTCTGATGGAAATATAAATATTTGTAAATGATGAGATTCATTTCCTCTAATTCTGTGAAGGTAATTAGGAGATAGAATTTGTTTGACATTCTCTTTGTGACAATGCACCAGTACAAAAAACAATTTGAGTTTTCCTTTTTTCTAGCTAAGTTAGTGATCCGATGGGCGGACATCACCCAGCTAGAGAAGAATGCTACACTGCTCTTTCCTGAAATGATCAAAGTGAGCACAAGATGCAGTGAACATATTTTCTCTGTCTTCCTCAATATTGGTGAAACCTTTAAACTAATGGAACAACTAGCCAATATTGCCATGAGGCAGCTTCTTGATAATGAAGGCTTTGAAGAAGACAGATCACTTCCAAGACTAAAGAAGAAGTCTCCTCAAAAGGTTTCTGTGTTAAAACGGTTAGTAATTTGGCAATTTAATTTAGAAAGATCACACTTGACTATTATGTAATTCTACCTGGAGTCAGTAAAGACCTGTGACTTGTTTTACTGTCAGTTATTTCATTATGCACCGTACAGTGCACTTTTGAGGTCAAGACACTCTAATAAAACTTCTTATTTTTCTGAAACTGAAGGGATCTTGATGCGAGAGCAAAAAGTGAGCGATACAGGGCTTTATTCCGACTTCCTAAAGATGAGCGTCTGGATGGGCACACAGACTGCACCCTTTGGACACCATTCAGTAAAATGCACGTCGTGGGTCAGATGTTTGTTTCTACTAATTATATCTGCTTCACCAGTAAGGAGGAAAACCTGTGCAGCCTTATTATTCCTCTAAGAGAGGTGTGTATGTACTAAAGCTACTTAAACTGGTCTTCTGTTAGAAAACTTTGCGGGTTTCTGGCCCACACTTGTCCTTATTAGAAGCATTTGTGGATTTATAAAAAATAGGGCAAATGATTTGTTCTGGCTCAGATCTGCTCAAAGACAAGCATTTTCAATCCCTTTGAGACTTTCATGCAAAATTGCACTACTCAAGCAGAAAATCATGCCACATGCAATGGGCTATATTTTCCTCACATTGAACACTGAGTGTATACATTTGTGCTATGTCATTCTGTAAGTAAAAGGTTAATCAGATGGTACTGCTATTGATTTACTTTTATATTCATTTCTTTATATAATTTTTAGCTTTTATCTGTTAAGTGAGTTTCTGTTCGAAGGATGGAAATGTAATCATAAGACAGGCTTGCTTTATTTTGGATACATGTGTGTTTTATTAATGTTTCAATTTAGACAGTGGGAATTAAAAGAAATACCAGACTAAGACAGTCATTGAACTTTTAGTTGGTAACAGATTCAGCAGTGGACAAACAAGCTTCCTTTGTTCCCTCAAGCCTTGAGAGAGAGACCGAGAGAGAGAGAGACAGAATGGCTGCCTCTATCCCTATATATCTTTCAGCTTTACAGAGAAACAGGAGATGACATCTTTATGACAGTTAAATCTCCCCCCAGGGCATAATGAACAAAAACATGTTTTGACCATCAATTCAAGAAGTTATAATTTCAATTGATTCCCAAGGCCTAACATTCATGTGGGATAGAAATATATTCTAGGGACTTAAACTCTCCACCTCCACGGCCACATCTGTGTAAGGAATGTGGACAGGTGAAAACGCCTCCTGTAGGGGACTTTTGTTCATTAATTTCTCTAACTGTCTTCCATCTAATGATTTGATTGACCGTTTAATCAGGGTGAAACTAAAACAAAATTGGGGAGTTGCACTCGTTAAAACTAAAGTTATTGATAAGGGACGTGGGAAAGGGATTAGGTGATGCTATAGAACATGCAAATTGTCACGTATCAGTTGTGAAAGAGGGGTATAAAAGTGGATGTTAAGAGAGATACCTCAGAATTCGTTAAGTTCTAATTAGCCTTAAAAACTTCAAGCTCAAAACTGTAATGTGTTTGGTATTCTTGGCAAAATCGCAAGGTTTTGGCGTAAGTGTATGTATCATTATTGTCAATAATAGTTATTACTGTATGCTTAATCTGTGAACATCAACAATAAATGCTGTGAATTTGAGGAGTAAATTATATGTAAGAACACACATCTTCTAAAAGGACTTGCATTTATATAGCACCTTACGCGACAGCAGGTCGTCCCAAAGCACTTTACAGCCAATTAACTACTTTTGAAGTGTAGTCACTGTTGTAATGTAGGAAACACGGTAGCCAGTTGCACACAGCAAGCTCCCACAAATAGCAATGTGATAATGACCAGATAATCTGTTTTTTGCCAGGACACCGGGGATAACTCCCCTGCTCTTCTTTGAAATAGGATCTTTTGCCTTAATTATGAACTGCACTTCTCAGTGATGATACATGTGACAATAAAATCACCTGATGCACAGACTCGTAGTTGGCATTGTCTATTGTGTGTCAATATAATTAGATATTTAATTATTGAACATCTGGAAATGTGTCCGCATCCTGTGCAGTATAACTTCAAGCGGCAGTAGCATGCATTTGGAAAGGAAATTCCTCTGACTTAAACCAAACACTATCATACTAAAGTCCAGTCGAATTCCAAGTTTGATCTATGTTACGTGGTGTCATGGGCACCTTTTTTTTAGTTTTTCTTTGATAATTAGAGTCAAACTTGTTGATGTGAGTGCAAACCAAACTGTACCTTGAAGGTTATATATATATATTTTTTTTTTTCTTAGGTGACAATAGTGGAAAAAGCAGACAGCTCGAGTGTGCTTCCCAGCCCATTATCTATCAGTACCAAGAACAGGATGACTTTCTTTTTTGCCAATCTCAAGGACCGAGACTTCCTGGTGCAAAGAATTTCTGACTTCCTACAGCAAACAACATCAAAAATTTACTTTGACAAAGAAATTGTGGGAAGTCTCAGTTCTGATGATGAGGTATGTGGAACAAAAAAATCTGTAAAGTAGGTTTTAAGAAACTAGTAACGTACATTATAATGCTAAATTCTGAAACACCAGAATCTCTTACTGTCTGAAGTTTTTGGGGGAGGTAGAAGAATATTTGAAACTATTTTAAATCAAGGATATTTTGAATTAATACTGAACAATTCACAATTTCAAAAACCTTTTCACTGAGTTTTGGACTTTTAAACTAATTTATTTCTTGTGTATAAAAGTATAGTCATATTTTTGATATTATCAAGGTATTGAAAACTATTAAATAGATATAGACTATATCAAACATGGTATGAAATAAGCTTAAAAATGTTGTTTGATTGAAGAAACATTAAAAATGGCCACAATACCAAGCTATCAATATTTACTGGTCCCTTCTTCAAAGAAATCAATCTAAAATAGCCACATTTTGTACAATCTGAAGCTATAATTAGAAGTATTATAGATTTTACAAAACTGAGAACATACTGCACAAACAAGTTCTGTAAATCAAAATTACTTTGTACTTCAGCTTGTTCAATAATAGAGTGTAGCATTTTAGAAAATGCTACGAATTACAATAGTCTAAAGTAAGAAAAAGAAACTGGTAAATACATTTTTTTGCTTTCTTATCCAGTTGATGTATGTATTCTTTGTTCACAAATAACTTGTTCTGATTTGCATAATTAATCAGAAATGTAGTGGCTGGTTGATTCTGTGAGCTAGCACAGTCTGCTTTCAAATCTGGTTCCTGTGTTTGAAAAGGCTCATTGCTTGCCTTTCTTTGAGGCTCTAAATGAAATGAGTTTCAGCATTTTCAATCAATTTCTAGGTAGCTATAACTCCACAACTGTGAACTAGATTAGATTTCTCTTCCCAGGAGATCATGACCTGGATTTTGCTGTAAGCAGCAAAGGAACAGCGCTCGCTGTTCACTACACTGACAGCTAGCCACTGAGTTTTTGGGGGCTTTTGAGCGGAGACTTGCTGCCATCGGGTGTCTGAGCCAGAGCGGCATTTTCTACAGGGGATCGGTGGTGTCTGTGAGCAGAGCAAGATACAGTGAGGCTCTTCAACCAGTCATATTGAAGAATCCCCACTGAGACACGCAGAGTTTAAACCAGGAATTATAAATTAGATTTAAATCATGTACAGAAAGCGAAACAAAGATTGGGAAAGAAAGATGGGATTAAGAGAGAGACAGAAAAAATAACAAAAGAAATTTAATTTTAATAAATCTCCAACACTAATTACATTCTGAAGGAATGAGACTCCACGTTTGTAAAATTAAATTTTCAGGGCCAGAGAGGTTGTTTGACAGTAATAATGTCTGATTACGCCCTTTAAAATTCACTTACACCTGAATGCACCAGTCCCAACATTTTCTGGCTTGTCTAGTGGGTAAGTACCGCAACTTCACGCCCTTACATGGATTTCATTGTCGAGTATCTTGGCGAAGAACTGTTATAGCGCAGCCTGTGGAGGAGCAGGGTAACTCGGACCGCAACTTCCAGATTACCGTGTTTAACTGCGCATGTTGCTGTCCGATTTACTCCACAATAACAGTGAGCGCTGTTAGCCTCATCGTTATTCTCAATGCAAAATCCGGGCCCATAAGTTCTTTTGAGTACAAGAAAAGGAAAAATTCAGTGAGTTTGGCCTTGGGCCATGTTGTTGGACAAAGTAAAGGGAGCAGTCGGTAGTTTATCTGCATATTTTTAATTACAGGCAAACCATATACTGCTGCTTTCTGCCAGTGCCTTCCGAAATCCTGTGAATAATACAATAGTAACATCTGTAATTTATTGGATAAATATTGTATGGTTGTGCAATAAAATTACCTGATAGATTATGATAATTGGGGCTGATGTTTATTTAAGCATAGAAGTAACTTCCTCTATAAACTTTTCCAAGCTTTGTCTTGTCTGCAGTAAAATATTGGAACACTCAAGTTCACTGTTTCTTCAAAGAGTTTGTTTTAAATTAACATGTATTATTATTGAATACGTTCATTTAAAGCAACAAAGGCTTATCTGAGCAACATGATCTACAATTGAACAATTTGTCAATTATTTGCCTTCCAGGTATTTTCAAGACAAAGCAGTATCATTTCAGGTAGCCCACAGAGAAGTCTTAGTTCCACCTCAGACACAGATGGAGAGCGCCAGTTGAATCTGAATGGAAATAGTGTTCCAATAGCCACGCAAACACTCATGACAATGTACCGTCGAAGATCACCCGAAGAATTCAATCCCAAAGTGGTACATATTGTTTATTGATGTGTTTATATAATTACCTGTTCTTTATTAACATGCACATTTGTATTGTTGCTGTTTTGATATTAAGTTCATACACACTTCGCAAGTTAAATTCAATGAATTTCTTTTTGTCTGATATGATCTGGTCTGGTGTACAGCAATGAGAGTGAAGTAATAGAGAATTATACACATGTAGTTCCTGAATTAAAGGAATAGATGTCCATCAGGATAACTCTGCACCAGCCCCCCCCCCACCCCAATACATCTGTAAGGACATGCCTCAGCTGTACTCTGTGTCTCCACCATGACAGCACATCGAACTCAGGAGCTCATATGAATTGTGGTGCAGACTTGCATCCTACCACTTCACAGCATGTTGGAACAGCTTTGAGTTATAGCACTGCACTGGAAAACTATATTGGCTTCTACAAAACTGAAATTCAAACTTGGAAATAGGACTACAGAGTCATCACTATTTTAGCCCGTTATTCACAGCAGGGTGCCTTTTTAAAAAAAAAGACATGGGGGGTGGTGTGAGGTGACTGATGAAGAAATTTGGTTAAGGAACTCTAAAGGTGGCTCAATTGTGCAACTAATTTTATGTAAACTTTACTGCCATAAATATTACATTCAATTGTATTAAAATGCTGCTAAAATAGCTAGTGTTAGTTGTGGCTTTTTGATACTCATGTAATTCATAAATAAAAATCCAAACCTGGAAAGTTCACATTGCACATGTTCAATCATACTATCGAGAATTTGGAACGTTACTGATTTATTACATTGTATTTGACAATTAGGCAAAGGAACTAATGAAGGAACAGTCCTGGAAAATCCACTTTGCTGAATATGGCCGTGGAGTGTGCATGTATCGCACGGAGAAGACCCAGGAGCTTGTACTGAAAGGCATTCCTGAAAGCATGAGGGGGGAACTTTGGCTACTGTTCTCAGGTGTGCAAAGGCAGATGATTAGATCTCCACTGAACTTGTACTGTTTTTTGAAAATTCCATTAAGATTACTTGGCAAAATAGATCTTCATTAAACAGAAAAGTTCTGTATTGTTCCTGTCTAATTTAGAGTTTATTTTATTGCAGTCTTTTTACATCTTTTTTAATCCAATGGTTAATCATTGAATATGTCTAAAATTATGTAATACAATATATATTTATTATGGGCATTGCATAGGTTACATAGGCACGACAATAACATTCAAAATAACAGTGGAGTTTTAGGATTGTACTATTGAAGTCTTATTTTAAGATTATTACATGGATTTTATATTAAGACAAATTAATGTTTAAGATTATGTGGCTATCTACAAAATATGAGTTTGATTCAGTGGATTGAGTTCAAGTCATATCGTAGCCTGACATGATTCAAACTTGGTTGCCCTCAGTGGGTGAGATGCTAGATAAACATTGACAAAATTGAGTTCAAGTTGATCATGTTTAAAAGAGGAAATAATAGACAACATTTGTGCATTGCATCCCAAACTGGAACCATGCAGAGTTTTGAGTTCTCTTGCCATTCCTTTTTTTTTTCCACTCCTCCACCATTTTTACACATCATAATGGCCAGTTTAAGAGGAATACACTGAAGCCTAGAAACTTGTTTTCCGAGCTTGGCAACATCCTGAGGTAAAATATAGAATGTGTGTTCATTTGGTGTAATTTAAAATCTCTCCTTTGCCTTCAGGTGCCATTAACGAGATGGCCACCCATCCTGGATATTACTCTGATTTGGTGGAGAAATCCATTGGAAAGTATAACCTAGCCACAGAAGAAATAGAGCGGGATTTACACCGCTCACTTCCTGAGCATCCAGCATTTCAGAATGAGATGGGAATTGGTGCTCTGCGAAGAGTACTCACTGCCTATGCTTTCCGAAATCCTAACATAGGATATTGCCAGGTAAATAATATTGTAGTGCAACAGTGATGTACTTGAACTGGCAAAACCTTTAACAAAGACAATGATGGTGTTTAATTTGCTCAGAATCCTGGTGCTTAAATATCTTATTTTGTCATGAAGTATAAAGAGCCTACTGAAACTCATAACTTGTTGGATGATGTAGAAGAAAATAAACATTCTCTCAGTGATTCAGTGAGTAAATGCATCGCTTGATGTAAAGTCCTAGATTTGACATCCAGGTAAATTTTCCAGTTTGTGCTTCCAGAGCAAACCTTGCACACTGGGAGAATGTAATAGGAAATTGCATGTGCAGCCCATGATTGAGCTCATGTCTGGCAATGCTGCTGGAAACTCATGAGCTGTGTACCTGTGATTTCCCAATATGCAATCCCAGCAGACAAGTCATCACATCAGGAGCACACAGTCAGAAATCTTATTCTCTAATCTGCAGTGAATTAGATTATTTCAACTGAAGTGCTACTGAAACTGTTGTGATTGGTCTCAGTGGGAATGATTTCCAGTTGTATGGATATTAAAGCAGCTTAGAGGAATTTCTAGTACTAAAATGTTGCAATTGCCACTGAGGCCAAATGCAAAATAAGTAGCATCTCTGCTTAGCTAAGAGTAGATTCATTATTGGAGTTGGGGTTAATCAAATACATGACCTCAATGAAGTGCTGTGTGTGCTTGTGCATGCTAATGGCATTGATGTGCATTGCTGGAAGTTCAGACAGTAAAGGTGCAAAATTAAATTGAAAAGGGAAGCAGATATCCATATTTTCTTGATTTGGAATTGATCATTGTAATCAAATGGTTAATAAAATTCAAAGATATGTATGATCTCCTGGACTAAATCCAACCATCTCCAGAGCAGGAAACATGTACATGGACCATATCTCTTTTATATTTAAAAAAGAAAATATCTAAAAATTAAACAATGCTGAAAGCAGTTTCAATAAGGTGGTATGGAAAAAAGTTGAATCTGATTGTTGATGGTTCAAGAGAACCTGATGCACCTAAATGAAGCAATCTTGGGGCCCAACAAGATGGATCACTCAGTTAATCAAAAATCTTCACCAGGAAATTTGAGGTTAGAATTTTTCCCTTTACAAAATAGTAGAATATAGAACAGACTCTCATCTAAAGTAGCTAATGCTGTGTTTGATTAACTTGTTTAAAAGGAAGCTGAACAAGTATGTGGTTGAGAACAGGATTGAAGGATAAGCCTAGCTATATGATCAAATAGTCTGGCTCTAACCTACTGGTAAGAGTATAGATCAGAGTATTTTCTAAATGGTGAAAAGCTCGGAACTGTGGAGGAGCAGAGAGATTTAGGGATCCGAGTACAGAAATCACTAAAAGCTAGTGACAGGTACAAAAAATAATTTAAAAGGCTAATTGAATTTTGGCCTTTATGTCAAGGGGCTGGAATACAAAGGGGTGGAAGTAATGTTAGTTATATAAAGGTCTGGTTAAACCCCATTTAGAGTACGGCGTTCATTTCTGGGCACCGCATCTCAGGAAGAATATATTGGACTTTGTGCGCTGCACCCCCTCATTCACCAGAATGATACTGCAGCTAAAAAGGTTAAATTATGACGACAGGTTACATAGACTAGGCTTGTATTACCTTCAGTATAGAAGACTAAGGAGTGATCTAATTAAGGTGTTTAAGATGATTAAAGGATTTGATAGGGTAAATAGAGATAAGCTATTTCCTCTGGTGGGGGAGTCCAGAACAAGTGGTCATAACCTTAAAATTAGAGCTAGGCCGTTCAGGAATATAGTCAGGAATCGCTTATTCAGACAAAGGGTGGTGTAAATCTGCAACTCTCTCCCCTAAAAAGTTGTTGAGGCTGGGTCAATTGAAAATGTCAAAACTGAGATTGATAGATTTCTATTAGGTAAAGGTATTAAGAGATATGGAACCAAGGCTGGTAGATGGAGTTAAGATACAGATCAGCCATGATCGAATTTCATGGCAAAGAGGTTCAAGGGGTTTGAGTTGTGTATAATTATTAATGCACAAATTGGTGAGCTCAAGGTACAAATTGCTATGAGGGCATGGTATGATAGTAACAGAGGTGTGTCTTAGGCTAGGGCAGGACAGGGACCTGAACATTCTTAGTTAAAAATATTAACATTGGTAGTAGGAAAAATAATAGAATCCCTACTAAAGGAGAAACTAAAAATATAATAATGAATAGTCAGCATGGATTTCAAAAGGGAAAGTCTTGCTTGACCAACCTCATTGAATTCTTTGAAGAGGCAACAGAGAGCGTAGATCAGGGTAATGCAGTAGATGTAATTTATCTAGATTTCCAAAAGGTCTTCGATAAGGTGCCACATTATAGACTAATGAATAAGATCAGATCATACAGAGTCAGGGGACAAGTAGCAGAATGGAAAGCTAGTTAGCTTCAAGACAGAAAGCAGAGAGTAGGGGTAAAGGGTAGCTATTCACAGTGGCAGAGGTGGAAAGTGGGGTCCCACAAGGATCAGTGCTGGGACCAATGTTGTTCACAATTTATATTAATGATTTAGACTTTGGAATCAAAAAGACAATTTCTAAATTTGTGGATAATACCAAATTGAGGAGGATAGTTAATACTGAGGAGGACTGCAACAAATTACAAAACTGCATTAACAAACTTGCAGAATGGGCAAGTAATTGGCAAATGAATTTCAACATATAAGTGTGAGGTAGTATATTTTGGTAAGAAAAATAAGGAGGTCACATATTACTTGGAAAATAAGAATCTAAATGGGGTAGAGGAGCAAAGGGATCTCTGAGTACAAATACACAAATCACTAAAAGTAGTGATGCAGGTTAATAAGGCCATAAAAAGCAAAGCAAGCACTAGGGTTTATTTCTAGAGGGATAGAATTAAAAAGTAGAGAAGTTTTGCTAAACTTATATCGAACACACTTGGAGTACTGTATACAATTCTGGTCATCTTATTATCAAAAGCCTAGAGGCACTGGAGAGGGTGCAAAGAAGATTTACAAGGCTGATACCAGAAATGTGAGGTTATACCTATCAGGAAAGGATGAACAGGTTAGGTGTCTTTTCTCTTGAAAAGAGAAGACTGAGGTGTGACCTAATAGAGGCCTTTAAAATTATGAAAGGTTTTGATAGAGTGGATACAGAGAGTGTTTCCATTACAACAGTGACTCCACTTCAAAAGTACTTCATTGGGTGTAAAGCACTTTGAGACGTCCGGTGGTCGTGAAAGGTGCTGTATAAATGCAAGTCTTTCTTTCCACTCGTGGGAAGAGCAAAACTAGAGGCCATCAATACAAGATAGTCACCAAGAAATCCAATAGGGAATTCAGAAGAAACTTCTTTACCCAGAGAGTGGTGAGAATGTGGAACTCACTACCACAGGGAGTGGTTGAGGCGAATGTATAGATGCATTTAAGGGGGGCTATTTAAGCATATGAGTGAGAATGGAATGGAGGGTTCTGCTGATAGTTAGATGAGGAAAGCCGGGAGGAGGCTTGAGTGGAGCATAAATGCCGGCATGGAATGGTTGGGCCGAATAGGCTATTTCTGTGCTGCATATTCTATGTAATAATCAGGAAGGATAGAGTAGGAAAAAAGGGAGGAGAGGTGGTAATGTTCATGAAAGAATCCATTACAGCGCTAGAATATAGAAATGATCTAGGAAATGGTGCAAAAGCCATATTTTGCAGCCCCTACGGGTGCATACGAGGTGCGCATGCGCCCATAAAGGCCGGAACATGCGATCTGTCAAGAATTTTTTTGACTGATCCAACGCATCCCCGGGAAAAGGGCATACGCGGGCGGAGAGTTGGGCTATTTGCCCAACTTCTGCCCAGCGAATGCCCGTGAAATTCTTGTGCCTGGTAAAAGGCCTGCTTTAACCAGCGTAAGAGTTTAAAAAAAAAAAAATACATTTTTATCAATCATTAATACATTAAAAAACCTGTACAATAAGGTAAGTTTACTTTTAGCCCCTTTAAAACATTTATTTAAAAAAAAAATTGTTTTAAATATTTAATTAAATGGCATTTTAATTATTTTAAATATGTAATTTTTAAAAATTTATTTGAGATGTAGATTATTTTTTGGGGTACTCCCATTCATGCTTATGGGGTTTCCGTACATAGAGAATCCCCATAAGCATGAATAAGGATTCCCTTCTTTCATTCGTTGGGCTGACCCACGTGATCCATGGGGTGCTTGCGAACCACGTGGGCCTCTACCCGTGGGTACCTGGAGAGGCCCAGGACCACGAGTCTCCATACCTCCCGGACCACCAGGTACGCGGACATTTTATTTGCAGATCGGAGGCATTTCCCGCAGGAAGCCTCCGACTGCAAATTCAGGGCCACTATGTTAGAGTTACGGAATAAGAAGGGAACTGATGCACTTTTGGGGGTCCCCCAAATAGTGGAAAGGAGTTAGAAGATGAGATGTAGATTTAGAGAAATTAGTGCAAAATGCAGGAACAACAGGGCTACAATAATGGATGACCTTTAGTCAAACAAGAAACGAGGCAGTGCTGGATCTAGTTCTAGAAGTGGGCCAAGTAGGTAATATAAGGATAGAGGAACAATTAGTAAGCAGGAGCCATAACATAATTAGGTTTAATATAAAACATTAAAGGAGAGGGAACAATCAAAGATAAAGGTGCTTAATTGGCAAAAACAAATTTCAGTGAGATAAAAAGGGAACTAGGCTAGTTAAACTGGAGGAAAAATAAGACTGCACAAACAATGGGAGTTGTTCAAACATGAAATAATCATGATACAGACTGAACATATTCCCACAGAAAGTAAAGGTGCTGCAGCAAAAGCTAGGAGTTCCTTGGATGTGTAGAAAAGATAAAATTAAAATGAGACTTAAGCATCTGGCAAACCTAGGGCAAAAAAAATCAAGCCTGATTTAGAAAATATTGAGGTGAAGCTAAAATCAGATACACAAATCTTTAAAAGTAGTAAGATAGGTTGATAAATCTGCATAGAAAAAAAAATATGGAATCCTAAGTTTTGTAAATAGGGGTAAGAGATAAGGTTAAACCTATATAAATCATTGATTCAGCCACAGTTGGAATATTATGTCCCGTTTTGGGCACCTTACTGTAGGCAAGATGTTCAGGTCATAGAGACGGTATTTAAGAGATTCGCTAAGATAATACTAGGGATGAGAGGATTTAGTTATGAGCAAAGAGGGGGTTTAAACTAACTTGGCAGGGGGATGGGATACGGAGTGGAGCTATAGTAGGGGGTGATGCACAGCCAAATATAGAGGAAAAAACAAGTCAGCCTGGAAGGCAGAGCAAATATGTAACGGCACAAGGGAGTATGGCAAGGCTGGATGGCATTTATTTTAATGCAAGGAGTCTTGCGAGTAAGGCAGATGAATTGAAGGTATTGATGAACACATGGGAGTATGATATTGTTGCTATCACAGAGACATGGTTGAGGGAGGGTCAGGACTGGCAGCTCAATATTCCGGGGTATAGAATCTTCAGGCGAGACAGAGGGGGGTGTAAAAGAGGAGGGGGTGTCGCAATATTAATCAAGGAGTCAATTACTGCTGTAAGGAGGGATGATATCTTAGCAGGTTCCTCTAATGAGGCCATATGGGTAGAACTTAAAAACAAAAAGGGGGCAAGCACTTTGCTGGGAGTGTACTATAGGCCCCCAAACAGTCAGGGGGAGATAGAGGAACAGATATGTAGGCAAATCTCAGAAGTGTAGAAATAATAGGGTAATAATAGTAGGGGATTTCAACTTCCCCAATATTAACTGGGATAGTCAGAGTGTGAAAGGCTTAGAGGGTGCGGAATTCTTAAAGTGCATCCAGGAGAGCTTGTTGAGCCAGCATGTAGAAAGTCCAACAAGAGAGGGGGCGGTACTGGACCTAATTCTAGGGAATGTAGCCGGGCAAGTGGTAGAAGTGTCAGTAGGAGAGCATTTTGGTGACGGTGACCATAATTCGGTGAGATTTAAGGTAGTCATGGAAAAGGACAAAGATGGACCGGAAATAAAGGTTCTAAATTGGGGGAAGGCCGATTTTAATATGATACAGCAGGATCTGGCCAAAGTGCACTGGGATCAGCTACTTGTAGGAAAATCCACATCAGAGCAGTGGGAGTCTTTCCAGAAAGGAAATAGAGAGAGTACAATGGCAACATGTTCCCGTAAAGGTGAAGGGTGGGACCAACAAGCCCAGGGAACCCTGGATGTCAAGGGATATACAAGAATGGATTAGGAAAAAAAGGGAGGCTTTTGGCAGATACAAAGGACTAAAAGCAGTGGAAGCCCTAGAGGAGTATAGAAAGTGCAGGGGGGTACTTAAAAAGGAAATTAGGAGAGCGAAGAGGGGGCATGAAAAAACACTGGCGGGCAAAATAAAGGAAAATCTCAAGGTGTTTTATAAGTATATTAAGGGCAAGAGGATAACCAGGGAAAGAGTAGGGCCCATTAGGGACCAAAGTGGCAATCTGTGTGTAGAGCCGGAAGATGTAGGTGAGATTTTAAATGAATATTTTGCATGTGTGTTCACTATGGAGAAGGACGATGTAGACATAGAAATCAGGCAGGGGGATTGTGATATACTTGAACAAATTAGTATTGAGAGGGAGGAGGTACTGGCGGTTTTAGCGGGCTTAAAAGTGGATAAATCCCCAGGCCCTGATGGGATGTATCCCAGGCTGCTGTGTGAGGCAAGGGAGAAGATTGCAGGGGCTCTGACACAAATTTTCAGAACCTCTGGCCACAGGGGAGGTGCCAGAGGACAGGATAACAGCTAACGTAGTACCATTATTCAAGAAGGGTAGTAGGGATAAACCAGGGAATTACAGGCCAGTGAGCCTAATGTCAATGGTAGGGAAATTATTGGGAAAAAATTGTGAGGGACAGAATTAGTCTCCACTTGGAGAGGCAGGGATTAATCAGGGATAGTCAGCATGGCTTTGTCAGGGGGAGATCATGTCTGATCAATTTGATTGAATTTTTTGAGGGGGTGACTAGGTGTGTGGATGAGGGTAGTGCAGTTGATGTAGTCTACATGGACTTCAGTAAGGCTTTTGACAAAGTCCCACATGGGAGACTGGTTAAGAAGGTAAGAGCCCATGGGATCCAGGGCAATTTGGCACATTGGATCCAAAATTGGTTTAGTGGCAGGAGGCAGAGGGTGATGATCGAAGGTTGTTTTTGTGACTGGAAGCCTGTGTCCAGTGGTGTACCACAGGGATTGGTGCTGGGTCCTTTGCTGTTTGTAGTGTACATTAATGATTTAGATATGAATGTAGGAGGTATGATCAATAAGTTTGCAGATGACACGAAAGTTGATGGAGTGGTAAATAGTGAGGAGGGAAGCCTCAGGCTACAGGACGATATAGACGGGATGGTTAGATGGGCAGAACAGTGGCAAATGGAATTTAACCATGAAAAGTGTGAGGTGATGCATTTTGGGAGGACTAACAAGGCAAGGGAATACACAATGAGTGGTAGGACTCTAGGAAGGACAGAGGATCAGAGGGACCTTGGTGTGCATGTACATAGATCCCTGAAGGCAGCAGGACAGGTAGATAAGGTGGTTAAAAAGGCATGTGGGATACTTGCCTTCAATAGCCAAGGCATAGAATATAAGAGCAGGGAGGTTATGGAGCTGTACAAAACGCTGGTTAGGCCACAGCTGGAATACTGTGTGCAGTTCTGGTCGCCACACTATAGGAAGGATGTGATTGCATTTGAGAGGGTGCAGAGGAGATTCACCAGGATGTTACCTGGGCTGCAGTGCTTCAGCTATGAAGAGAGACTGGACAGGCTGGGGTTGTTTTCCTTAGAGCAGAGAAGGCTGAGGGGGGACCTGATTGAGGTGTACAAAATTATGAGGGGCATAGATAGGGTAGATAGAAAGGAACTTTTCCCCTTAGTAGAGGGGTCAATAACCAGGGGGCATAGTTTCAAGGTAAGGGGCAGGAGGTTTAGAGGGGATTTGAGAAAAAACTTTTTCACCCAGAGGGTGGTTGGAATCTGGAACTCACTGCCTGAAAGGGTGGCAGAGGCAGGAACCCTCACAACAGTCAAGAAGTATTTAGATGAGCACTTGAAACGCCATAGCATACAAGGCTACGGACCAAGTGCTGGAAAATGGGATTAGAATAGACAGGGCTTGATGGCCGGCGCGGACACGATGGGCCGAAGGGCCTCTTTCTGTGCTGTATAACTCTATGACTAGAGAAATTGGGGCTCTTTTTCACGGAATAAAGAATGTTAGGACATTTGATAGAAGTGCTTAAAATTATGAAGGTTTCAATAAGACATAGTGGGAAATATTGGGTTGTAATTTGCGACACCCACTGGTGCGTACGAGGTGCACACACACCCGTAGAGGCCGCACAAGTTCCGGGTTTAGGCATGTGAAGCGCATGCGCTAAAACCCTGAACTTGCAATCATCGTGGCCATCCCCGGGAACAGGACGTTCGCGGGCGGAGAGTTTGCCCAACTTCTGCGCAGCAAATGCCCATGAAATTCTTACACCTGGTAAAAGCAGGTGTACGGCCTGCTTTGAGAGCTTTAAAAAACATTTTAAAAAAAGTCATTCATTTAAACATTAAAACACATGTACAATAAGGTACGGTTATTTTATCCCCTTTAAAACATTTACATTTATTTTTCAAAAAATTAAATTTTGTTTTAAATGTAAAATGTTAAATGTTTTAAATTATTTTGTATTTTAAATATGTAATTAAAAAAATGTTTTTTATTTGTAATGTTAAATGTATTTTTTATGTCATCCCCATTCATGCTTATGGAGGCTCCGTACATATGGAATCTCCATAAGCATGAATGGGGATCCCCTTCTTTGGTTGGGCCAGCCTACGTGAGCCCAGGGAGGCTTGCAAACCGCATGCGCCCCAGGGATAGGTGGGCCTCTATGCAGTCTGCGTGGATCCTGAGGCAGAAAGTAAGATCGTAGATTTTTTTCTGGTCCAAGGCATCCACCCACGGGAAGCCTCCGACCGCAAATTTAGCCCCATTATTTTCACTGGTTAATGGGTTCGTAACAAATTAGATTTTCATATAAAGGACAAAGAGAGGTTAGGAGATTTTTTTATGCAGAGGGTTGTTGGGATATTAAAAAGCCCTACCAGAAACAGTGATGGAAGTAGAATCCATAATAAGTAAAATGGATAAATATTTGAAAGAGAAAAATTTAAAAAGGTATGTGGAAAGTCAGGACTAAGTGGAAAGCTGTTCAGAGAGCCAGAATGATAGCTTCCTTCTGTGCTGTAAAATTCTGTGGTTCTATTCAATGGTAACTGATTTTGTTAAATATTAATTTTCATGAGTTCAAAAAATCCAACCTACTAAGCATTTAGTAACTTTTTACTACTGCCTTACTGAATAATGTCTATATGTACACATACAGGCAATGAACATTGTCACTTCAGTGCTGCTACTGTACGCAAAAGAGGAGGAAGCTTTCTGGTTGCTAGTTGCACTCTGTGAACGGATGCTGCCAGACTACTACAACACTAGAGTGGTTGGTGAGTGTTGCTTAGTTTCTGAAAGTGCAAACATTGAATTTTGACAGCAAAGAACACAATTTTTCATGTTAAATTTTGTCAAATTTAACCTGATTTGTGAATTAAGGAGACATTGTTGTCTCTGTAAAATTGTTCAGGCAGATCTTTTTAAGCAATGTTTATCAACACCAGCACAAAGATGTAAACTGTGAAATTTTTGCATCATTCATGACTGGCATTGTTGCATTATTTCTTTATTCTGGCCCGAAAATTAGACCTAATACGCGAGAGTACGCACTGTGTACTCTCGCATATTAGTTCCAGAATTGCCGGTTTCCTGCATGCACTGCGCATGCGCGGGAAACCGGCACTTCGTGTATTGCAAAGGGGGCGGTTCCTAAGTGAACCGCGTGCGCGCTACAGGCTGCGCGCACGCAGTGCACTTAGTTTTTTTTTCAGGTTTGAACGCGCAGGTAAGTGGTGAAGATTTTACACATAAAGAAAGCAGGCGTAGGACCCCCTTTTAACAAGGTAAGTAGTTAATTAAGTGTTATTTTAAATTTTTTTCAACAGGTTTATCTTTTTTAGAGACTTTAAAGAAAGGTAAGTTTATTTTTATAACTTTTAAAAAGATTTTACATTTTTTCAAAAATTTCATTTTTTGTTTAAAGTGGTTAATTTATTTAACTATAGTTATTTTATTAATGTGATGGCTTTTTTTTTTAAATTTAATTGAGGTTTAGCTGTTCTTTTGGGGGCTTGTAGTATTCATAGCTTTGACAGCCCTTGCTGTCAAAACTATGAATGAAAGATTGTGTGCTGCCATTGGCTCTAACTGAATCACGTGATCCCAGAGCGCGCACGAACTAATTGCGCCTCTGGGACACGCAAGCACTGCACGCTGGCAACAGGGAGAGGCCCTGAAACTGAAGTTCGTGTGGGCCCGAAACAAAAAGGTAGGCGCGGAGTGCGATATCGCAGGGAATCCTTACCCCCGCGGGAACCATCGATGTTTAATTTCTGGGCCAATGTCTTTAAAAATGAGGAAAATATACTTGCTTCATTCAGAACTGAACAATTACTGTTCCCTCTAAGTTGCACATTAAGTATCTCTGGTATTTGTCAATCTATATCTAGCATACTAAAATTTTAAATCTGCATGAACCTTCCATCAACTTTTTCCATTATAAGCGTCTATGTCCACATTTATAATGGAAACTATGGCCCGGAATTTACGGTCAAGATGACAGTGAACTGGTAGCGTTTGATGGCATTCTGCCTCTGAAACTGACTGCTACTTCGGGATTTGGCACATGCAATCCTGAAGTTGCAGTCTGTCATTCAGAGCTCCAACACAGGCCCCCCCCCCTCCCCTGAACAGTCAGTATAATCACCCAAATCAGGGAAACTGACGAAAGCTTCGGTTCTTCTGCAATAAGTACACTGTTAAATTCCCCACTAAAAATTAGACCCAAAGGGATTAGGTGTAACTGGGGTTTTAACATCATATTGACTGCTAAACAAAGGTTAAGGGCCTGAAAAACTAATTTTAATTTTATGCAGTGTGAAATTTGTCCATTTTAATAAAAATTTAAAATTTTAAGAAATCAAAAATGTTTTTAACCTTTTTTACATTTTTTTCATCTTTATTTCAGGTTTGCATTTTCCCCATGTGAGAGCCCCAATCTTTGCTTTGCTCTCTAACATTTTTTAAAAGTTCAAATTTTAAGAGCTTACTCACTTCCTTGTTCGCTGTCTTAGAATTCTGCGTTTTGATTGGCTGCTTAGGCAGCTTGTTGACGTCACAGCAGTTCGCACAAGGGGATCCCCACTAACCTCCGTTGATTTGAATTGAATGCATGAAAACCCAAAGTTCTTGCCATGGGGATCGTGAGATCCTTGTGCGAATCGCACTTCAGGGCCAGCAGCAAATGCCTTCACTTCACCGCTGACCGCAAATTCCGGGCCAAAGTATGTAAGCTTGTCATACAGTAATTATACCCTCCTACCAATGACGATGCTGTAACTCCTCAGTTCTGCATCTACCAGCTCCTCAGCCCATATTGCAGAGAACGTACTATACTCCAACCAGCTCTATTTCTCTGCTTCTCAAGTTATCTAAATAATATGATCTCAAAGTATATCTATTATATAAAAATAAATAAGGACAGAATTTATGACTTTAAAATGGGGACTGAATTCTGTATGTGTGCCATGCTCCAATTATCCTCTGCCCTCTAACCCTACTTCACCTTGACTCTGTGTGCAACCCCATGGTAATTCAACTTGTTATTTTGAGCTTGGTTCTGCATTTTGGGCATCACTGTCATTGGGAAAGAGCCTGTCCTCTGTATTTAGCTGTCTGCTGTCTACCTCTGGCAAACCCAGCTCAGAATTTTTCCTAGTAGAAATCGTAAGTAGACTCACCTAGAAACACAGCAATGTCTGTTGATCCAATTTGTCGTCTTCATTTTGTGCTCTTTATATCGTAACCAAATTTACACCCACACAGACCTAAATTTAGCATAAAAATCTCATTCTAGTTCAGTGGCAACACCTTCACTCAGGACATGAAAGGAGGTAATTCAGTGCTGGGTGAGGTGTTGACATTAATTATTTGATGCTACAGACACTGAAGCCACTTTAAATTGTAGAAAGGCTGTTTCAAGAGCAGTTCCGCTGATCCAACTTTTGTCCTGCTGCTGTTCAAAACCACCAGATTTTAACAGTAGTAAGGGCAAAAGACGTGACCAAAAACAACCATTACTAGGCTGAATTTTTGAAGTGCTCCTGCTTCAATACAAATAGTGAAGGAATTTTACTACTATTCATGTGTACAGAATTTCTCCAGTAATTTGGGGCCAGAGAAAATAAGAGTTTAAGGAAAGAAGTTTAAAACAATTGTATCATACTTGTTTCGGAGGAGTTTTAAAAATGTTTTTCCTTGGCATCTGTAATTTCCCCAGTTGCTCAGGAAACTCAACACAGGTGAATAGTAATAAAACTGCTTTCCAGGAGAGAGGGAGCACTCTGAAAATGCCTCGGCCCTCCTGAACCGAAACGTATAGATACATTTAAGAGGAGGCTAGACAAGCATATGAGGGAGAAGGGAATAGAGGGTTATGCTGATAGATTTAGATGAGGAAAGATGGGAGGAGGCTCGAGTGGAGCATAAACGTCGGCATGGACTGGTTGGGCCGAATGGCCTGTTTCTGTGCTGTATATCCTATGTAATCCTATGTAAATGGGGCACAAAATGTTGAAATCTGCATTTGATTTAAAAATATGTACCATAAATTCTCATAAGATGTGTCAACTTTCAATGTTCATAAAATATTCAAGCATAATTTTAATTTAGCGGCTTTTACCTATGTTTTATTTTTACTTTATATCTTTCTAGTATTTACAAATGCACAAATTGAATCAGATATTCAAGAAGACCAATATAGAATTGTTTTCTTTTTAAATTTTTGTTGTTTCTACTTTTCCCTTGCATACAAAAGTGATGACAGGAAAAGGCTCATCTAGCCTATCCCATGTAGTTGTGATGCCCTATGCATCACAATAAATATATATATATATACTCGCTATCCACCCAGAGCCATGTAATCTCCTGGGAGTGGCAAAAAAAGATTTAAAAATCTAGGCCAATTAGGGAAAAAAATGTGGAAAATATATTGCACTACAAATATTTTGCTTTGTAATGTAAACTTAAACCAGTTATTCCAAAGATTTAATGTTGTTTATTCTGTTGCTGCTTTTTGTAGGAGCATTGGTGGATCAAGGTGTATTTGAGGAACTTACCAGGGATTATGTGCCACAGCTTTATGACTGTATGCAATATTTGGGTGTTATCTCCACCATCTCGCTCTCCTGGTTCCTCACTCTCTTCCTCAGTGTAATGCCTTTCGAAAGTGCTGTTGTTGTTGTGGACTGCTTCTTCTTTGAGGGAATTAAAGTGATCTTTCAACTCGCTCTTGCTGTGCTGGATGCTAATATTGACAAGCTGTTGAATTGTAAGGATGATGGAGAGGCCATGACTATACTTGGAAAGTGAGTTCATTTTAGTTGCACTTTTTTGGTTATCAGTTTGTTGTAACAATTCTGCAATAAAGTGGGGTGAATAAAATTTCTAAAATTGGATTCCAGAAAAATTATTTCGGGTTAGGATACAGGTAGATATATTTTCAGTAGTCTTAATTGAAGCAAGATTCCCATGTGTAATAATTCATTTTAACAGAAATCTATCCATCGCTCAGTTTGACCCGACACACGAGATAATTGTACCAAATAATTCTTTAAAGATGGCAAAAGTGGAACTTACTTTGGGCTCTGTTTATTGTAATTTCCACCTGCACTAACACTGATGATAAATGCATCGATGAACCTTGGATATGTGCTCTTTTTATTATTAATATTAAAAACTTAATTGTAATAAAATGGGGAGAAATTACTGCTTACAGTGTAAGGTCTTATATTGGAAGAGAAATGAATTGGAATTTAAATACTAGAAGGCTGCAGGAAATTGAAATTTCAGGTGTCTGGGAACTGTCCCTCCTCATTACATGATCTGTGATGGTCAATTGTCATGAAAACAGAAGTCCATCTCCCCAATTTAGACACACGTCAGCTTTAATTTTGTTTATTTAATGAGATGAAGAATTTCACAGCATGAACTCTTTTTGTTCTCTAGATACTTGGACAGTGTGACAAACAAGGACAGCACATTGCCACCCATCCCTCATCTTCATTCTCTTCTCAGTGACGATGGGGATCCTTACCCTGAAGTTGATATCTTCAAACTAATCAGGAGCTCATATGATGTGAGTAACCGAGTGTTCAGTCATACCTAATGCGAAATCTGATTTGGGTAAATGGGTCTGCGGTGGTTGAGGATTTTTATTGAATGCTGTTGATGTCTATAACTTCATTCAATCATGTTTAGTAGCGGGGAGGATAATCTAAGTTCAGAAAAAATAAATTGGAAAATAAAGAAAACCTTTATATAAAGAAAAAAGTTTAACGTGACTAAATCGTTTATAACCACACTTACTGCATACTGAATTGATGACTATCGGTCTTATTCTTTAGTCATCCATCTTACACTCAGTTTTCTAAGCTCAATTCTTTCAGTCTGTTGTTGATTTAAAAATGGATGTAAGTATAAAAAACAAGCAATTTCCCACATAACTCTCCCTTTATTGTTGTTCTTGGTGCCAATTTAAAATCAAATTACGATAATTTTAAGAGTAAGCCCCTGCATTCTGCAATTTAATTTGGTGAATTCATGATGATTAATGTCGGTTACAGGGAAGTGAAACTTTCTTGCAACATATTGAAATGATGCTGGCAATCAGTTGTCGAGGTTGTGTTTAGGTAACAGAGACAGCTGATGGTGTGTTGCAAAATGTTTTACCCCCACTTCCTTATAATACAAATCATCACAAAGATGTCACCAAATTATATGGCAGCATACCAGAAACTACACCTGACATTAAAAAAATTAAGTAAACATTTAACGTAGAAATTTACAGCATGGAAGGAGGCCATTCAGCCCATTGTGTCTATTCTGGCTCGTTGCTAGAGCAATCCAAAACTAATCCCACTGCCTTGCTTTTCTCCCTAGTCCTGAAGCTTCAAATGTTTATCCACTTTTCGCCTAAAAGACACAGTGGTCTCTTTCTTGACCATTCCTTGTGGCAAGTCATAAACCTATGATTTGGACAGCTTTATGCTACAGCAATGAAGTATGATAGGATCAATATAATTGAAACTCCATCCCCCATCTCAGCTGTGCTGCTCTGGAGGAATGCGGAGTTGGCTCACAGGTCTACGAACTGATGAGCCTCTGCCCAAGGTGTATCGGAAGGAGAAATGTATCAGATACTGTCACCATAAAAGCCTGTGTGGTGGATAAATGACAGAGCATTATACGGTCGTAGTCTCAACTCTGCACAATCCCCTGCCCATTCTGTAATGCCCATTTCTCACTGTGCTTATTTTGTGGTACACAAACAGCTGAGGAACATTGCAGTTCACTAAAGAGGACATAATGTCCAGATTTCTATTTAACAGAAGACCGTCCATTAAATGGGATTTAAGCCCTCCCACCCCAGATTTATTTTGTGATTTTTTTTTTTTTGGTTGCTGAGTGACTGTGTGGAAAGCCATTGCTATATTTAAGAGTCTTCAGACAAACTCCTGAGAAATTCACACACAAGATTTCCTTTGTGCCATATATGGAGTGCTTGCTCTCTTATCGTAGGGGTACACCCTGCTAACCCAAGTTCAGAGAGCTTAAATGCAGGTTGGCAGAGCTAAGACTTGGTCAGGAATAATTACAGTCTAAGAAGGATGTGGCCTTCATGTAAGTAAAAGTTTATTAAAAATGTATATTCAAAAAAAATGAAGTAATGCATATTTAAAATGTTTCAGAAGCTTGGTGTCTTTACATGTGGCTCAGTACATGCCTCATTATGCTGAGGTAATAGATACTTCAGTCTATATATAACTGCTCCTAAGGGATGAATGGCATGGTGTTTGTGTGCTTGGAATTCCTGATGTCTTTTATTGAATTTTAACATTTTAGGACCTACAATTCTGAAATTCCAGCCAATTTCATCATTTTATTCTAATCATTTCAGTACTAGCTGAATTTAGAAAATACTGGTTCTGCTTTTGCGCAAATCTGTCATTTCCATTTTTGCACAAATCAGTTATTTCTATTTTGCATATTAATCATTACAGGGCGGAAAATATAATGCACTTGTCATTTAGCTTTGTGTAACTGCAGGCTTAGTCACACATGCTGTTTACGTAATTTCCCAGATTCAAAACTCCCGGGCAGGTTTTGTAACCTATTCTTCATGCACACAATTCCAATATATGTCTCCACTGTGTGATCTGCAACAAGAGTGCAAAAGCCCTATACCCCTATAAATTTTAATTTGTTTGTTCAATAAACACATAGGCCCAACAATGCAAATGATCCCTGCAGATGATGTACAACTGTCATCCTCTTATTGCAAATTGGAGAGTTGTCACTATAACACCTCTGTTCATTCTAATGGACATGATGCGGAGATGCCGGTGTTGGACTGGGGTGGACAAAAGTGAGAAGTCGCACAACACCAGGTTATAGTCCAACAGCTTTATTTGAAATCACAAGCTTTCGGAGCGCTGCTCCTTCGTCAGGTGAAGTGAAGAAATACAAATGTGCACAGCATATATAGACAGAGAACAATGCCTGTGCAGAGAACAATGCCAGACGACTACAGTTAATCTTTCTGACTGCCCTTTATCACACCTCGGCAGAGAGACAATCACAGCAATCAAATCCAACCAGGTCAGTCAGGAAGACATTACATTAAAGACGATAGCAAAATACAACAAAGACAATGAGGTGGGGTCACAGGGGGTCTAATGTGGCAGATGCTGCAGTCTGTATGGAAAACCAAAAACCGTGATTGTCTCTCTGCCGAGGTGTGATAAAGGGCAGTTAGAAAGATTAACTGTAGTCATCTGGCATTGTTCTCTGCACAGGCATTGTTCTCTGTCTATTTATGCTGTGCCCATTTGTATTTCTTCACTTCACCTGACGAAGGAGCAGCGCTCCAAAAGCTTGTGATTTCAAATAAAGCTGTTGGACTATAACCTGGTGTTGTGCGACTTCTCATTCTAATGGAGATCTACATTGTAACACTTCTCTGGCAGTGCACAGACCTAATGACAGAAAGAAGAGGATTTAGAATACAAATCATTGTTGGGATGTCTAATAGGAAGTGATTTTATGTTACTTTGGCCTGGCAACAGTTCTAACCACACATTACCTGTGTAATTTGTTACCTTCGATTCTATTTTACTGTTAAAGCCATGAGTGGAGAGCATATTTTGCATGTACGTGTAGTATACCAACACTTGGCCATGTAAGGGTGGAAAGTGGTTTAAAGAGAAATTCTAGGAAAACAACTCAAAACACATTAAAATTGGCACCAATCACCCATGTAAAAAATCATTGTTTTCTCCTCCCTACAGCAATACCCTGCTGTGTAACCATTTTGTTAGTATTTAGCATTTGATTTCATCATGACTACATTATTGACCTAGTTCAAGCAAGAGTTTCCCATTCCCACACTCTGTGCTGTTTCACCAAACTATTCTTTTGTCTGTTTGTCCCCATAAAATAAAAATAACAGCATACTGGACAGTTCTATTGATGGCTGTTGATCTGAAAGTATTGGGCATAAACAAGTGTCATGGTGGCTGAAGGAACATGGGTGCAACTTAAAAGTGATAGGTGTGTTTGTGCATGGGGGAAGCATTTTTTTTAGATGAATCGCTGCACTCTGTATTCTCATTGTGGAATCCCAAATATTCAACTTTTGTGTCAACATTTGAAAAACAATGGAAAATTATATTCACAATTTTGGATTTACAGTATCATAGTTAGGGAAATAGAAGGAAGTATGTTTAAGTTGAATAAAATTTCATCTACAAGTCTATTGACCAAATTACTTTGTTCCATCAAACTATGTGTGAAATTGGTACAGTTGTACCTGTTTATTTGCAACTCGCTTAATTGCAATTCTTGTTTTAACACAACTATTTCTATAGTCCCAGTTTTTCCTCTATATTAACTGTTGTGAAAAGTTTGTTTTATTGCAATTCCTGTTTATATGCAAGTGTGGTGCACCAAAATCTCGCTTTAATGAAACTTTCCATCTTTGAACCTTAGGCTTTCACCTTGCAATCTGATTGGGCTCATCAGTCAATGTGCCTGAAACCAGTTTGACCTGGTTTTCAGTCATCTCTAATGTTTGTTAGTGTTATGTGGGTGAGGGAGGGATGAAAGAAAGTCAAATTTCAAGATCGCTTAACAAAAAAAAGCGTGCAGCTTGTTGCATGAGCAAGTAGATGTTTTGAACAGTGTGAAGGAATTGAAGATTCAAAAGCTAGTCACACAGAGCGTGACATTTCTGAATCTCTGGTTTCTAGAATTTTGAAAAGAAAAGCGGACATCTTGAAGGACTGGTGGGGGGGGAATGAGAACTGGAATAGGAAATTGAAGCATGAAAGTAAGATGGCCAATGTTGATGAAGTGATGTTTAGGTGGTTTAATCACAATGGAGCTCTCAAAGTCCTGTTTTGCAGTTGCTTGTTGCAAGTTAAAGCTAATGAGCTTGCCAAAGAACCTTTTGTGGAAAGCTTTGAAGCATAAAATGGATTCTTGTGCCACTGAAAAATGAAACACAACCCTGTTTACAAAAAGCTGTATGTTAGAAAAAGCGGAGAGTGATAAACCCACTGCTTATGCATAGACTGAGAACGTCTTGCTGGATTTGTTAGAGTATCCACCTGACTGTATTTACAATTGTGACAAAACCAGACTTTCTATCATGCCCTGCTTGATCAAATCTGTGCAATAAATGGAAAGAAGGTGAGCAGTGACAAAATGAGAAAAGAATGCCTTGCGTTGCGTTGCGTTGTGCGCTAAGCAAACAGGCTTGAACAAGGAAAAGCAATAACCCTTGTTGCATTAAAAATGTGAAAAACTTTCCAACTGCTTATGAAAGCAGCATTAATGACTCAAACAATTTTTGGAAAGTGGCTGCGAGGGAAAACAATGACCCAGTCGAAGTTGAGGACGTTGGTCAGGGGCCTCCCACTGGTTTGAGTGAGACAGAATTTGATCTTTAATTTTGATGGGTGATAACCTTGACATTTGCAGAGTGATGACTGATGCAGAAATAATTTATTCTCTGAAAGACTCTGAAACAAGCTCAAGAGAATATAAATGAAGATGTGCAAGAACTGAAAATCCCCAAAGTTAGAGAGGTAGATTGTGCGTTGATTCATCGAGTCACGAGATAGTGAAACACTTGATGAATTTTATTCACTAAAAGGGAAAGTGCAGAGGTTGATGGCTTCTGATTGCCACCAAACAAAATCTCAGAATGCTTTGCAAATAAAATAAAGTCACGGGATTTGAGCATTTTTCTTCCATTTTTAAGATGTTATACTGTATTTACCCTTGTTGTAAGAGGTTAGAAGAAATTTAGGCAAATAGGGGTTTCTCTGTACAGACCAGCCTTGATTTTTGTTATTTCCTGCTTTATAGAAATTGTCGTTTTATCACAATCGGCAAAGTGCTCACGTGCGATTGCAATTAAGCGTTTTTTGTACTCTAGAAAGTATATGAAGTAGATTTGATTTCTGTTTGTGTGAAATGGAGCTTCGATAGACCATTAAATAGGGTTATTGTAGATTTATTAATAGTATGCAGCATATTCAGTGCATGTTTAATCTTCTCAGAAATTTGGTAGCATCAGAGCAGATGTGATCGAACAGATGCGGTTTAAGCAGCGACTACGAGTGATCCAGACTCTTGAAGACACCACAAAGCGCAATGTAGTGAGTGCAATTATGCAAATATTCTGAATTGTTTCACATTTTACCAGTCTTATTTGCAATTACAAATATAGTACAAAATATATTGTTTATATTTGAATCTAAATATACGCTTTGTTTTTAATTTCTTTTTATGTCCAGGTTCGAGCCATTGTGACAGACACAGCATTCACTATAGATGAACTGGAAGAACTCTATGTCCTTTTTAAGGTAGGCAACTTTCATATGACTATGGTGTTTTTGTCTTAATTGGCATGTGAAGTGCTGCTTCTGTTCAGTGAGCTTCCATCATTGTTCATAATATTCTGTGCATGGTTAATATGCAGATAAACTGCATCTAATACCCTATTATATAATAGGGAAGTGTTTCCAAAAACAGTGTCAAAGCTACTAGCATAAATGAGGCAGTGTACCACCTACGGAGGCACAGAACACCATCTCCTGAAAAATTTCACTTTTCTCCCTTCAAAGGCAAACTACAAAAATGCCAAACTGCCACTTTATTCAGGCCATGAAGCTGAGCTCTTAAGGTTGTTCGTACAGACACAATTTTTTTAAATATATTGCTTGTCTGTGCAGCTCTTCCCCAGGATCCGATCCATGGCCAGAAATAATGTGACAATCACAACTTTTGAACCACTATGCATGCATGGTCTTGCAGATGTGTGGGTAATTTGATGTTGCTGCTGGTGCTCAATCCATCCTGCAATGTAAATGGTGTAAATTCAGAGCACCCAGCAGCATCCCCACATTGCAGAACCTGTTATCTAATCGTAGCCAGAAAATCACCTGCAATGGCTTCTCTTCCCATTCCCGAATCGTTATCTCTGGGGTCCCCCCAAGGATCTATCCTTGGCCCCCCACTATTTCTCATCTATATACTGCCCCATGGCGACATCATCTGAAAACACGGCGTCAGTTTCCACATGTACGCTGATGACACCCAACTCTACCTCACCACCACTTCTCTCGACCCCTCCACAGTCTCTAAATTGACACACTGCTTGTCCGACATCCAGTTCTGGATGAGCAGAAATTTTCTCCAATTAAATATTGGGAAAACCGAAGCCATTGTTTTCGGGCCCCACCAGAAACTCTGTTCCCTAGCCACCAACTCCATCACCCCTGTGCTCGCTGACCTACATTGGCTCCCGGTTAAGCAACGCCTCGATTTCAAAATTCTCATCCTTGTTTTCAAATCTCCATGGCCTTGCCCCTCCCTATCTCTGTAATCTCCTCAGCCCCACAACCCCCAGAGATATTTGCACTCCTCTAATTCTGCCCTCTTGAGCGTCCCTGATTATAATCACTCAACCATCGGTGGCCGTGCCTTCAGCTGCCTAGGCCCTAAGCTCTGGAATTCCCTCTCTTTCCTCCTTTAAGACGCTCTTTAAAACCGACCTCTTTGACCAAGCTTTTGGTCACCTGCCCTAATTTCTTATGTGGCTCAGTGTCAATTCTTTGTCTTATAACACTCCAGTGAAGCGCCTTGGGACGTTTTACTATGTTAAAAGCGCTATATAAATACAAGTTGTTGTTGTTATGGCCCAGTTGTGCGTGTATATTCAAGCTGTTTCAGTCTTCTTCCTTGCGCCAATACTCACGTAGTTTTACAACTACTCTGTTGGTTTAAGTCGGGTATCATTCACTTATAGAAAGTTATTATGGATGAATTAGTAGTGCAGTGATTTAAATCATTCTTTCCAACCTCTGGGATCTGAAGTTGAATGTAGCTCAGATAGAATTTAAAAGCTTATTTCTCTAGCAGCTGGTAAGAGTCCTCAAATGAGCTTGATCTGTCTCAGTTTAGTTTCCAGTCCACAGCACAATTTTGCTCCTAATGCAATATTGAGGCTGAAACATTGGATTAGTGTACTGTTTTAGTTGGACTAGCATTTGGAGGAAGCAACTGAAACAAAATCCCACCAGATCAATCAACATATATCTGTTGTTAGAGAGGACGTCACAATAAATTGTGGTTGTTAAAAGAAATGAAAATATTGGCCAAGGTTATTTTCTGAGGTTAGAGTTAAAGCATATTATTGGGACTACTTACTTGCACTATTTAATTGTTGTATCTCCACTTAATTAGAATAGCATTGACCAAGAACTAAATGGAAAGTTGGAACTGCTTCAGCTATTTTTAACATGATGGTCTTTAATGTATCTACATATCTGATAGCCAGTTAAGGTTCAAGAAGGTTTCTTTAGTCTTTTTGGTTTTGTGATTTCATTCAGACTTAATTAAATCATTTACTTATATTCATGGTGAGTTATAACTACCAACACATCGGACGGAACCTTCAACTTCGGCAGGGGTGCAAAACGGGTGCTATCAGGTCGGCCACCCGTTGTAAATGGAAAGGAAAATCGGGCTGGGTGCATAACAAGCGGCCAATCCAATCTCACCATTTTATGCCCCAGTCAAAGTTGAAAGTTCCGACTATTGAAGCGAGAAATATTCTTCTTTCTGAACATTTGTACGGTCATGTAGTAAATGGAAATTTACTGCAGTTGTACAACAGCATACTATATCTTGGCACTAATCCTTAGACAGCCCAGTGATTCAGTGGACTAACCAGATTTAATTAGCTTATGCACAGCAATACTGAACAACTTAGTAATATTAAATTAATAGTGCTGTTCCAGATTTCAGGAATAATTTGATTACTATAATATATATTACTCAAATAGACACTTTTTTGAAACTTCAGCTCAGTCTTCCCCATTCTCTCCAAACACACTCTTTTTTTTGTTATACTACCATTTCTGACTAACAAGGATTGATTTTCTAATGCATACTCTAGCGGGTGAGGCTCCACACCAGGAGCACACATTTAGAAAAGTGGCATATTTGTGTACATTTGAACTTTTTCTTCCTTTTTAAAATAGCTTTTTAAGTTTAAACATTAAGCTTCAATATTTTCTTGAGCATCTGGTTTCCCACCATCCATTCTAGCCGCACATCATCAAATATTGGTCTCTGGCTGAAAACCAGCTCTACAGGCTGGTCTTTCATCCAGTTGAGGTTCAGAATATTGTAGTTTTACCTGGTTGAGTCTTTAAAGCAACCAGGTCAAATCTGTGATTTTTTTTTTTTTGAGGTACTTCAAGCACTAAAGCCTCTTGATTATCTTGTCTGTGCCACCCAAAAGTTAAATGTTTTGAATTTCACAATTACTCTTAATTGAATATTCCCATGTCCTCCATTGTCTGTATGCTCAAATAAAATGAATAGTGTACTCAATATCCCTCCACACAATACATCACAACAATCAAACTACTTATTAACTTACAAATGTACAACTTTCTTTATTTTAAATGGGTTAATACCCCATTAAAATAATAGAGGGAGAAGCTTCCGACAATTGAATTGCATGTTTCTATCTATTATCCCATAGCTTAATTTCAAAACCATTGTAATTACCCATTCTCTCAAAATAATTGATTGGAGCCACTGTGTATGAGAGAGAGAATGGACAATTACAAGTGAGTGTGTATCGTTGAAAACTGGTAAATACTTTTAATGGTTTTGCGATAATGATACACGCATAAGGATATTATGTTAGAGTTCAGAGAAGAGTGATGAGGATGATTCTGGAACTTTGTTCTCGAAGTTTCAGTAGAGACTCACCAAGCAAAGTTGTTTTGATTGGAGCAAAGATTGAAAGCGAACATGATCTAGGCTTTTAAAATGCTGAATGACAGTAGATGTACGCTGCTTATTTAGCATGGAATGTGAGCACAGAACTGGAGGGCACAGTTTCAGAATTAACGAGAGATGAACAATCAGAAGAATTCTGTTACCCACATAAAGTAGTGAAGTGTTGAACAGATTCCCAGTGAAAACACTTAATGTAGATTTAGTTAACTAATAGTTATCCATCTGCTTGACAATGGCACGGAAGATTAAAGAGATGATAATAGATTGGGATGATCAATTGCTGCAGTACAATGCTTACTGCTGCTGAGGCAGGATATTGTCTGCGAATGGCTGCAAGCCAAGGTTGAATTTTGGAGATGAGGGGATGCTCTGGAGTTTTTAGCAACTAAGGTGTTTTTAAGGCAAAATTCGCTATCAGAAAATTGAGTTCAGTAAGATTTTACATGTTCTGTGAATGGAGCAGGCTTGATCGGCAGAGTGGAGCAATTAGGGCCATGTTTCCATGTGTTCTTTGGGAGCTGCTGCCACCATCTCCACTAATGCTTAAACAGTAAACTGAAAATTGCAGTTGGCCATCTTTCTCAAAACTAACCACAGACTTTTCCACAAATATAACCTGCATAGCCTCTCAAATTTGTGTCTCTCAACATATTCTTTAGGTTCATTTTGAAAAATTATGGTAATGCAGCATAAATACTGCTTAATTTTCTTTATATTCGCCACTTAAAAATTATCATGTTGACCTTTCAAATTTGATCACATTTAGGCTGAGCATCTCACCAGTTGTTACTGGGGTGGAAACAGTAATGCTACAGAACGCCATGACCCTAGCCTGCCTTATCTTGAACAGTACCGTATTGACTTTGAACAGTTCAAAGGATTGTTTGCACTTCTTTTCCCCTGGTCATGTGGTGCACATTCAGATATACTAGCTGGACGCTTATTCCGACTACTAGACGAGAATGGAGACTCTTTAATAAACTTCAAAGAATTTGTCACAGGATTAAGTAAGTAAAAATAATTTATTTTCCATTCACCATTGTGTAAGGCTTATATTGCTTGTCTTTGGTACATTTTGCCTAATCTTTAATAGACAAATGGAAAAAAAATTAAAGTGCATGCAAGTTGGAGCATTTAACAGATCAAACAATGTGAAAAAGAAATGAGAACACAAAAAAAGATCCAGTTGAAATTTTCACATTAACAATTTAATCAAAAAAATGAGAAAATAATTGAATATATGCCTATGATTGATCATTGTTTGATATACCAACATGCTGCAATATACAGTGTAGGACATCAGTTTGAGGGGAAGGTTACTCCCAGTGAGCTTGATGCCGAAGAATGGCTATGCACTTTGTCATGGTGAGCAAATCTGATGCTGGATCAATTTGGGTTACTTGCACTGCTACTGGCATAGAGCTGGGAATAGCACACTGCTCCAGTCCAGTTGAAATGCACTAAAAAAAAATGTTAACACACACAAACCACTTAATTATGACAGTTCAAGTACTAGTATGTCTCATTTCTGTCAGACAGACTTATCCTATGTTCCAAAGGTTAATTATTACATCTGCTGTCACTCTCTTGTTTGATTCAAAGTGATTTCATCCATTGGTTTATGGATAGCGCAAGAAATAGTAGAGACTTATGAATCTTACACCCCCCCAAAATAACAGCTAAACCTCAATTAAATTTAAAAAAAAACCCATCACATTAATAAAATAAGTATAGTTAATTAAATTAACCATTTTAAATAAAAAATAAAATTTTTGAAAAAATTTAAAATCTTTTAAAAAGTTATAAAAATAAACTTACCTGTCTTTAAAGTCTATAAAAAAGATATACCTGTAAAAAAAAATTCAAAAAAATACTTAATTCACTACTTACCTTCTTAAAAGCGGGTCTTACTCCTCCTTTTTACATTTCCAAAATCTTCAGTACTTACCTGCGTGTCCAAAGCATGAAGTGCACAGCGTGCGCGCAGCCTGTAGCGCGCACGCGATGCACTCCGGCCCCGCCCCCTTTTCGGAAGAGCAATTGCCGGTTTTCAGCGCATGCGCAGTGCATGCAGAAAACCGGCAATTGGAGTGGGAATACGCGAGAGTATGCAGTGCGTACTCTCGCGTCCCGGGATCAAGTTTCGGCCCAGTATTTTTTTTAATAAGTCGCTCATTGTTTTTATTTAACCATAGTGTTTTATTAAGACCTGTGTCTTTTAAAATACCAAACTTTTTTTATTGTAATGGCTTATAACAACAAAGAGGCTTCAAAATGGAAAAAAAATCCAAGCGCTAAAGCTAGACAGTGATTATTGTGCTTACCTTTAAAAAGAGTATTTTATCTTTTCAGACCTTTTAATCAAGTTCTGTGATTTGTTTTCATAGGTACAATGTGCCATGCAGATCTTGTAGAAAAATTGAAACTGCTGTATAAAGTGCATGTACTTCCTGGTAAGAAACCTAAATTGTTGTTTTAGAATCATGTTAAATTGAGGTAGTTACTCAAATACAGTTTTATAGCACAGAACATTCATTTTTTTTAGCAAATATTAGTATTAAGATAATTTTCCCTCTGGGACAAGTAAATGAAATTGTTTTAAAATCTTCCAAGTCTTACTGCTGTGTACATAAAATGCTAATCACTATGTGGACTACTGACTGATCTTGTAGCTGATGTCACCTGAGTTTGCAGACCCAGAATGGAAAGTCTCCACGGAGAGGAAGAAATTACCATAAAATTAAAGTGTATCTTATAAGGCAGGAGACTACAATGAGGAAGAATATTTTAAATTGAAAGTATTCCTCTTACAGTAGCTTAAACTTTTCATTTGCATGCTTGGCTTATATACATTAATATTTTGGCTATTTTATACTCTGTTATCTCTGTTCCATCTTCCATCATTACTGAATTTACTTCCACTTTAAATAGAAATTTCATGCACGCAGCAAGTAATGGAACTGATGCTGCATTTGACATCATGCTCAGCTACTGCAGTGTCTCTTATGCAGTGTGCTATCTCATTAAACTACACTCCAATCTGCATAACTACTTTAGAACTCTCCCTGATCATTCTTGTGTGCTTTTTTTTTTAGGATAGACATTTTTCTCTTAGCTTGACTACAAATTACAACCATCCTATTATTCAATAGTATTAATCCGTCTTCTGCTAAAAAGTTTCCCTGTGCAGGCACCTATTTAAATAAAAAATTGTTTTATTTAAAAAGAGTGATTTAAGATTATTACTTCCTACAGACATGAAACTTATATTGCCAAAATTGTGTGCAAGTCAATGTTAAAGGGATGGGGAGAACTAAAGGGGAGTGTCACAGGAAAGGAGGGAAATTTTGAATGATTCTGGAGAGCATTAAAATACATAGTAACTTTACCTGAAGAAGGGGCGATCGATAGCTCCAAAAGCTTGTAATTTTAAATAAATCTGTTGGACTATAACCTGGTGTTGTGCGACTTCTCATTTTTGTCCACCCCAGTCCAACGCCGGCATCTCCACATCATTAAAATACATGTCAATCCAACAGCCTTTACCAAGGCTGAAAGGGCAGGCAGTTGGAAAATGGCTGGCCATGATGAAGGGAAAGGAGTTCCTAGTTTCAGGCATGAATCTGCAGACAAGTAAAAGTGCAATACAGCACTCAGCCTCTCTTTTGATTGCTGAAGTCCAAGTTTTGCCTCATGAGAGGCATGTTAAGATGGTTGCCTCTCTGCGACTCAACAGCCCCATTCCATAGGTCAACACTGCAGCATGCCTCCAAGAAAGCGCAGCCAAGTTTCAGGCCACTACTGATCCTTACTGTCCCTGCATGTACAAAAGCTATGCTGCATGGTAGGCACAGGTGTCCTTGTAGCAGATGAGACAGCTTGGTATCAGTCCCTCTGCTGACCCAGGTTCCCGCAGTCATTCATAGGTAGGTTTGTTAGGCCCTTCAGAAATGGTGAGAGGATCTTGCGGGTATAGCCAAATACAGTGCTGACTCTTGATCATCCTGGCATGGCTTATTTCATGCAATACCATGTAACGCATAACATGGTGTGATTTGGGTGCTTCTAGAACTGTCCTACAAAGGTTAGTCAGGTATTCGTATCTCCATCATGCCATCGGGGATCTACTGGCACAGCATCCTACCACCTCTATCAAAATGAGATACGTTGCCCCTCTCTGTGGATGTAGGGGTGCGGTTACCAGCAGGAGGGCATTGACATACCTGGTATGCCTCCATAGCTCCTCCTCTTCCTCTGAACATATCGGCCTGGAGGACCCTTGTTGGCAAACTCTCTGATGCCAATAAATGAAGCTTGGGAGAAATACACCGACACCTGCATAAAGACTCTTGGAAGCCTTAGTACCAGCGGTAAATTAAAAACAAACTAAACAAAAGCAATTACCTGGAAAGTCTGCAGGCCCTTTAAAGGCCCTCTTGCTACAGGACAACCTGAGGCCTTCTTCCTGACAGGTTTCCATGGGCATGTTGGAGACTTGGCAACAGCTGAAAAATAGTTTGTAAATACGAAAGGAAACTCCTACCTGCAACGAATAGGAGGCCTGTGCACCAACTGGTCTGCCTCTCCACACAAGAAAATTGGCTCCCATAACTGGTGTAAAGTGGATGGGACTAAATTCCGCTCCATTTCCTAGTCATTACTGCCCAATTTTCCAACACAAACAGCCCCATTGTGTTTTAAGATTTTTATTGCACATAACCTAAATTTTTCAGGACAGGAGGTTTCAATCAGGTCAAACAATAAATCATAAGGGCTATCAGTATTCTACTTGTTGCAAATGGAAATTCTATGTTTAAAAGGTTCTGTTTAAATCTTTTTGAGAACAGAATGCAAATGTTTATTCTGTTTATTCATTACTGTCCTTAGAACCATTTTTCAATGAACAAGAGGACCCTGATTCTGCATTTGAAGCTACACAGTACTTTTTTGAAGATATATCACCTGAAACTATACATGGTAGGTTTTATGTTTTTTTTAATTTAAATATCTGCAGGGTTTATAAATCAAGATGAGACATTGCATATTATAGGTCGCATTGACTCAGATACATACAAATAGTTACAAAGACAAGTAGGTGCAGTAGACAGGACTGCAAAAAGAGGAAAGATGGTTACAGGCTGAGCACGTGGGATCAAGCCATGTTATTTACTGGATGCAAGGATCATCCTCCTGAAGTCTTGGCTTTGTGGTTTGGACAACGTAATGGGAAAAGCTGGTGGGTAAGTCACAGATGAAGGTTGCACTTGGGAAGAAGTTCCAGACACTGAGAGATCTTCAGTTCTAGATGTAGTCCATGGAACATTCGCTCTGACCATCAGGCCCAAGGATTTTGCCTAGTTTTTGATATTGAGGGGGTGGTTCTACTCGAGTTACAGTATACATCTTGCTGCTAAAATAGAACTGTGCAATCAATTCTCGCCCATCTAGAGCAGACCAAGGACTGTGCAAGAGTCTAAGGGAATAATGGTCACAGCTGCTTTTGGAATTTTGTAAGTGTTTCAATAAAATATAATACATACAAGGGAGCTTCAATTCTGTAGCCCAATTCATGGACAGCTGCAGAGAGACTGAAGTAGTTGGTGAAATGTAACCAAACCCTACAGTTGAATGACATTATTTTCTATAATACAGCATATACTAAATATTGCTTTTATCCCATTTCTGCTGAGCACAGTCATCAAGTAAACCAAAAGTAAAACCAAATCATATGTCAATTATCATCTGTGAAGAGAACAGACTAGCTAATGTTTTGGGTGGGGGACCCTTTTTCAACTAAACCCTAATACACTTCAGACTTGTGCAAATTTACAGCAATTAGAATTTGTAGTCTTAGAGACTTGCCACCTTAAACACAGCTCCACTTTAACAGCAAAATAATTAATTTTTACATTGTATAATTCTCCTGTCAGCATAATACCCAACTTATTGGAAGCAGTTCCACAGTAGTTAGGATCCTAGGCGATTTTCTAGGGGGCACTAATTTTTCCGACCGCCTACTAACACTGCAACAGTAATTCTGGTCATGTGTTGTGAATGGAATTTGTTGGTTTCAGACATAGTTTACAAGGTTAGTAACAGATTTAAAAACCTGTTGCAAAAGCACCAATTAAGCTGATTGATTGGCATAGCACTATACAGGAATGTTTTCTATTTATACCATATATGAGATTTTTCAGTAAAAGTTTCCAAAACTTGCTGAATTTATAAATGGATATTATTTACAATGCTGAAACCTAATTGAGGACATTGACAACAGGAAATTGCAAGAGCGGTCTACATTTTGATGTTATGTACAGTACATAAGAATTAGGCGCATTCGGCTCTTCGAGCCTGCTTCGCCATTCAATAAGATCATGGCTGATCTTCTACCTCAACTCCACTTTCCTGCACTATCCCCATATCCCTTGATTCCCTTAGTATCCAAAAATCTATCGATCTTTGTCTTGAATATGCTCAATGACTGAGCATCCATAGCCCTCTGGGGTAGAGACTTCCAAAGATTCACAACCCTTCTCATCTCAGTTCTAAATGGCCGATTCCTTATTCTGAGACTCTGACCCCTAGTTCTAGACTCCCCAGCCAGGGGAAACATCCTCCCAGCATCTACCCTGTCAATTGGTAACAAGTATAGTAACTTGTCAATATTTATTTCATTTCAGTTGTTACAGAAGTTGAGTCGAGGGCAAAAAGTGAAACAGAAGATGGCTTTGTCACTGTAAACCTGAAGAATGAGAAAGGTAGAGACAGATTATATAACTTAATGTTCCACAAGCTGATTTTAAACAGTTAAAATAATTTTAAATGTGAAATATTGATATACTTTTAAATATAATTTGCACAAGGATATTGACTGTGACTTAATTGATAAATGCTTGTCTCAAACATTTATAATGGTTTTATTTTATATAATTCTTATAAATTAATTTTATACCCATACATTCTGTTAACTTGGTTTGTGCTCTGTAACAGTTGAGAAGCGACCAAACCCACGTGATTATCGACATTACATCAGGATGTGGGCCCAAGAAAGGGAGCCTAAGTTGGAGAGTATCAAAGACCTGCCTAAACTCAATCAAGTAAGTATCAGTCCTTTTTATACCAAAACCAGTAACTAACATGTCAGTATTTTCCAAATTACTGATCGTAAATGCATGTTTATTCTTAATCCTTCACAGGAGCAATTCATTGAACTATGTAGAACTCTGTACAACATGTTCAGTGAAGATGCAAATGAGCAAGAATTGTACCACTCTACTGCAGCTGTAACCAGTTTACTTCTGGAGATTGGTGAAGTAGGAAAACAGTTCATCAGTCAGGTACTCCAGGAACCAGGCAGCAGTCATGACAGTAAAAGCAGAGTGCACCCGAAAAAGGAAAACCAAACATTACATTACGGACAGGGGGATTCTTTCTGTCCCATCCTCAATGGGATGGATGATGAAAAGATGGCTTCCAGTGAGCTGCAGGATATTAAATTGGATGATAGTTCACCTAAAGACAATGGGGTGTCTTCAGCCATGTTGATTTCAGATGATGAAACTAAAGATGATACCTCCATGTCCTCATACTCTGTGCTGAGTGCTGGCTCTAATGACGATGATAAGTTGCAGTGTGAGGACATCACAGAGGACACAGTGCTTGTGCGTAATAACGATGAGACCCCTCTTCCCAGGAGTAGTAGCATAGACAAAGACTGGGCTATCACCTTTGAGCAGTTTTTGGCTTCTCTTCTAACCGAGACCGCTTTGGTGAGATACTTTGAGAAAGCTGGGGTAGTGATGGCCAGGATTACAAATGCTAAGAATATCAGAATGATGGGAAAACCAATCACCTCAGCAAGTGACTATGAGATCTCTCCAGTCTCAGGATGAGGTGGTTGCTGCTGTTTAGTCAACAGATTACGTGAAGTAACGTCCTATAAACCTGATCCATATAGACCAATGTAATGTTTAGTAAACTGAGTGTACAGTAGTTTCAGAAGAACTGTCCTATGTACTGTATCTCCTTGTATTGTAAATTATAAGTAATATTTAGGTGAATTATCTCCCTCCTAACCCCATGTTTCATTGCATATTATTGAGCATTACACTTCAATTTAAAACATACTCTGTAGAAAACTGGAGCACCTGCACTTTGATTCCATGCTGCTTTGTAAACCGGTTCAATTATGTTTGTTTATTAATCATTTGTATCATTTGACTTTATATGTTGACCAACGTCTCTTTATGTTACTGAAACCATTCCTGGAAATTTCATTTTTATACTAGATACAGTACCAATACAACTTCTATCTTTTGTTTCTGAACTGAAGTTGCTGTTTTAAATTGACTTCTTTCCTTTTTTTTTAAAGGATTCTTAGGGATGTTGGCTTGACCTACAAAATGAAAGGAAAAATCTATAGAATAAAATTAAAACCCCAGGTTGCTTAATTTGTTGGTACATTGATTATAGGCATCAGGTGAAAACAATTACGTTTTTGTTTAATCACAGAAATCATTTGAGTGTAAGAATTGTAGATGAAGAGAGGAAACCATAGCTATATCCTGGGTCAAAGAGAGGGGTAACCACATGTTATATCCTGGTCAGAGAAAGAGGGGGAATCAATAGATATACACTAGGTCAGAGAGAGAGAGAACCACACCTGCTGGGGGAGAAAGAGAGAGAACCACACCCACTGGGACAGAGAGAGAGAGAGAGAACCACACCCGCTGGGGGACAGAGAGAGAGAGAGAGAGAACCACACCCGCTGGGGGAGAGAGAGAGAGAGAGAACCACACCCGCTGGGAGAGAGAGAGAGAGAGAGAACCACACCCGCTGGGAGAGAGAGAACCACACCCGCTGGGACGGAGAGAGAGAGAGAACCACACCCGCTGGGACAGAGAGAGAGAGAGAGAGAGAACCACACCCGCTGGGACGGAGAGAGAGAGAGAGAACCACACCCGCTGGGACAGAGAGAGAGAGAACCACACCCGCTGGAAGAGAGAGAACCACACCCGCTGGGACGGAGAGAGAGAGAGAGAACCACACCCGCTGGGACAGAGAGAGAGAGAGAGAACCACACCCGCTGGGAGAGAGAGAACCACACCCGCTGGGACGGAGAGAGAGAGAGAGAACCACACCCGCTGGGACAGAGAGAGAGAACCACACCCGCTGGGAGAGAGAGTGAGAGAGAACCGCACCCACTGGGGCAGAGAGAGAGAGAGAGAACCACACCCGCTGGGAGAGAGAAAGAGAGAACCACACCCGCTGGGACGGAGAGAGAGAGAGAGAACCACACACACTGGGGGAGAGAGAGAGAGAAAGAGAACCACACCCGCTGGGAGAGAGAGAGAGAACCACACCCGCTGGGACAGAGAGGAGAGAGAACCACACCCGCTGGGACAGAGAGGGAGAGAGAACCACACCCGCTGGGACAGAGAAAGAGAGAACCACACCCGCTGGGAGAGAGAGAGAACCACACCCGCTGGGACAGAGAGAGAGAGAGAGAGAACCACACCCGCTGGGAGAGAGAGAGAGAGAACCACACCCGCTGGGACAGAGAGAGAGAGAGAGAGAACCACACCCGCTGGGAGAGAGAGAGAGAGAACCACACCCGCTGGGGGAGAGAGAGAGAGAGAGAGAGAGAACCACACCCGCTGGGAGAGAGAGAGAGAACCACACCCGCTGGGAGAGAGAGAGAGAGAACCACACCCGCTGGGAGAGAGAGAGTGAGAGAGAACCGCACCCACTGGGGCAGAGAGAGAGAGAGAGAACCACACCCGCTGGGAGAGAGAAAGAGAGAACCACACCCGCTGGGACAGAGAGAGAGAGAGAGAGAACCACACCCGCTGGGGGAGAGAGAGAGAGAGAGAACCACACCCGCTGGGAGAGAGAGAGAGAGAACCGCACCCGCTGGGGGAGAGAGAGAGAACCACACCCGCTGGGAGAGAGAGAACCACACCCGCTGGGACGGAGAGAGAGAGAGAGAACCACACACACTGGGGGAGAGAGAGAGAGAAAGAGAACCACACCCGCTGGGGGAGAGAGAGAGAACCACACCCGCTGGGACAGAGAGGAGAGAGAACCACACCCGCTGGGACAGAGAGAGAGAGAGAACCACACCCGCTGGGACAGAGAGAGAGAGAACCACACCCGCTGGGAGAGAGAGAGAACCACACCCGCTGGGACAGAGAGAGAGAGAGAGAGAACCACACCCGCTGGGAGAGAGAGAGAGAGAACCACACCCGCTGGGACAGAGAGAGAGAGAGAGAGAACCACACCCGCTGGGAGAGAGAGAGAGAGAACCACACCCGCTGAGAGAGAGAGAGAGAGAGAGAACCACACCCGCTGGGAGAGAGAGAGAGAACCACACCCGCTGGGAGAGAGAGAGAGAACCACACCCGCTGGGACAGAGAGAGCGAGAGAGAGAACCACACCCGCTGGGGAGAGAGAGAGAGAGAGAGAGAACCACACCCGCTGGGACAGAGAGAGAGAGAGAGAGAACACACCCGCTGGAGAGAGAGAGAGAGAACCACACCCGCTGGGACAGAGAGAGAGAGAGAAACACACCCGCTGGGAGAGAGAGAGAGAACCACACCCGCTGGGACAGAGAGAGAGAGAGAAACACACCCGCTGGGAGAGAGGGAGAGAACCACACCCGCTGGGACAGAGAGAGAGAGAGAGAACCACACCCGCTGGGACAGAGAGAGAGAGGGAACCACACCCGCTGGGACAGAGAGAGAGAGAGAGAGAACCACACCCGCTGGGACAGAGAGAGAGAGAGAACCACACCCGCTGGGACAGAGAGAGAGAGAGAGAACCACACCCGCTGGGACAGAGAAAGAGAGAGAGAACCACACCTGCTGGGAGAGAGAGAGAGAGAACCACACCCGCTGGGAGAGAGAGAGGAGAACCACACCCGCTGGGGGAGAGAGAGAGAAAGAGAACCACACCCACTGGGGGAGAGAGAGAGAACCACACCCGCTGGGGCAGAGAGAGAGAGAGAGAACCACACCCGCTGGGGCAGAGAGAGAGAGAGAGAGAGAACCACACCCGCTGGGACAGAGAGAGAGAGAGAGAACCACACCCGCTGGGACAGAGAGAGAGAGAGAACCACACCCGCTGGGACAGAGAGAGAGAGAGAACCACACCCGCTGGGACAGAGAGAGAGAGAGAACCACACCAGCTGGGAGAGAGAGAGAGAGAGAACCGCACCCACTGGGAGAGAGAGAGAGAGAGAGAACCGCACCCACTGGGGCAGAGAGAGAGAGAGAGAACCACACCCGCTGGGAGAGAGAAAGAGAGAACCACACCCGCTGGGGGAGAGAAAGAGAGAACCACACCCGCTGGGACAGAGAGAGAGAGAGAGAGAACCACACCCGCTGGGGGAGAGAGAGAGAGAGAGAACCACACCCGCTGGGAGAGAGAGAGAGAGAACCGCACCCGCTGGGGGAGAGAGAGAGAACCACACCCGCTGGGAGAGAGAGAACCACACCCGCTGGGACGGAGAGAGAGAGAGAGAACCACACACACTGGGGGAGAGAGAGAGAGAAAGAGAACCACACCCGCTGGGAGAGAGAGAGAGAACCACACCCGCTGGGACAGAGAGGAGAGAGAACCACACCCGCTGGGACAGAGAGAGAGAGAAAGAGAGAGAACCACACCCGCTGGGACAGAGAGAGAGAGAGAGAACCACACCCGCTGGGACAGAGAGAGAGAGAGAGAACCACACCCGCTGGGACAGAGAGAGAGAGAGAGAACCACACCCGCTGGGACAGAGAGAGAGAGAACCACACCCGCTGGGACAGAGAGAGAGAGAACCACACCCGCTGGGAGAGAGAGAGAGAACCACACCCGCTGGGAGAGAGAGAGAGAACCACACCCGCTGGGAGAGAGAGAGAGAACCACACCCGCTGGGGAGAGAGAGAGAGAGAGAGAGAACCACACCCGCTGGGACAGAGAGAGGGAGAGAAACACACCCGCTGGGAGAGAGAGAGAGAACCACATCCGCTGGGACAGAGAGAGAGAGAACCACACCCGCTGGGACAGAGAGAGAGAGAGAGAACCACACCCGCTGGGACAGAGAGAGAGAGAGAGAACCACACCTGCTGGGAGAGAGAGAGAGAGAACCACACCCGCTGGGAGAGAGAGAGAGAGAGGGAGAACCACACCCGCTGGGGGATAGAGAGAGAGAGAACCACACCCGCTGGGACAGAGAGAGTGAGAACCACACCCGCTGGGACAGAGAGAGAGAGAGAGAACCACACCCGCTGGGTCAGAGAGAGAGAGAGAACCACACCCACTGGGACAGACACAGAGAGAGAGAGAGAGAGAGAACCACACCCGCTGAGAGAGAGAGAGGGAGAACCACACCCGCTGGGGGATAGAGAGAGAGAGAACCACACCCGCTGGGACAGAGAGAGTGAGAACCACACCCGCTGGGACAGAGAGAGAGAGAGAGAGAGAGAACCACACCCGCTGGGTCAGAGAGAGAGAGAGAACCACACCCGCTGGGGGAGAGAGAGAGAGAGAGAACCACACCCGCTGGGGGAGAGAGAGAGAGAGAGAACCACACCCGCTGGCAGAGAGAGAGAGAGAGAGAGAACCACACCCGCTGGGAGAGAGAGAGAGAGAACCACACCCGCTGGGACAGAGAGAGAGAGAGAACCACACCCGCTGGGACAGAGAGAGAGAGAGAGAGAACCACACCCGCTGGTAGAGAGAGAGAGAAAGAGAGAGAACCACACCCGCTGGGACAGAGAGAGAGAGAGAACCACACCCGCTGGGAGAGAGAGAGAGAGAGAAACACACCAGCTGGGACAGACAGAGAGAGAGAGAGAACCACACCCGCTGGGACAGAGAGAGAGAGAGAGAACCACACCCGCTGGGACAGAGAGAGAGAGAGAACCACACCCGCTGGGACAGAGAGAGAGAGAGAGAGAGCGAAACACACCAGCTGGGACAGAGAGAGAGAGAGAGAGAACCACACCCGCTGGGGGAGAGAGAGAGAGAGAGAGAACCACACCCGCTGGGAGAGAGAGAGAGAGAGAGAGAACCACACCCGCTGGGACAGAGAGAGAGACAGAGAGAACCACACCCGCTGGGACAGAGAGAGAGAGAGAGAGAACCACACCCACGGGGACAGAGAGAGAGAGACAGAGAGAACCACACCCGCTGGGACAGAGAGAGAGAGAGAACCACACGCGCTGGGGGAGAGAGAGAGAGAGAGAACCACACCCGCTGGGTCAGAGAGAGAGAGAGAGAGAGAACCACACCCGCTGGGACAGAGAGAGAGAGAGAGAACCACACCAGCTGGGACAGAGAGAGAGAGAGAGAACCACACCCGCTGGGACAGAGAGAAAGAGAGAGAACGAACCACACCTGCTGGGGGAGAGAGAGAGAGGGAACCACACCCGCTGGGACAGAGAGAGAGAGAGAACCACACCTGCTGGGGGAGTGAGAGAGAGAGAGAGAGAGAGAACCACACCCGCTGGGACAGAGAGAGAGAGAGAGAACCACACCCATTGCGACAGAGACAGAGAGAAACACACCAGCTGGGGGAGAGAGAGAGAGAGAGAGAGAACCACACCCGCTGGGAGAGAGAGAGAGAGAGAGAAAACCACACCCGCTGGGGCAGAGAGAGAGAGAACCACACCCGCTGGGGCAGAGAGAGAGAGAACCACACCCGCTGGGGGAGAGAGAGAGAGAGAACCACACCCGCTGGGACAGAGAGATAGAGAGAGAGAGAACCACACCCGCTGGGACAGAGAGAGAGAGAGAGAGAACCACACCCACTGGGACAGAGAGAGAGAGAGAGAACCACACCCGCTGGGACAGAGAGAGAGAGAGAGAGAGAACCACACCTGCTGGGACAGACAGAGGGAGAGAGAGAGAGAGAGAACCACACACACTGGGGGAGAGAGAGAGAGAAAGAGAACCACACCCGCTGGGAGAGAGAGAGAGAACCACACCCGCTGGGACAGAGAGGAGAGAGAACCACACCCGCTGGGACAGAGAGAGAGAGAGAGAGAACCACACCCGCTGGGACAGAGAGAGAGAGAACCACACCCGCTGGGAGAGAGAGAGAGAGAGAGAGAGAACCACACCCGCTGGGAGAGAGAGAGAGAGAACCACACCCGCTGGGAGAGAGAGAGAGAGAGAGAGAACCACACCCGCTGGGAGAGAGAGAGAGAGAACCACACCCGCTGGGACAGAGAGAGAGAGAGAGAGAGAACCACACCCGCTGGGACAGACAGAGAGAGAGAGAGAGAACCACACCCGCTGGGAGAGAGAGAGAGAACCACACCTGCTGGGACAGAGAGAGAGAGAGAGAGAACCACACCCACTGGGACAGAGAGAGAGAGAGAGAACCACACCCGCTGGGACAGAGAGAGAGAGAAGAGAGAACCACACCCGCTGGGACGGAGAGAGAGAGAGAGAACCAACACTGGGGAGAGAGAGAGAGAGAAGAGAACCACACCCGCTGGGAGAGAGAGAGAGAGAACCACACCCGCTGGGACAGAGAGGAGAGAGAACCACACCCGCTGGGACAGAGAGAGGAGAGAGAACCACACCCGCTGGGACAGAGAGAAGAGAGAGAACCACACCCGCTGGGGAGAGAGAGAGAACCACACCCGCTGGGACAGAGAGAGAGAGAGAGAGAACCACACCCGCTGGGAGAGAGAGAGAGAGAGAACCACACCCGCTGGGACAGAGAGAGAGAGAGAGAACCACACCCGCTGGGGAGAGAGAGAGAGAGAACCACACCCGCTGGGGACAGAGAGAGAGAGAGAGAGAGAACCACACCCGCTGGGAGAGAGAGAGAGAACCACACCCGCTGGGAAGAGAGAGAGAGAGCAACCACACCCGCTGGGAGAGAGAGAGTGGGATAGAACCGGCACCCACTGGGTCGATAGAGAGAGAGAGAGAACACACCCGCTGGAAGAGAAAGAGAAGAACCACACCCGCTGGGACAGAGGAAGAGAGATAGAGAGAACCCACACCCGCTGGGGAGAGAGAGAGAGAGAGAACCACACCTGCTGGGAGAGATAGAGAGAGAACCGCACACCGCGTGGGGGGGAGAGAGAGGAGAACTCACACAACCCCTGGAGAGAGAGAACCACAACCCGCTGGGACGGAGAGAGAGAGAGTGAAACCTCCTACCACAACGACACTGGGGGAAGAGAGAGAGAAAGAGAACCACACCCGCGGGAGAGAGAGAGGGGAGAGAGAGAGAGAGAGAGAAACCACACCCGCTGGGAGAGAGAGAGAGAGAGAGAGAACCACACCCGCTGGGACGAGAGAGAGAGAGAGAGAACCACACCCGCTGGGAGAGAGAGAGAGAGAGAGAGAGAACCACACCCGCTGGGACAGAGAGAGAGAGAGAGAGAGAACCACACCCGCTGGGACAGAGAGAGAGAGAGAGAGAGAGAGAACCACACCCGCTGGGACAGAGAGAGAGAGAGAGAGAACCACACCCGCTGGGAGAGAGAGAGAGAGAGAGAGAACCACACCCGCTGGGACAGAGAGAGAGAGAGAGAGAGAACCACACCCGCTGGGACAGAGAGAGAGAGAGAGAACCACACCCGCTGGGCAGAGAGAGAGAGAGAGAACCACACCCGCTGGGACAGAGAGAGAGAGAGAGAGAACCACACCCGCTGGGGAGAGAGAGAGAGAGAGAACCACACCCGCTGGGACAGAGAGAGAGAGAGAGAGAACCACACCCGCTGGGACAGACAGAGAGAGAGAGAGAGAGAACAACACCCGCTGGGGGAGAGAGAGAGAGTGAGAACCACACCCGCTGGGACAGAGAGAGAGAGAGAGAGAGAACCACACCCGCTGGGACAGAGAGAGAGAGAGAGAGAGACCCACACCCGCTGGGACAGAGAGAGAGAGAGAGAGAACCACACCCGCTGGGAGAGAGAGAGAGAGCGAACCACACCCGCTGGGAGAGAGAGAGAGAACCACACCCGCTGGGACAGAGAGAGAGAGAGAGAGAAACACACCAGCTGGGACAGAGAGAGAGAGAGAGAGAGAGAGAGAGAACCACACCCGTTGGGAGAGAGAGAGAGAGAGAGAGAGAACCACACCCGCTGGCAGAGAGAGAGAGAGAGAGAGAGAACCACACCCGCTGCGAGAGAGAGAGAGAGAACCACACCCGCTGGGACAGAGAGAGAGAGAGAGAGAGAACCACACCCGCTGGGGGAGAAAGAGAAAGAGAGAGAACCACACCTGCTGGGACAGAGAGAGAGAGAGAGAGAGAAACACACCAGCTGGGACAGAGAGAGAGAGCGAGAGAGAACCACACCCGCTGGGACAGAGAGAGAGAGAGAGAGAGAACCACACCCGCTGGGACAGAGAGAGAGAGAGAGAGAACCACACCCGCTGGGGGAGAGAGAGAGAGAGAGAGAACCACACCCGCTGGGACAGAGAGAGAGACAGAGAGAACCACACCCGCTGGGACAGAGAGAGAGAGAGAGAGAGAGAGAGAGAACCACACCCGCGGGGACAGAGAGAGAGAGAGAGAGAGAACCACACCCGCTGGGACAGAGAGAGAGAGAGAGAGAACCACACCCGCTGGGACAGAGAGAGAGAGAGAACCACACCCGCTGGGGGAGAGAGAGAGAGAGAGAAACCACACCCGCTGGGGGAGAGAGAGAGAGATAGAGAGAACCACACCCGCTGGGGGAGAGAGAGAGAGAGAGAGAACCACACCCGCTGGGACAGAGAGAGAGAGAGAGAGAGAAAACCACACCCGCTGGGACAGAGAGACAGAGAGAGAGAGAACCACACCCGCTGGGACAGAGAGAGAGAGAGAGAACCACACCCGCTGGGACAGAGAGAGAGAGAGAGAGAGAGAGAGAACCACACCCGCTGGGACACAGAGAGAGAGAGAGAAAACCACACCCGCTGGGACAGAGAGAAAGAGAGAGAGAGAACCACACCAGCTGGGGGAGAGAGAGAGAGAGAGAGAGAACCACACCTGCTGGGGGAGAGAGAGAGAGAGAGAGAGAACCACACCCGCTGGGACAGAGAGAGAGAGAGAGAACCACACACATTGGGACAGAGACAGAGAGAGAGAACCACACCCGCTGGGAGAGAGAGAGAGAGAGAGAGAACCACACCCGCTGGGAGAGAGAGAGAGAGAGAGAGAGAGAACCACACCCGCTGGGAGAGAGAGAGAGAGAGAGAGAGAGAGAACCACACCCGCTGGGAGAGAGAGAGAGAGAGAGAGAACCACACCAGCTGGGACAGAGAGAGAGAGAGAGAGAGAGAACCACACCTGCTGGGACAGAGAGAGAGAGAGAGAGAACCACACCAGCTGGGACAGAGAGAGAGAGAGAGAGAAAACCACACCCACTGGGAGAGAGAGAGAGAGAGAGAGAACCACACCCGCTGGGAGAGAGGGAGAGAGAGAGAGAACCACACCCCCTGGGACAGAGAGAAAGAGAGAGAGAGAACCACACCCGCTGGGACAGAGAGAGAGAGAGAGAGAGAACCACACCCGCTGGGACAGAGAGAGAGAGAGAGAACCACACCCGCTGGGAGAGAGAGAGAGAGAGAGAGAAAAACCACACCCGCTGGGGCAGAGAGAGAGAGAGAGAGAGAGAACCACACCAGCTGGGACAGAGAGAGAGAGAGAGAGAACCACACCCGCTGGGACAGAGAGAGAGAGAGAGAGAACCACACCCGCTGGGACAGAGAGAGAGAGAGAGAGAGAACCACACCCGCTGGGACAGAGAGAGAGAGAGAGAGAGAACCACACCCGCTGGGACAGAGAGAGAGAGAGAGAACCACACCCGCTGGGAGAGAGAGAGAGAGAGAGAGAAAACCACACCCGCTGGGGCAGAGAGAGAGAGAGAGAGAATCACACCCGCTGGGACAGAGAGAGAGGGAGAACCACACCCGCTGGGACAGAGAGAGAGAGAGAGAGAACCACACCTGCTGGAACAGAGAGAGAGAGAGAGAACCACACCCGCTGGGACAGAGAGAGAGAGAGAGAACCACACCTGCTGGGACAGACAGAGAGAGAGAGAGTGAGAGAGAACCACACCCGCTGGGGGAGAGAGAGAGAGAGAGAGAACCACACCCGCTGGGGGAGAGAGAGAGAGAGAGAGAACCACACCCGCTGGGACAGAGAGAAGAGAGAGAGAGAGAACCACACCCGCTGGGACAGAGAGAGAGAGAGAGAGAGAAACGCACCAGCTGGGACAGAGAGAGAGAGAGAACCACACCCGCTGGGAGAGAGAGAGAGAGAGAGAACCACACCCGCTGGGACAGAGAGAGAGAGAACCACACCCGCTGGGACAGAGAGAGAGAGAGAGAGAGAGAGAACCACACCCGCTGGAGGAGAGAGAGAGAGAGAGAGAACCACACCCGCTGGGGGAGAGAGAGAGAGAGAGAGAGAACCACACCCGCTGGGGTAGAGAGTGAGAGAGAGAGAACCACACCCGCTGGGGGAGAGAGAGAGAGAGAGAGAACCACAACCGCTGGGACAGAGAAAGAGAGAGAGAGAGAGAGAGAACCACACCCGCTGGAACAGAGAGAGAGAGAGAGAGAGAACCACACCCGCTGGGACAGAGAGAGAGAGAGAGAGAGAGAGAACCACACCAGCTGGGGCAGAGAGAGAGAGAGAACCACACCTGCTGGGGGAGAGAGAGAGAGAGAGAGAGAACCACACCCGCTGGAACAGAGAGAGAGAGAGAGAGAGAACCACACCTGCTGGGGGAGAGAGAGAGAGAGAGAGAGAACCACACCCGCTGGGACAGAGAGAGAGAGAGAGAGAGAGAGAACCACACCAGCTGGGGCAGAGAGAGAGAGAGAGAGAACCACACCTGCTGGGAGACAGAGAGAGAGAGAGAGAGAGAGAGAGAACCACACCTGCTGGGGCAGAGAGAGAGAGAGAGAGAGAACCACACCAGCTGGGGCAGAGAGAGAGAGAGAGAGAGAGAACCACACCCGCTGGGGGAGAGAGAGAGAGAGAGAGAACCACACCCGCTGGGACAGAGAGAGAGAGAGAGAGAGAGAACCACACCCGCTGGGACAGAGAGAGAGAGAGAACCACACCCGCTGGGACAGAGAGAGAGAGAGAGAGAACAACACCCGCTGGGGGAGAGAGAGAGAGAGAGAACCACACCCGCTGGGACAGAGAGAGTGAGAACCACACCTGCTGGGACAGAGAGAGAGAGAGAGAGAGAACCACACCCGCTGGGACAGAGAGAGAGAGAGAGAGAGACCCACACCCGCTGGGACAGAGAGAGAGAGAGAGAGAACCACAGCCGCTGGGAGAGAGAGAGAGAGAACCACACCCGCTGGGAGAGAGAGAGAGAACCACACCCGCTGGGACAGAGAGAGAGAGAGAGAGAACCACACCCGCTGGGACAGAGAGAGAGAGAGAGAGAAACACACCAGCTGGGACAGAGAGAGAGAGAGAGAGAGAGAGAACCACACCCGCTGGGAGAGAGAGAGAGAGAGAGAACCACACCCGCTGGCAGAGAGAGAGAGAGAGAGAGAACCACACCCGCTGGGAGAGAGAGAGAGAGAACCACACCCGCTGGGACAGAGAGAGAGAGAGAGAGAACCACACCCGCTGGGGGAGAAAGAGAAAGAGAGAGAACCACACCCGCTGGGACAGAGAGAGAGAGAGAGAGAGAAACACACCAGCTGGGACAGAGAGAGAGAGAGAACCACACCCGCTGGGACAGAGAGAGAGAGAGAGAGAGAACCACACCCGCTGGGACAGAGAGAGAGAGAGAGAGAGAGAGAACCACACCCGCTGGGACAGAGAGAGAGAGAGAGAGAACCACACCCGCTGGGGGAGAGAGAGAGAGAGAGAGAACCACACCCGCTGGGAGAGAGAGAGAGAGAGAGAGAGAACCACACCCGCTGGGACAGAGAGAGAGACAGAGAGAACCACACCCGCTGGGACAGAGAGAGAGAGAGAGAGAGAGAACCACACCCGCGGGGACAGAGAGAGAGAGAGAGAGAGAACCACACCCGCTGGGACAGAGAGAGAGAGAGAGAGAACCACACCCGCTGGGACAGAGAGAGAGAGAGAACCACACCCGCTGGGGGAGAGAGAGAGAGAGAGAAACCACACCCGCTGGGGGAGAGAGAGAGAGATAGAGAGAACCACACCCGCTGGGGGAGAGAGAGAGAGAGAGAGAACCACACCCGCTGGGACAGAGAGAGAGAGAGAGAGAGAGAACCACACCCGCTGGGACAGAGAGAGAGAGAGAACCACACCCGCTGGGACAGAGAGAGAGAGAGAGAGAGAGAACCACACCCGCTGGGACAGAGAGAGAGAGAGAGAAAACCACACCCGCTGGGACAGAGAGAAAGAGAGAGGGAGAACCACACCTGCTGGGGGAGAGAGAGAGAGAGAGAGAGAACCACACCTGCTGGGGGAGAGAGAGAGAGATAGAGAGAACCACACCCGCTGGGACAGAGAGAGAGAGAGAGAACCACACCCATTGGGACAGAGACAGAGAGAGAGAACCACACCCGCTGGGAGAGAGAGAGAGAGAGAGAGAACCACACCCGCTGGGAGAGAGAGAGAGAGAGAGAGAGAGAACCACACCCGCTGGGAGAGAGAGAGAGAGAGAGAGAACCACACCTGCTGGGACAGAGAGAGAGAGAGAACCACACCCGCTGGGACAGAGAGAGAGAGAGAGAGAACCACACCTGCTGGGACAGAGAGAGAGAGAGAGAGAACCACACCAGCTGGGACAGAGAGAGAGAGAGAGAGAGAGAACCACACCTGCTGGGACAGAGAGAGAGAGAGAGAGAACCACACCAGCTGGGACAGAGAGAGAGAGAGAGAGAAAACCACACCCACTGGGAGAGAGAGAGAGAGAGAGAGAACCACACCCGCTGGGACAGAGAGAGAGAGAGAGAGAGAACCACACCCGCTGGGAGACAGAGAGAGAGAGAGAGAGAACCACACCCGCTGGGAGAGAGAGAGAGAGAGAGAGAACCACACCCGCTGGGACAGAGAGAGAGAGAGAGAACCACACCCGCTGGGAGAGAGAGAGAGAGAGAGAGAAACCACACCCGCTGGGGCAGAGAGAGAGAGAGAGAGAGAGAACCACACCAGCTGGGACAGAGAGAGAGAGAGAGAGAACCACACCCGCTGGGACAGAGAGAAAGAGAGAGAGAGAACCACACCCACTGGGACAGAGAGAGAGAGAGAGAGAGAACCACACCCGCTGGGACAGAGAGAGAGAGAGAGAGAGAACCACACCTGCTGGGAGAGAGAGAGAGAGAGAGAGAAAACCACACCCGCTGGGGCAGAGAGAGAGAGAGAGAGAATCACACCCGCTGGGAGAGAGAGAGAGAGAGAGAGAAAACCACACCCGCTGGGGCAGAGAGAGAGAGAGAGAGAATCACACCCGCTGGGACAGAGAGAGAGGGAGAACCACACCCGCTGGGACAGAGAGAGAGAGAGAGAGAACCACATCTGCTGGAACAGAGAGAGAGAGAGAGAGAGAACCACACCCGCTGGGACAGAGAGAGAGAGAGAGCCACACCTGCTGGGACAGACAGAGAGAGAGAGAGTGAGAGAGAACCACACCCGCTGGGGGAGAGAGAGAGAGAGAGAGAACCACACCCGCTGGGAGAGAGAGAGAGAGAGAGAGAACCACACCCGCTGGGACAGAGAGAAAGAGAGAGAGAGAGAACCACACCCGCTGGGACAGAGAGAGAGAGAGAGAAACACACCAGCTGGGACAGAGAGAGAGAGAGAACCACACCCGCTGGGAGAGAGAGAGAGAGAGAGAACCACAGCCGCTGGGTCAGAGAGAGAGAGAACCACACCCGCTGGGACAGAGAGAGAGAGAGAGAGAGAGAACCACACCCGCTGGAGGAGAGAGAGAGAGAGAGAGAACCACACCCGCTGGGGGAGAGAGAGAGAGAGAGAGAGAGAGAACCACACCCGCTGGGGTAGAGAGTGAGAGAGAGAGAACCACACCCGCTGGGGGAGAGAGAGAGAGAGAGAGAACCACAACCGCTGGGACAGAGAAAGAGAGAGAGAGAGAGAGAACCACACCCGCTGGAACAGAGAGAGAGAGAGAGAGAGAGAGAACCACACCCGCTGGGACAGAGAGAGAGAGAGAGAGAGAACCACACCAGCTGGGACAGAGAGAGAGAGAGAGAGAGAGAGAGAACCACACCTGCTGGGAGACAGAGAGAGAGAGAGAGAGAGAACCACACCCGCTGGGAGAGAGAGAGAGAGAGAGAGAACCACACCCGCTGGGACAGAGAGAAAGAGAGAGAGAGAGAACCACACCCACTGGGGGAGAGAGAGAGAGAACCACACCCGCTGGGACAGAGAGAGAGAGAGAGAGAGAGAACCACACCCGCTGGGACAGAGAGAGAGAGAGTACCACACCCGCTGGGACAGAGAGAGAGAGAGAACCACACCCGCTGGGGGAGAGAGAGAGAGTGAACCACACCCGCTGGGACAGAGAGAGAGAGAGAGAGAGAACCACACCCGCTGGGAGAGAGAGAGAGAGAGAGAACCACACCCGCTGGGAGAGAGAGAGAGAGAGAGAACCACACCCGCTGGGAGAGAGAGAGAGAGAGAGAACCACACCCGCTGGGAGAGAGGGAGAGAGAACCACACCTGCTGGGACAGAGAGAGAGAGAGAGAGCGAACCACACCCGCTGGGAGACAGAGAGAGAGAGAGAGAGAGAGAGAAACACACCAGCTGGGACAGAGAGAGAGAG